>VZQC01009853.1:2003277-2093774 GCA_009823505.1 Rhizomys pruinosus | reverse complement strand
TGGTCTTTCCTGTCCTCTCACAGTGCCAAGCCTCGGCTGCTCTCTGTGACCCCCTCAAATTTCAACACCAGAACCATATAGGAGACTCTTACATGTTACCAAGTCCTGCTTCTGGCTCGAGATGGAGGCTCAGGCCCCTTCTGGATCACAGCTTCTGTGTGCTGACCCTGAAGAAATTCTTCCCAGAAGATTTCGCCACAGTGATGCTGGTCTCTTGTTACTTACAGCTGATTCTTCAGCCCCAGCTGACCAGAACCCATAGATTACATAGTCCTGATGATCTCTGCTCCCCTTTGAAACTAGAAACTTCACAAGTCAGGCCTCTATCTTCTACAACCCCTTCAGCAAAACTGCTCCAATCTCCACAGCCATGATCTTTAGGCATTCAATGATCTTCCCAGCCCAAAGTTCCAAACGCCTCCACAGTCCTTCCCCAAAACACCAAGGTCAGGTCTGTCACAGCAATACCCCACTCTTCTGGTACCAATTTCTGTCCTAGTTTGTCTTCCATTGCTGTGACAAAACACTCTGACCGACACCAACTTGGGGAGGAAAAGGTTTATTCAGCTTACATCTCCTGAGTCACAGTTCATCACTTAGGGAGCCCAAGGCAGGAACTCAGGCAGGAACCTGGAGGCAGGAGCTGAAGCACAGGCCATGGAGGAACGCTGTTCACTGGCTTGCTCCCCTGGCTCATGCCCAGCCCCCCTTCTTATACAGTACACAACCTGCCCAGGGTGGCACCACTCTTGTGGGCTGGGCCCTCCCACACTGCTCGACCATCAAGACAATACTCCACAGATGTGGCCACAGGCCAATCCAATGGAGCCAATTCCCCAACTGAGGCTCCCTCAACCCAGGTTTAGTGTCAAGTTGACACTAAAGCTATCCAGCACACACTGTATCTGTTCTTTTTTTTTTTTTTTTAGGGCTATTAACCATCAGGCTTTGGTTTTCTTGAGATTATAAAGTGGTTTGTAGTCATTGTGCACACACTGACCAGGGAATGAAAGGAGGGGAGTATTCACTACAGAGAAAGGGCGAGGGGAGTATTCACTACAGAGAAAGGGCGAGGGGAGTATTCACTACAGAGAAAGGGCGAGGGGAGTATTCACTACAGAGAAAGCGCATCAGAGGAGAATGTGATTTAGAATGAGAAATTGTCTATAGATAGTCCAGGTGGAGACTCCATTGGCAATTGACCAAGAGTTGATCAACAGTTGACCAAGGTGCTTGATACTTAAATAAGAGGTTACAGCATTTTCTTCTTTTTCTTTCTATCCATTCTTAGCATCTTCTTTAAAGCAAGCAGAAGTGCCCACATCAACAGGTAACTTTTATTTCTTTAGTTGCCTTTTAATTTTGGAGTCTGAACACACAGACAGATTCCAGCATTGCTGTGGAGAAGCACCCCCACCAGACACTGTCCATCCCCCTTCCCCCACCCCCAACCCTAGCTGGCCCTGCTGGAGGCTGGAGGAGGAAGCACTAGGAGCGCTCCTGGATGCAGACATGGCTTGCAGGGTGGAGGGCTGAGGGTGCTCTGGGAGCTGACACCTGTTAAGACTCAGGGTATCTTGGTGAATCTCAATTTTTTCCCATTTTACCTAGGAACTGACTTGTTTGTATTCTGAGCTTCTATTCCCTTTTTGACACAATTGCCTTTAAAATATTTTATTTAGTATGTGTATTGATAGAGTTTATTGCCTGCATGCCTGTGAGTGCACTTGTGTTATGCAGTGCCCACAGAGGTCAGAAGGGCACCAGATCCCCTGGAACTGGAGTTACATAGATGGTTGTTACCTGCCATGTAGGTGCTGGGAACCAAGCCTGGGTCCTCTGCAAGAGCAGCCAGTGCTCTTAACTACTGAGCAATCTCTCCAGCTCCCACAGTCACCTTTAAATATGAGCTTCACCCCACAATGACTGTCCTTCACATCCCCTGGAACACCTTGACGGTTATCACTCAATCCTGGTATCTACTGTTATCACCTAATCAACATGTGCAACGGCATGGGGACACACACACATGCACACACACACACACACACACACACACACACCACACACAACCAGTTTGTGAAAAATACAACTAACTTT
Source organism: Rhizomys pruinosus (assembly GCA_009823505.1). Lineage (NCBI taxonomy): Eukaryota > Metazoa > Chordata > Mammalia > Rodentia > Spalacidae > Rhizomys > Rhizomys pruinosus. Next base: position 2,091,674 of record VZQC01009853.1, on the reverse strand, counting down.
CTGAGTGACAGAAACCAGTACTTGCACCACACATGAAAGGGTAGTGGGGCAGCTCTCTGGTCCAATCAGCCAAAGAATCATTTCTTTACTAAGCATAAGCTTCAAAACACATTAAGTGATACAAGGGCAAAAACTGAGTTGAAATAAAATGAAGTGAAAGGGAGGTGGGTTTGCTGTCCTTGACTGTCAGTGCACGATTCCCAGGAGATACTCGGCTTTTCTGGTGGATTCGAGGAACCTTCATGGCGGTTGTTTTTTGATCTATCCACCAAGGTCTGGACTTGCGGCTGGTGAATGGGACAAACAGGTGTGAGGGCCGAGTTGAAGTCTACTATGCAAATATCTGGGGTACTGTGTGTGATGACAACTGGTCCATAGAGGATGCCCACGTGGTCTGCAGACAGCTTGGTTGTGGCCCGGCCTTATCTGCTGTCCTAGGGGCCGGCTTCAGCCCTGGGTCCGGCAGCATCATCCTTGACGATGTCAACTGCACGGGACAAGAGTCTTCCCTGTCACAGTGTCCTCATAGCGACTGGCTCACTCACAACTGTGGGCACCAGGAAGATGCCAGTGTCATCTGCTCAGGTAAGGAAAGGTCCATCCCAGGGCCAGTCACAGAGCTCTCCAGATTTGAACACAAGAGTTAGGCCTGCCCCCATGTTCATGGCAGTGGGTTTCTGTTCCAACACTAAAAAATATACCTGCTGTGTAATACTTGTGGTGGCCATATTCAAACCAAGGGTCTGAAGAATTCAATAAGTCATAAGATAATGAAAATAATAGTACTCATCTCAAAGAATTGGAAAAAGTAAACAAGACAGCCCACATACAATGTTTAGTTAAGCATCTGAGAAACCATAAATTACCCACAAAATATTGCTAGCTGTTATAAATTTGGTTACTAAGACAAATTCTGACAGAATCACTGCCCGAGTTTTTAGGCAAGTGAAAGCCCCCAGCAGAGGGGACAGCCTTGGATGCTTAAGAACAGACTAAGAACCAGGCGTGGCGCTATGCACTTTTAATGGCAAGTGGATCTGTGAGATGGCCGGCCAGCTGAGGCTACAGGCTACAGGGATACCCTACCTCCAGAAAAAGGAGGAAGCTGGAGAGATGGCTCAGAGGTTAAGAGCACTGACTACTCTTGCAGAGGACCCAGGTTCAATTCCCAGCACCCACATGGTGGCTAACAACTGTCTGTAACTCCACTACCAGGGAATCTCATGCCCTCTTCTGACCTCTGCAGACATTGCACAACTTGGGTACCCTTACACACATGCAATCAATACACTCATACAAATAAAATAATAAATAAAATAAAAAGGAGAATAGATTATATCCCAAACTTCCTGCAGTGTGTTTAACCAGACAATGATCTTTAAGTCACTGTGCCATCGTGGTTTCTAATGTTATCCTCGTGTTTCCCTTGTCTCTGTGGCTTCTGAAGCGTCTGGACATTCAGTCATTTACAGTTAATTGCCATTTTATTTCCTGGCTGGTGACTGCAATCTAGTGCAATGGGTCTCTCTTCTGAGCTTTAACCTTCCTTGACAATTCCCTAAGCTCTAGGCTCTCCTGGAAGATGAAGACTTCAGGGCTGTTCCCCAGGCTCTGCAGCCCCGCCATGCGCAAAGAGGAAAGCTGTTCTGGGAGTTGATGTTCATCCCTTCTACACATTAGCATCACATTTCAGCAGGAAACCACGACGCTGATACTTGAACCAACATGGTAGTTCAAGCAACAGAGGCCCTGGGAGGCCAGGGATGTCAGGTGGCCCTGCAGGCAGATGAACCTGGGGGCAGGAGGACCTCGGGCAGGAGCCGCCTCTCCACTTGCCGCCTGTACTTGGGACCTGGGATGCAGCCGATGAATTCTGTGGTTCTGACAAGGAAGCCGTTCCTATGAGACCACAGCTTCACAATCCCAATATGAATTTTGATGTCTCATTCTTTTTCAGAATAATGCATACCTATGCATAAGCCACTATCACATTTTAAATGGTAACTATTTGGTCAGCAACTTGATTGGTTATTTAAAGGCAAATTCACTTGTATGACTTAGGTGGTTCTTAAGAATAATGAAAGTGTACTTTGTTTACTGCAAACGTACTTATGTTGGCTGTTTTTCCATTTTTGTCCATATAGCTTCTTCAACTCCTGGGGAACATCCACCCATTTTCCATCCAATAGGTACTTCTCTATTATAGTTTCTGATTCATTTTCCTGAGGCCATCTGTGACCAGCAGATATGTAGCAAACACAGCTGAGGAGACAGCTTGGTAAAGTGCATTGTCATGCAATCCTGAGGATCTGAATTCAACCTCCAGAACCCATGTAAACAATCCCTAGGGATTGCTGGCCAGCCAAACAAATCTGTGAGTTCTAGGTAAAAGTGAGAGACCTTGTCTCAAAAAGTCAAGGTGCATGGCACCCTAAAAACAACACCTGAGGTTCACCTGTGGTCCACATATCAGAGAGAGGGGGACATGGAATGTAGCGAATACATCTCCACGGTGAATAAGGCTGGTAGTATGGTGGCTTTTCCTACTGTGGGAGTCCTTTTGAGGAGAGCCAATTCACCCACCCACCTCAGCTGCAGCATCCAAAGGCCTGTTCAAAGGCCTGGTTCCTCTTTGGGACCTAGTAAACCCTTGAAAAGGGGCCCATGAACCAGCCGCAGTCTAGAGGGTTCACACCGAGAATCATCCTTCATCCACTCTGGCTCTGAGTGTGTGTTCCTTGGTTAATTCCCCACTTTGCTTCAGGGATGTTGTATTTTTCTCTAATTTTCCAACTCCTGCCACCTCTATCATCCCCCAATAAATACAGCTTTCTAGATTCAAGTAATGTCTAACTAATTTTGTTCTGCAAATTGCACCCTGTTATTTCAGAGAACAGAGTTGGAAATGCAATCTGAACTCTAAGGATCCAGCTCTGCCGTTTTCAATTTTTAGAAAAATAACTTGAAAATGACATTCAAATCAATGAGCACAGGGCCTGGGGGCGAAGGCCTGAAAGTCCCAGCTGCTTGGGAGGCTGAGATAGGAGGACGCGGCGGCGTGTTCTGAGCCTGCGTGGGAGCGAGGGCCGGGCAGCCTGGGGATTAGTGAGATGCTGTCTCAAAACAAAAGATAAGAAAAGGGCTTGAGAGATAGCTCAGTGAAAGCAGTGTCATTTAAAAATATATTTGTAGCTGGGCGTGGTGGCACACGCCTTTAATCCTAGCACTTGGGAGGCAGAGGCAGGNTATATATATATATGTCTTTTTCAAGACAAGGTCTCCCTGTAGCCCCAGCTGTCCTGGAACTCGCTATGTATATCAGGCTAGCCTTGAACTCACAAAGATCCACCTGCTTCTGCCTCCCAAGTGCTAGGATTAAAGGTGTGTGCTTTTTAAAGGCGTATGGGTTGTTCTGGTATGCTATGTGTGAAGGAGACCTAGGTCTGGTAGAAATCAGGTACCTGAGCAGATGGCTCCAGGCCCTATGAATGGAAGTCCTGTAAACAATAATATTCCTGGAACCCAGAAGCTGTGTGATGTTGGAGGGTGGTTTTTTAACTTCTGAGAACTGTCCTTCTGTGAGCTGTACCATGTGAATACTGTCCTCCATTGAGGATTCCCTCTGTTGGAACTTCCTTGCCACAAGGGAACCACCAAAAAAGAAAAAAAAAGTAAACAAGAATGTTAACGTCTTGTGTTGTGACCTTTCATTGACAACTCCTGGATCTACAGCTGGGCCTCACTGCTGCCCAGCACCACCTCTTCTCCCACCCCCGGGAGGCCAGGCAGAGGCCAGGTTCCCAGATGGTGTGAAGACGAAGGTGGAAAGAAGAAGATAGTTCCCCCATCAGTCAGGGCTTTGCTGTTTTTCTGGTTATGTTTTTCATCTGAAGAGTTAATTTTTGTTTCATGGTGTCTGAGGCTATAGACTCTACGTTAAAAAGGTGTCCAGTGGCCACCTCTTTAGCTTTAAGTCCCCAAGCTACCTTGTAGCTTCAAATCTCCAAGTGTCACCTCCCGGTAAGGGTGAGAGATGCTTCCGGTGAGTATTAGTAAGTCACGAGAGGGGAAGGTGGCTCAGGGTCCAGGCAGGATGGATTTTTATCATGCTGCCCTGCCCATGACCACACACATATGTGACCCACTACACAGACACTCAGGAGAGGCCTTGTGACTACTGAGCTTGTGGTATTTTATCAGATGAACCTGCAATGATGTAAATGCCTCTGGTTTTCTCTTCCAGCTGTTAAAGATGCCCCAGCTATGGCAGAAGTGACTCCCACAGCAGGTAATCTTCTCATTCCTCTTCTTGCAACTCTCTGGATCTTTCTAGGGAACTCCCCAAGGTTACAGCTCTTGTACTAGTGTACTCATCTAGATCCCAGCATCCCTGAGATTACAAAGCTGAAGCAGAGAGGGAGGGGAGCCTACTCCTAGAACTTGCTGGTTTTTAGAAGATGATTTTGACTTTGAATTTGTACCAAGGAACAAGCATAGCTCAAAGGAAAATAAATAAAGCTTGAGTTTCCTATATCCCAACACTATTGCCCATGAAGTTGGTGGGCTCCAAGGACATCACTATCATTGTAACTATTATAACGTATTGCTGTTCCAAAGCTAAGAATGGTGGAATAGCTATTAGAAATCAGCATTAGCCAGGAAAAATCAGTTACTGGACTTAGACGAGATCAGGCGCATTCAGGGTAGGATGGCTGAACTGAATCGTTAATTTAATTAATTAATTAATTAATCGCTGAACTGAATCATTAATTCAATGTAGTCCTAGGGCTCCAGTTTAGAAGGTGGTAGCGCAGCTCTGGCGGGGTCGGGGAATGAGCGGGAACACGGGTCTAGATTTGTTAAAAATAAATAAATAAATAAATTTATGTGAAAAAGAAAAAAATAAATAAATAAATAGTTCTCATAAGAAAAAAAAAGATGTTATTAATGATTAGAAATATGACAATCACTTTATTCCTCAATATCTTTTTATTATTGATACACACAGTTCTGATTGTAGTCTAAAATAAATGTATTTACAAAATAAAAAAAAAGAAAAAAAAAAAGAAGGTGGTGGCGCACGCCTTTAATCCTAGCACTCGGGAGGCAGAGGCAGGCGGATCTTTGTGAGTTCAAGGCCAGCCTGGTCTACAGAGTGAGTTCCAGGACAGCTGGGGCTACAGGGAGACCCTGTCTCGAAAAAAAAAAAAAGAAAAAAAAAAGAAAAGTTTGCCAATGACATTCCGCTACTAACCTCTGAGTTTTCCCCAGACCTGCTCATGATCAGGTTGGTGGATGGAAAGAACCGGTGTGAAGGACGTGTGGAAGTCTACCATAATGGCACATGGGGTACCGTGTGTGACGACCTCTGGGGCATCAAGGCTGCCCATGTGGTGTGCTGGCAGCTGGACTGTGGGGAGGGCATCAGCGCCTTGGGGAGTGGTCACTTTGGGGAGGGTGTGGGGAGCATCCTCCTGGACGACGTGCAGTGCCACGGCAGTGAGACTTCGCTCAGCCAGTGCCACCACCTGGGCTTGTCTGTCCACAACTGTGGCCACCATGAAGATGCTGGTGTCATCTGCGCAGATACCCTCTGTCAGTGATTCTTAGTGAGGGTCCTGGAAACTAACATGGGGATATTAGGGTCCTGCTGAGTTGCTCTAATCAGAGCCCGTCTCAGTGTTCTAAGGCTAAGGCCGTGGATTCATAACGTACAGTACAGCAGCCCCTCAGCTTCCCCCGTGCTTGTTCCAGTAGGCTGCCACACCATTCCTTGACCCAGTGCCCTTGAGTCCCCTTGGAGCCCACAGACTCAGCCCTCCTTAAGGACTCAACAGATCCTCTCTGTCCACCACTCACAAGAGTGATGGCACTGGTCCTTAAGCTGTCTGTTTTGTGCCCTGGGGCTGACTTTTACTGCTGGTCTTGAGAATTCCTTAAAAAAACAAACAAACAAAAAAAACAGTTTTTCTCACTGACTTTATTTTTTTTAATGTATTTTTATTTTATGTGTATGACTCTTTTTTTTTTAATTTTATTTATTTTTTGTATGTGTATGAATGTACTGTCTGCATGCAGGTTTGTGCACCCGTGTCGTGCAATGCCGCGGAGGTCAGAAGAGGGTCTCGGATTCCCCTGGAACTGGAGTTCTCCTGGAATTGGAGTTACAGACGGTTCTCAGCCGCCATGTGGGTGCTGGGGATCGAACCCGGGTCCTCTGCAAGAGCAGTCGGTGCTCTTGACCGCTAGGCTATCTCTCCAGCCCCTCTCACTGACTTTAAAACTAATTCCTTTGGCCTCTTGTTTGGAACGGTTTCTTGAGGAATTTTTTCCCCTCTGTTTTGTTTAATTCAGCAGTTTGTGTACTGTCTGTTTTCTTTCTCTTGTCCCACCCCAACAGAAAGTATAATAGAAAAGAAAATCAGGTAAAACTGAAATGCCCATGAGCAAGCATCTCCAAATGCTATAGAGCAAAGACTAGGGCAATAGGATTTAAACTCTTCATCTGCTTATTTAATACATACTCCTTGAGCACTTGCTGTGTGCCAGGCAGTGGTCTCTGGCGCTAAGGATGTGTTACTGAGCATCCTGCATCTCAGTGAGCAGGCTATAATAGCTATGATAGAACAGTGGCAAATCTAAGTGAAGACCCAGTGTGGGGGGAGTAGTATGCTTTATCACACTAAGGAATTATTTTCCCGTGGTGTTCAGACAACTCACCATTGGGTTATCATTCTAGTTTGGTGTAAACAAGAAGTCAGTATTAGAAACTGAAGGGCAGAATTAGGGAGGAGCCTGGTGATTTGCCACTCTGGAAAATGCTTTCTCTTCCTTGCCTTGAAGTGGGCTGTCTGATCCATCCTGGGGGTGGGGGTGGGTGGAGTGGGGAGGGGGTGAGTTATTCCCTAACTAGGGAATGTTGTTTGTTTCCTGCCCTCATGTAACCCTGTCTCCTTGTCAGTTTCATCTAAGAAACTGTTCTTAGTTTTAGCTTCACATTCCAGAGGCTGTTTTGTATTGATTTTTTTTTTTTTTTTTTTTTGGTCTTTTCAAGACAGGGTCTCTCTGTAGCCTCAGCTGTCCTGGAACTCACTCTGTAGACCAGGCTGGCCTTGAACTCACAAAGATCCGCCTGCCTCTGCCTCCCAAGTGCTAGGATTAAAGGCATGCGCCACCACGCCTGGCTCTGTATTGAATTTTAATATACCTAAGATATCAGTTTTTAAATAACAAAAATTGTCTCCTAATTCAGTTTGCTTTACCATTTCAGCATCAGCCACAGAAATGACTACTTCACCTGGTAATTTTATTTTTCTTTCCTGATTTCTATAAGTCAGATTTGTATACATTGACTTGCCTGTGATTAAGGTTACAGTTTTTTATCTCATATAATAATAAATACATGCCAGGACCGAGGATGCAGCTTACTAGGTAGAATGCTGCCTGGTATGCATGAAGGCCTGGTTTTGATCCCCGGCTTATAATGCGGTGGTACACACCTGTAATCCCAGCAGTGGGGAGGTGAGGTCAGGAGAATCAGAAGTCCTAGGCCATCTTCGGCTACATAGTGAGTTTGAAGCCACTCTTGGCTTACCAGACCTTGTTTCAAAAACATTAAATAAACATGAACTTCAGGCCCGCATGGTGGCACATGCCCTTAATGCCAGAACTCAAGAGGTAGAGGCAGGTGGATCTGTAAGGTTGAGGTTAGTTGGGTCTACACAGAAAGTTCCAGGCTGGGCTGGAGAGATGGCCTAGCAGTTAAGAGTGCCGAATGCTCTTGCAGAGGACCCAGGTTTGATCCCCAGCACCCACATGGCGGCCGAGAACCATCTGTAACTCCAATTCTAGGAGAACTCCAGCTCCAGGGGAATCTGACACCCTCTTCTGACTCCGTGGCATTGCACAACAAGGGTGCACAAACCTACATGCAGACAGTACATTCATACACACAAAAAATAAATAAACAAAATTAAAAAAGAAAAAGAAAGTTCCAGGTCAGCCAGGGCTACATAGTAAGACGCTGTCTCAAAAAAAAAAAAGAACCTGAATGATAAACTCATATCAGTCAAACTAATTTAAAATGCTTCTTCACTCATTGACTAAAGGAATGAATTGAACTAGAATGCTTTTTCCAGCTGCCATACTGTATACTGTGTGTCTACTTTGTTTCCTTTCTCTTGTGTGTTTGTGTGTGTGTGTGTGTGTGTGTGTGTACTTATATGTGCGTTTGGGTATGTGCACATGTGGGGGGTACAAGTGTACATGTGTGCACATGCATGTGGGTCCAGAGGTCGACATCAGCTGTTTTCCTCAATCACTCTTTCACTTTGTTTATTTATTTATTTATTATTTATTTATTTATTTATTTATTTATTTTATTATGTGTATGAGTATATTGCCTGCATGTATGTAAGTACACTCGTGTATTGCAATGACCTCAGAGATCAAAAGAGAACATTGGATCCCCTGGAACTGGAGTTATAGACAGTTCTTAGCCACCATGTGGATACTGGGAACCAAACCTAGGTCCTCTGCAAGAGCAGCCAGAATTCTGAAGCCTCCACTTTGTTTTGGAGTCAGGGTCTCTCACTGAACCTGAACTCATTGATTCAGCTAAGCTGACTGGCCAATGGGCTCCAGAGATTTTCATCTTTGAGCTTTCCCTGTGCTAGGGTTACAGATGCAACTACTGTGACCGGGGTTGTATATGAGTGCTAGAGAGCCACACCTGAGTCCTGGTGCTTGCTCGTGTGGCAAGCACTTTACCAACTGAGCCATCTCCCCATCTGTAGTCTTCTTCCTCATCTGTGCAATGTCTGGTCTCTAAGATCAAGTTACAGTGAGTCAGCTTCAACTCACATTCTCATTAGCGTCGCTCCATAGTGGTCTTCAACCAGTTTTAATTTTTTAAATCACGATAGGACTTTAGACATCTTGGACAAAACTCTAATCTACATTTTCAGAAAACAGTGTAGTACCCACGGCCTCTTGAGGCGAGCGCATTTCCCAGAACCACACACTAAGTCAGTGGCATGCAAATGTAAAGGAAGGAATTGCAAGACTGCACACCTCGGGGGTAGGAAGAAACCATTTCCCTCCTTTCAAGATCTCAAAGTTGATTAGTCCTGCAGTAAGAGATATTTTAAAATTTTTGTTTAGCCCAATTTCACTCAAACTTCTTTGAAAGAAAACACACCACAGGATTCAGGGCCAGAGAACCTGGGTTTCTTCTGCCCCTTGCATCAGTCAGTTGGCTCCGAGGTCCCCCTGCTTCTCAGAGCTGCTGTTCCTTCGTCTGTAGAACAGGAGATCAGAGAGTCATGTCCTGGGGACCAAGCGGTCTGCACTTGTGCAAGGCATGGGGATGGATCCGCTGAGGTATGCAGGGATGTGAGATGCTGCCCTTGGAGACCTGGAGGGCTCTCTAAGTTAAGTCATTCTGTGACTCTGTAACTTCCTCCACCACTTTGGGAATCATACTAAGGCTCCAGTTGATGCCTAAATAAGTTGGAGGAATACTAATGAGACAAAGCAGCTCAACCCAAGTGTCTTCTGAACCATAACAGTTATAAAAGTGTCTGTTGACCACAATTCTAAAACCACAAACCCCCCAGCCTTGGTTAAAACAAACAAACAAACAAACAAACAAACAAACAACAAACCTATCCTTGAAATGACAAGAGACAAGGAAACTTGTTCCTTCTTTTCTGTTTGGACCTGTGAGATGTGCCCAAGGGCTCTAGACCAGGACAAGTTAGGAGTGGCACCTTTGAGAAGCAACACTTTTCCAGACTGGAAGAAACCTTAGAGATTACAGAGGCCAGAAGCCCCACGCACCCACCGTCCAGCCAGTGAGTTCAGATTCAGACCACTCAGCTTTGCCTACACATATTGAAATGAACTTTAGCCCCACATTTTTCTCTTCTCATTTTTTTAGAATTCTCATTGTGGTTCTTCATTGCACGCACACTGTCCTCTTTGCCTGCTCTCATTAGACCCCTCTGTTCTCCTAGATGATTTTTCTTCTACTTTCATTTTATATATACAGGCGTGATTTTATGTATTACACAAAAATCCATGAACCACAAATGAAAGATGTATATATAGTGCCTGTCTTGCTAAGACTGGCTTAACTCGCCTAGGGTTGTGATCGCCAGTTGCATCCATTTTCCTGCAAATGACAAGACTTCCTTCTTCTTCAATACCCTCACATTTTAAAAGTGGAAAAGTTCCACCTAACCAGTTTTATTTTTTTCTTGTGCTGGAGGTCAGACACGGGGCCACATGACAGGCAAGTGCTCTACACCCAAGTTATAGCTCTCCATCCCCCAGTCCAATGTTTCCAGCTTTGATGGGGAAAAAAAACCCTCAAGAAGGTCAACAAGAACATGAATTTCATTAGGGTAGCAATTAGCTGGGGCTAAGTGGGGGTGGGGGGCTGGGGGAGTGCTGCCCCTTTGTGTGGGCATAGGCTTTACCATTTTCTCCTGACCATGCCCTGAATGTCTAGGTCTATAGATGTATCTGTTTGGATGTTTGGCACCCCTAGGTTCTATGTGCTCATAACTCACTTGGACATTATTCTAGATTGCTTCCCTACTGCTGCGATTAAACACTGACCAAAAAAACTTGGAGAGGAAGGGTTTATTTTATTTTACATCTCCCAGTTCACAGTCCATCACTGAGGAAAGGTAAGATAGTTACTCAGGTTAGGAATCTGGAGACAGGAGCTGGAGCACAGACCATGGAGGAATGCTGCTTACTGGCTTGCTCCCTTGGGCCCTGCTCAACCTGCTTTCTTATTCAATCTAGGACCACCTGCCCAGGGGTGGTACTGCCCACAGTAGGCTGGGCCCTCCCACATCACTCCACATTCAAGTAAAGCCTCACAGACTTGCCCAAAGGCCAGTACAATGGGGGAGATTCCTCAGTTGAGATTCCCTCTATCCAGGTGTGTCAAGTTGACAGCTATAGCTACCCAGCACAGAGGTTCCTTTAAAATCAGATTTGAAGGGGCTGGAGAGATGGCCTATCAGTTAAGAGTGCTGACTGCTCTTGCAGAGGACCCGGGTTCAAACCCAGCACCCACACGGTGGCTGAGAACCGTCTTTAACTCCAGTTCCAGGGGAATCTGATGCCCTCTTCCGACCTCTGTGGCATTGCACGATAGGGGTGTGCAAACCTACATGCAGACAGTACATTCATACACATTAAAAAAATAAAATTTTTTTAAAAGACTTAAGGCCTCTTTAGTAGGAAAAAAAAATCAGATCTGGTTCAGTGCATTTTCTAAAAACATGTCATAGAGGCTGTTGATCCTTAGATTAGATTTTTCCTTGTAGCAGCTGAAGCTGAGTCGCAGAAGGGCTTCTCCAAGTTTACATGCTCCATTACAGAGTCTAGAACCCAGGTCTCTTGGTTCTAGCCCCATGTGCTACCTCATTATGATTCATTTCCTTTAAGCTCACGAAACACACTAGGAGAATCAAGTACAAACAAAGCATAAGTGAGTGTACTGGAACACATTTGTCTACCAGGACATTTTTCCAAAATGTTTTATCAGTGAAATTGATTGACAAGGATGTTATTTACTTACAATTTTCTTCAACTGCTTGTTTTGGCAGTTCCTACCTCAACTTCAACCACAGTTTTGAGTCTTACAACTGGTAAGTTTTCTGTTTATTTATCAGCCTGCTATGTTGAAATTCTACCAAGACAGTAGTAGTTTTACTCTGGGTTGTCTGAGAGTTGCTTGGCGGAATTAATCTCCTAAAATAATAGATCCTAGAAGTGGACCACGGAGCCTCTATGTACCCAACTTAAGACCCCAAGTTCAAGTCCAAGTAAAGTGCTTGAATACACATATAGGCATTCCACAAAGTCTCTCAGACCCTGTCAGGTTGTTCTTGCTTTTTACAAACTCCTAGCACTCAGATATAAGCAGCAATGACATCCTTCCTAATGAATCTGAACAATGAGCCTCAAAATGTAAACAATATCTTCAGTTTAGAAGGACAAGGAAACAAGTTTCATTCCAAGAAAAGCTTAATTTATATTATCACAATGCACATGCTTTGAACCTGGTTGTTTAAATTCTTACTCAGAAAGACAAGAAATAACTAGCCCCCCCTATTAGAGTTTCTCTAGCAGCAAAACCAGACCACAGTAAGAGCGGGATTGGGTGGAACCAGGCAATGAATGCAAACTTCCCATCAGCTGACTAACATTCCCTTTTGCTTTTTCCACATTCAGGCATCACTTCTACTTCAGAAGAAGTAGCTCCTTCACCCGGTAATGCACCTGCCCACCTCACCGCACATGCAGCACAACAGGGTGGCGGTCAGGCCATTAGGCCCCCACGAGCACAGGCATGGATGGGGGTGCTTGTCACTGTCATTGAACAGAGAGCCTTGCTCTGCCCAGGCACAAGGTAGTGGGAGGGTCAGTGTAGAAAGAGAAGAGCTCCCTGGCCAGGTCAGATGGCCTCTCGGGTTTTCTCCTGTCACCAGGAATCTCTCCTTTGTAGAGCTTGTCACAGTTAGAATTTACATCTACTTATGAGATGGTTCACTGTATTCCCATGAGATGGGCCTCTTTGTGAGGACCAGAACCATGTGTAGTTTTGTTGACTCTGACTCCATACTAGTATAGTACTGGCACAGAGGAATGGGCAATCCGAATGAGTTAATTAAATAGATGAAAGCCAGGTGTCTGTGCTCCAGGGACGAAAAAACCAAGCTAACTATAAAGCAATGCTTCCCTCGATTTTGTAGGTTTTCACCAATTACCTTTTCTTATTTACAGGATCTTTGACTACTACCATAATCAGGACAACAGGTAATTAAAATTTTCTTTTTTATTCCAGTGGACTTGGTGCAAATTATTTCAATTTTTGGTGATTTCCTTAAATGATCATTTATGTCTTTTGAAAAAATTTGTATTTTATTATTTTTGGTTTATGTGTGAATGTATCACCTCCACGTATGTATGTAAGTGCACCGTGTCATGCAATACCTGCAGAGGTCAGAAGAGGGCGTCAGATCCCCCTGTAACTCCAGTTACAGATGGCTGTCACCTGCCATGTGGGTGTTGGGAATTGAACCTAGGACCTCTGCAAGAACAGCCATTTCTCTTAACTGCTGAGGTATCTCTCCAGCTTGAACAAATACATTTATGTCTTGAACAAATACTTTCCTTCCTTAGTGAGCATTTATTTTGAGATTTTTAGCATGTTTATATTGGCTGGTCCAAAGATTACCTCTAAGTTCTCAGACAGTGACTGATTTCTGCATGACCTAGCCAAGTGGAAAACTTATTCAGGAAACTCAATCAAGTCCTCGAAAACAAACACTGGACTAACTGGTGCTGCAACCCCATCCCCTCTTCCACCTTATGGAGTTTCTGCTGGAAACCAGCCCCCAATGGTGTTGCCAGAAAAGGGACACATCAAGCCACATTTCACTGATCCTCCTTGACATTCATCCAACTTTCAGTGGCCATGGCTTTGCACAGCTCAAAGCAGCAAAGACAGGGTTAAGATAGCATGGAACTTGCCTGTAGACTGGCCAATGTCTGCTGCCATCTATATAGGCAATCTTCATCTCCAGGGGCAGAGGGGAAGCTTTGACCACTGGAATGGCGACCCAGTGAGTGGGACCATAACCAGGACGTAGTGAGGGACCTAGGGATGGCCTATCACTCTGCTGCCTGGTGAGCAGAAGACACGCCTGCCCAGTCACAGTGGTCTATGATACCACTATAATGTCTCTGCATCGTCTAAAATCACATGAATATGTCCTACTTTCTAATTGCTTCTTAAAATTATTATGTTCAACCGAACCTTCTGTCTCAACTGTTGTGACTTCCACATTAGAACTAAGGCTGCTGTCCCCTTAGTGCCTCTTCTTGGAGTGTAATTTATGGAACTGGGTTGCTTCATAAAACTTAGCCCCCAGCATAAGTTTGGCAAAAACAAAAACTTAGGAGGCTCTCCCCTGGCAGTTATCTCTTTTCTTTTCTTGGTCTATAGATAGTTTTTCAGCCCCTGAAGAAGCGATTTCAACCAATAATGTTCCACACTGTTAACTGACAAATTGTATTGTTTAACTAATGAGATGTTGAGTTGTATTTAGAAAATGAGCATACATAATGATCATGTTGACCACAAAGTAAAATCAATGAAAAGATACTCATAATGTGTGTATATTCACGTATATGCAAGTACATGTATGTATGCATATATACACGCACATGTGTGCACATGTGTATGAAGAACAGAGGACAGTTTTGGGTGCCATCTTCAGTAATGCCAGCTATCTCTTTTCAAACAGGGTCTCTCATTGGCCTGAAGTACACCAATTAGACTACTGGCTAGCCAGTGAGCCCAAAGGTCCTCCTGTCTTTGGCTCCCCACTTCTAGGGTCATCACAAGTGCACTCCACCATACTTGGCATTTTTCCATGGGTTCTGATGATCAAACTGAGGTCCTTATGCTTTCAAGGAAAACTGATTTACCTTCTGAGCTGTTCCACCACCCCAAGACATTCATTTTACAGTATCCTATGCTCTGGGTTTACACACAGATGTGTCTTCAACCTCGACAGAAGAGGACATCTCCTCTGGTAATGTTTTCTGATGTCACAGTTTTTTTTTGTTTTTTTTTTTTGGTCTTTTCAAGACAGGGTCTCCCTGTAGCCCCAGCTGTCCTGGAACTCACTCTGTAGACCAGGCTGGCCTTGAGTTCACAAAGATCTGCCTGCCTCTGCCTCAAAAGTGCTAGGATTAAAGGCGTGTGCCACCACGCCCGACTTGATGTCAAGTTTTTTATTTTTTTATTTTTTTATTTTTTGGTCTTTTCAAGACAGGGTCTCTCTGTAGCCCCAGCTGTCCTGGAACTCACTCTGTAGACCAGGCTGGCCTTGAACTCACAAAGATCCACCTGCCTCTGCCTCCCAAGTGCTAGGATTAAAGGCGTGCGCCACCACACCCGGCGATGTCAAGTTTTTTAAAATAAAGGGCTATCAGAGCTTTCATCCTTTCTAGTTAGCAAATGAACCTAGGTATGCCTTCTCTTCTCTTTGTCTATAGATATGTCTTCAGCCTCAGAAGAAGTGGCCTCTGGCACTGGTAAAGTCCTCCATGTGCTGCTTAGACAAATAAAATGGGTTTCTTATATATCATGATACTATTTAGAAAATGACCCCACTTAATGAGCATATTGACCATACAAAGTACAGATCAATAAAAAGATGCAGCCACACGTTCTGCTCATTTTAAAGCTTCTTGTTCTCTGGGTTTACACACAGATTCAACTTCAGTCTCAGGAGAGAAAGAGACCTCCTCTGGTAATGTTTTCAACTTCTCACATTTCTGGAGTTAAATATAATCAGGGCTTTTAATCCTTCCATTTGGAGGGTGGCCCCTTGATACATGTGTTTTCTTCTCTCTCTCTTTCTACATCTCTCTCTCTCGCTACTAGATAATATATATATAGATAGATATATACTATATCATAGATAAGATAAATGTCTTCAGCTCATCAGAGTGATTCTCAACTGTAAGATGAAAACATCAGATCTTTGGTAGATCCAAGATTATTATGTTTAAATCATGACTTCCTTTTTAAAAGTTTTTATGAGCATGCTTAATCTATAAAAAAATAATGGTTCCATTAATAGTTTGTCATACATGTATGGCACTATACTTTTGATCATATTCACACATGAACCCTCGCTTGGTAGCCCCACCTCCAAGCTACCGTCCTGCTTCTACTTCCATGTGTTTTTAGTGAGCTAATGAGTTTAATTAGGTTTATTTACAGGAGCATGGGTAGGGGGTAGATTCTTGGAGAGGGAATTGGCCTAATAAGCATTTCCCCCCTCCATGACAGAAAGATGAAAACCTCATCTTTCTGCAGGTCTTGTGGAAGTAATCTCAGCTGCTACAGTTTGAGTACATGTCCACTTCCTGCCCTGTGGATGGCATTCCACGCAGTCCACTCCTTCCTCTGCCTCTTCCACTTGGTTTGGTTTTGTTTCTTTTCTGAGGATTGTTTTGATTCTTCTTCGTGTGCAGTATGAATTGTTCCAGCTAACCATAACTTTAAATGAAAGTCAAGATTAACCAAAATCAAACTTCTGCTCTTCTACAATGTTCCCTCTGCTTGGAGGTGGTGCTAAAGATGTCTTATTGGGACATCCTATTCACTGTTTCTCAGCAATTTTGACCAGTTATGAGTCTCAGCATTATGCTACCTCACAGAAAAAGAAGCGTCTACTTGGGGCTAGAGAGAGGGCTCCAAGTGGTTAAGAGTGCCGACTGCTCCGTGCAGAGACCCGGGGTGCAATTCCCAGCACCCATTTATAAAAAAGAAGATTCTCTTGACTACACTGACAGCAGCATTCATATGTGAACATAATCATAATTATTTAAATGACAAAATGACAGTCACATTATGTCCACTTGCAATACAGCACCAGTAGATTTCCACTAAGCATCACTCCTAAGCCCCTGGGCTGTTTGACCAGGTTTTAAAGTAACAGAGATCCTAGGAAAGGGGCCTCAGAGCCAATCAGAAAGCAGTTGGTCACCTGTCACATTCCTGCCACTATTGCACCAGTGGGTACATCCAGGTCAGTAGTGAACATATGAAAGTTGTACAGCTAAGTAGGAATGTTGATGATAGTCTTCCCACAGCAGCCCTTGTAGTCCCCTATAGCACTGTGACAGAGAGTCAGGAAGTATGCAACACGTCCAGCTTTGGGGTTTTCTCCAGAACTGTGAAAAAAAAAAAAAACCCCCAACGTGCGTGGTTGTCTTCAGCAGTCGAAACGGTTTTAATTTGCTGTGTAATATTTTAGAAAATAAGCCTACTTAATGATCATATTGACCAGGAAGCAAAGATCAATAAAAAGATACTCCTTTTAAAGCATCCTGTTCTCTGGATTTACATGCAGATGAATCCTCAGAGTCAGCAGAAGATGACACCTCCTCAGGTAATGTTTTCAGACTCTGATTTNTGGTAAGATCCAAGATTATGATGTTTAAATCATGACTTCTTTTTAAAAGTTTTTATTAGCATGCTTTAATTCTATAAAAAATAATGGGTTCCATTATATTTTCATACATGTATGCACTATACTTTGATCATATTCACCCATGACCCTCTCTTGTAGCCCCCACTCCAAGCTACCCCCTCTTCTACTTCCATGTGTTTTTAGTGAGCTAATGAGTTTAATTAGGGTTATTTACAGGAGCATGGGTAGGGGGTAGATTCTTGGAAAGGGGATGGGCCTAATAAGCATTTCCCCCCTCCATGACAGAAAGATGAAAACCTCATCTTTCTGCAGGTCTTGTGGAAGTAATCTCAGCTGCTACAGTTTGAGTACATGTCCACTTACTGCCCTGTGGATGGCATTCCACGCAGTCCACTCCTTCCTCTGCCTCTTCCACTTGGTTTGGTTTTGTTTCTGAGGATTTTTATTTCTTCTTCGTGTGCAGTATGAATTGTTCCAGCTAACCATAACTTTAAATGAAAGTCAAGATTAACCAAAATCAAACTTCTGCTCTTCTACAATGTTCCCTCTGCTTGGAGGTGGTGCTAAAGATGTCTTATTGGGACATCCTATTCACTGTTTCTCAGCAATTTTGACCAGTTATGAGTCTCTGCAGTATCTACCACTCACGCAAAAAGAAGCTTCTCTTGGGGCTAGAGAGATGGCTCAGTGGTTAAGAGTGCCGACTGCTCTTGCAGAGGACCTGGGTTCAATTCCCAGCACCCATTTATAAAAAAGAAGATTCTCTTGACTACACTGACAGCAGCATTCATATGTGAACATAATCATAATTATTTAAATGACAAAATGACAGTCACATTATGTCCACTTGCAATACAGCACCAGTAGATTTCCACTAGAGCCTATCACCTCCTAAGCCATGGGCTTTTGACCAGGTTTAAAGTAACAGAATCCTAGGAAATGGGCTCAGATCCAATCAGAAAGCAGTTGTCATGCCACTCTTGCACCAGTGGGTACATCCAGGTCAGTAGTGAACATATGAAAGTTGTACAGCTAAGTAGGAATGTTGATGATAGTCTTCCCACAGCAGCCCTTGTAGTCCCCTATAGCACTGTGACAGAGAGTCAAGAAGTATGCAACACGTCCAGCTTGATTTCCGCATACCTGCGACCAACGTGCGTGGTGTCTTCAGCAATCGAAACGGTTTTATTTGCTGTGTAATATTTAGAAAATAAGGCTACTTAATGATCATATTGACCAGGAAGCAAAGATCAATAAAAAGATACTCCTTTTAAAGCATCCTGTTCTCTGGATTTACATGCAGATGAATCCTCAGAGTCAGCAGAAGATGACACCTCCTCAGGTAATGTTTTCAGACTCTGATTTCTGGAATACAATCAGAGCTTGTTTTCTACTTGGAAAGTGATTCTAGATATGTCTCCTCTCCTCTTTGTTCATAGATACATCTTTAGCCTCAACAGAAGCCAACTCTCCAAATGGTAAAGTCCCCCATTTCTAATACAACAAAACTAATAAAACTCTTGTTTTGTTTTACTGTATTAGAAAACAAACCTTCTTAATTTGACTATTTCAAGCAAAGATCAATGAAAAGACAGTTGTTTCTTATGAGGGTGTGTATGTGTGTAAGTGTGTGTGTATGTGGTGTGTGTGTGTGTGTGTGTGTGTGTGTGAGGATGCGCTTGCAGTTGTGTACATATGCATGTGGAGGCTGGAGGACAACCTTGGATAGAATATTAAGGACAATCATCCACTTGCTGTAGCTCACTGGTCAGGTTACTATGACTAGCCATCAAGTCACATGCATCCTACAGTCTCTGACCCCCAGGTGTTAGGGTTACAAGCACTCAGCACCATTCCCTGACATTTATTTACATGGATCCTGAGGATTGAGCTCACGTTCACCTGTTTGTAAGCCAGTGCTTTACCAAGTAAGCCATCCTCCCAGCTCAAGACACGAATTTTAAAGCATTCTCTTCTTGGTTTCTCTATAGACGAATCTTCAATCTCATCAGAAGAGAGCTCCTCTGGTAATATTCTCTCCCTGTCATAATTCTCAAGTTAAATAAATGAGAGCTTTGCCTCTTTGTATTTTGCAAATGACCTATAGGTATCCCTTTTTCAACTCATAGATCTCTCTTCAACTTCAGCAGATACAAGCTCTCCACTTGGTAAATTTTCCATTTGTACCCTTTAACTAGTGAGAAGACATTCTTATTTGTTACATTGTATTTAGAAAATGATCCTACTTAATAATCATACTGATCACAGAGTAAAAATAGTGAAAAAAGCCAGCATCATTGTACTTGTTTTAAAGCATCCTGTTCTCTGTGTTTATACATAGATGAGTTACCAGCCACAGTAGAGCTGTTCTGGACATGTTTTTAAGTTAAACACAGATTTTCTTAAGTTAAACAAAGATTTTCCTCGTCTTATTTGACAAGCAATCCTACACACATTTCTTCTTCTCTTTGTTCTTAGATACTCCTTCAACCTCAGAAAAAGTGATCTCTGCCACTGGTAAAATCCTTCATTCCATTGTTTAACTGAGAGGTGTTTCTTTTAAGAAAGTTTTTATATATTAATTATACATAATAACAGGTTTCATTATGGCATTTTCATACATGTATGTAATGTATTTTTTTACATAGGGTCTTACTAGGTAGCCCTGGCTGGCCCAGACCTCACCATGTAGAAAAGGCTGGCCTCAAACTCAGAGAAACTCACCTGCCTCTGCCTCCCTAATGCTTGCAATGTGTAATGTATTTTGATGATCTTCACCCCCATTATCCTCTCCTGTACCCCCCAATTCCCACCAATCCTGTTCCTTCTCACAGCTAGTTCACTCTCATGTTTTATTTTGTGGGCTAGTGATTTTGAGAGGATTGGGGGTAGGGGTTAATTACAAGAGCACTGACAATTTACCAGTGACTATATCATAGAAGAAAATGTCTCTGTTCCCCCTTAGCAACCATTACTGCCCATAGATCCTCAGGGAGGGGCGAGGCCTCAAGGCTCCTCCCCTCTACATGATGTGGAGATGATGGGCCTGACGTTGTGCAGGTTGTGTGCAAGTAACCACACCTGCCAAGAGTTCAAGAATGCCGTGGCCATATCGTACCTGGAAGACCATGTTCCTTGACACACCACCTCTTCCTCATCCACTTCTCATCTATTCTTTCTATGTCTTCTTCCATGACATTTCCCAAGACCTGAAAGCGGTGATGCAGATTTTCCTACTTTGCATTCTCTTGCTGTGATAAAAACACTCTGACCAAACTTGGCCTACACATCCTAATCACAGTTCATTAGGAGAGAAGCCGGGGGATGGGGGTCGGGAAGAACTCAAACAGGACGGGAGCTGAAGTAGAGATCACGGAAGAACACAGCTTACTGGCTTTCTCCCTTGACCTGTGCTCAGCCTGCTTTCTTATGTAACCCAGGGCCATCTGCCCAGGGGAGGCACTGCCCACAGTGGGCTGGGGCCTCACAGAACAATCACAAAAATGGCTGGCTAGAGCTGAAGAGATGACCCAGTGGTTAAGTGGCAGGTGTATCTCTGTGAGTTCAAGGCCAGCCTGGTCTACATAGAGAGCTCCAGGCCAGCTGGGACTAAAGGGAGACCTTGTCTCAAAAAGACAAAAAAAGAGAGCACTCACAGAGGACATGGGTTCAATTTCCAGTACCTACATGGCTAACAACTATCTGTACCTCCAGTTCCAGGGGATTCATGCCCTCTTCTCACCACCGAGGAGGACACAACACAGCATGGGTGCACCCTACCTACATGCAGGCAATGCATTCATACATATAAAATAAAAATAATAAAAGAAAATTTAAAAAGCCTCATAGACATGCCCATAGACCAGATAGAAAAATTGTCCCAATTGAGGGTCTCTCTTTCCAGGTATGTCAAATTGACAATCAAAGCCATCCAGCACACATATGAGCATTGGATAACAAATTATTGTCGGAACTTGACCATTATTAGACTCTACAGCAACCATCACCCAATGCAAAAAGAAGCTTCCCTTTCTAAGTTTACAGCAACAAATATATGGGCTTAAATATAAGTATTTCAAAGAAGAATTTGATAGGCCTAACATGCCCACTTGGTAATACAAAGGAAGTAACCTCCCCACTAAAGTTTATCCCCAGACCAGGTTTACAGAAGCAGATATGAATTCCCTCCTGCAAAGACAGCCTCAAATTCAGTCAGAGAGCAGTTGTTATCCCAATAACAGTCATATCACTCTTGCGCCAGCATGTACCACTTGCCTGGTAAGTCAGTCGTGTAGCATGCAGGGTCCACAAGTGAATAACTGTTGGTGAAACTTCTCTTCCAGCAGCCTGAACAGCATCTTCCCATACTGTGAGCACTAGCTAGGCTGGAGGAAGCTTACGTTCAACTCCTGCTTAATTTCTTTATGTCCTGCACCCAGGCTGTGTGGTGGCTTCAGCAATGTAGCAAGGTTTCTTTCTTTACGTTTTTTTTTTTTTAAATAACATGAGTCTATTTAATGTCAAGATTGATCGCAAAACAAAAATCAATGAAAAAATGCTCATTTTAAAGCATCCTGTTCTCTGGGTTTCTATACAGATGCATCTTTAACCCCAGCAGAAGAGGAGACCTCCTTAGGTAATGTTTTCTGACAGTCACATTTAAGTTAAACACAATTAGAGCTCCTCCTCTTTCTATTTGGCAAAGGTACCTAGGTATGTCTCTTCTTTTTTTTTTATTTTTTTTTAAATTTTATTTTATTTATTTCTGTATGTGCATCAATGTACTGTCTGCATGCAGGTCTGTGCACCCGTGTCGTGCAATGCCGCGGAGGTCAGAAGAGGGTCTTGGATTCCCCTGGAGCTGGAGTTCTCCTGGAATTGGAGTTTCAGACGGCTCTCGGCCGCCATGTGGGTGCTGGGGATCGAACCCGGGTCCTCTGTAAGAGCGGTCGGCACTCTTAACCGCTAGGCCATCTCTCCAGCCCAGTATGTCTCTTCTTTTTATCTGCAGGTATTTCTTCAGCTGGTAAAGTCGCCTAAATACAACATGACAAGTTTTCTTACTTGTCATGTTGTATTTAGAAAATGAGCCTAGTTAATAGTCACATTGACCATAAAGATCAGTGAGAGACACTCACTTTTAAGCACACGCATGTGCATGGGTTTGTGTTCAAGTGCATGGGTATTCACTGCTGCTCTTGCATCTGTCTCCACATGCATGTGGAGGGTTCAGAACAACCTCGGGTGTCATCTTAAGAAACATCCACTTCTTTTAAGACAGTATTTCTCAATGGTCTGGAGCTCACTAGTCAGTGAGTCACGTGGATCCTCCAGTCACTGTGTCCCAGGTGTTGGGGTTACAAGCACACGAGTGCTTGGTTACAGGCACACTCCCTGGTGTTTACATGGGTCCTGGGAACTGAGCTCAGGTTCACATGCTTTGCAAGGCAAGTTATTTACTGACTGAACAATCCTCCCAGCTCAAGACACTAATTTTATTTTATTTTATTTTTTTTTTGTATTTTTTTGAGACAGGGTCTCCCTTGAGTTCCAGCTGGCCTGGAGCTCGGTGTGTAGACCACGCTGGCCTTGAACTCACAAATATCCCCCTGCTTCTGCCTCCCAAGTGCTAGGATTAAAGGCGTGTGCCACCATGCCTGGAAAGACACTAATTTTAAAGCATTCTTCTATGGGTTTCTATACAGATGCATCTTCAGAATCCTCAGAAGAGACCTCCTCTGGTAATATTTTCTGCCTGTCATATTTCCTAAGTTAATTAAGTGAGAGATTTTCCTCTCTTCGTATTTGGAAGATGACCTAGATACATCTCTTTTTGTCTAGATATTTCTTCACACTTGGCAGAAACAAGCTCTCCAGTTGGTAAAGTTCCCAGTTGTGCTTTTTAACTAATGAGAGGACTTTCTTATTTATTATGGTGCATGTAGAGAATGGCACTACTTAATGATCATAGAGTAAGAAGAGTGAAACACCCCAGTATCATTGTACTTGTTTTAAAGGGTCCCTGTATTCACACACAGATGCAGCATCAGTCACAGCAGAGATCTCCTCTAGACATGTTTTCAGCCTGTCACATTTCTTAATTAAACATAGAGATTTTCCTCTTCCTATTTGGCAAGGTCCTACACACATTTTTTCTTCTCTTTGTTCATAGATATTCCTTCAACACCAGAAGTGGCCTCAGCAACTGGTAGAGTCCTCTATTTTGTTGTTTAACTAATGAAATGTGTTTCCTTACAAACTTTATTAGCATATACTAATTATCCATAATAATGAACTTCATCTCAAAAAGACATAATAACGAGTTTCATTATGACACTTTCATATGTGTATATAATATATTTTGATGATGTTTCTCTCTCCTTTTGCCCTTTCCTGTCCCCCTCATACTTAAACTAATCTGTTCCCCCCTCTCATTTAGGACCCCAACACACTTTCATGTGTTTTTCTTTTATGAATCGGTAAGCTTATCTGGGTTACTTAGAACAGCACAGTGGATGATTACTTACAGGAGCACTGGCAACTTGCAAGTGGTTACACCAACGAGAAAATGTGTCTTCCTCTCCTGTCAGCCATTTACTGCCTATACATCCTTACCGAGTGGCTCGGCCTCATGAGCCCCACTCGCTTCTGTGACAGAATGAGAATATGTACAATCTTGCACAGGTCTTGCACAAGTAATCACAATTTCTGACAGTTCAAGAGTGCGGTGTCCAGTTCATGACCAGAATATGGCATTCCACAGCATTCAACCACTTCCTACGGCCATTACATTTTATGTTTTGTTCTTGAAGGTTTTTCTTTGTTTCTTCTTAATCGGACAGTATGAGTTGTTGCAGCTAACCATAATCTTAAATGAAAATCATGATCAACTGCTTGGTCTTCCAACACTGAAGGATGAGCATTTTAGTCACTTGTTCTCAGCCCTTGGACCAGTTATGCATCTCTGCAGTAACCACCAACAATTACGAACAAGAAGCCTTTCTGACTAAAGCTGCCAGCCACGCAAATCTGTGGGCTTTTACAATCTGACAGCCATATCATGTCCATTTAGCAAAACAACGGCTTTCCCCTCTGGGGCCTTCCACCTCCCCCACCATGGGATTTGACCAGGTTTATAGGACCAGTGTCTGTGTCTTAGGAAGGGGCCTCAAATCAAATCAGAAAGCAATTCATTACTCCCATAACAGTCATGTCACCCTTGTACCAGGTGATACATCTCACCTGAGAGGTCAGTAGTGTAGCATGCCAAGTCCACAGCCAGTTAGGACCGTTGATGATAATGCTCTCCTAGCAGGCTGTATATTCCCTCCCAGCACTGTGGAAGCTAATCGGCAGGGAAAAAACATTCAGCTCAGTCAGTCCCTGCTTGATCTCTCCATATCCTGCAACCAAAGTGTGTGGCATCTTCAGTAATAGCTGTGCTTAGAATATGAGCCTACTAAATGATCATAATGACCACAAAGTAAAGATCAGTGGAAATATGCTCATTATAAGCCATCTTGTTTTCTGGTTTCTGCACAGATGCAGCTTCAGCCTCTGCAGAAGAGGGGACCTCATCCAGTAATACTTTCAGCCTGTCACATCTCTTACGTTAGACATGACACTGAGCTTTTCCCATTTCCCTTATCAAATGAACTTAGGTCTTCCTCTTCTCTTGATATGTAGATATGCAAGTAACTTTACCTACTGTCCCTATTGTGCCACTAACTAAACAGATAGTTTTGTTTGTCATGTTCTTTTAAGAAAATAAGCCTCCTTCATGATCACATTGACCACAAAGACTTTCACCTTACGTGTGTGTGTGTGTGTGTGCATGTATGAAACAGCATGTGTGTGCACAGGTGCTCTTGCACCAGTGTTGCACATGTGTATGGAAGCTGGAGGCCCACAGAGGGTATCAACCTCAGGAACACCATCTATCTCCTTTAAGACCAGGTCTCCCAGTGGCCTAAAGCTCACTAATTAGACTAGAGTGACTGGCCAGCCAGCCACAGGGTTCGTCCTGTCTCTGCCTCCCAGTCTGGGATAACAAGGATGCCCAAACACTTCCCAGCATTTTTACATGTGTTCTTGGAATTATTATCAGGTTCGCATGCTTGCAAGGCAAGCACTTCACAGACTGAGCCATCTTCCCAGCCCAATACGCTAACTTTAAAACATCCTATTTTTCTGGGTTTCTACACAGATTCATCTTCAATCTCATCAGAAGAGACATCCTCTGGTAATATTTTCTACCTGTCATGTCTCATGTTAAGTAAATTAGAGCTTTTTTTTTTACCTTTTTTGGCAAATGACCTAAATATGCTTCTCCTCTTTGTCCGTAGATATTTCTTCAACCTCAGTAGAAGCAAGCTCCCTGACTGGTAAAGTCCCAGTTGTGATGTTTAATGACATGGGTTTCTTATTTGACATGCTATATTTAGAAAATGATGGTACTGGGGCTGGAGAGATGGCTCAGAGGTTAAGGGTACTTACTACTCTTATAGAGGACCTGAGTTTGAGTTCCAGCACCTATGTTTTGGGGCTCATAACTGCCTGTAACTCCAGCTCCAGGGTCTCTGACTCCTCCCACTGGCCTCTGCTCTCATCTGTTCATGCCCACATACAGATACACACATTCACAGAATTTGTAAATAAATAAATAAATACATTTTTAAGCTTCTTTTTAAATTTTATTTATTTCTGTATGTGTATGAATGTACTGTCTGCATGCAGGTCTGTGCACCTGTGTCCTGCAATGCCATGGAGGTCAGAAGAGGGTGTTGGATTCCCCTGGAACTGGAGTTCTCCTGGAATTGGAGTTTCAGATGGTTCTTGACCGCCATGTGGGAGCTGGGGATCGAACCCAGGTCCTCTGAAAGAGCGGTCGGCGCTCTTAACCGCTAGACCATCTCTCCAGCCCCATAAATAAATATTTTTAAAGAAAATGATGCTACTTAACTATCTCATTGACCACAAAGTAAAGATAATGAAGCACATCTGCAATAGCATTCTGCTCATTTTAAAGCATCCTATTCTCTGGATTTACACACAGGTGCATCTTCAGTTGCAGCACAGAAGAGCTCCTCTGGTAATTTTTTTTTTTTTTGGTCTTTTTGAGACAGGGTCTCCCTGTAGCCCCAGCTGTCCTGGAACTCACTCTATAGACCAGGCTGGCCTTGAACTCACAAAGATCCACCTGCCTCTGCCTCCCAAGTGCTAGGATTAAAGGTGTGCGCTGCCACGCCTGGCTTCCTCTGGTAATTTTTAAGCTAAATATAATCAAAGCTTTTCTTCCTCCTGTTTGTCAAGTGATCCTATATACATTCTTTTTCTCATTATTTGCAGATATTTCTTCAACCTCTAAAGAAGTCACCTCTCCGAATGGTAAAGTCCTTCATTTTCTTGTTTTACTAATGAGGTGTGTTTTAATTTTTATTAGCATATTTTATATAATGTTTTCATTATGGCATTTTCATGTATGTATATATATAATACATAAATATGTATGTATAAATATATATACATACATATGTATATATACATAATTTATGTATGTATATATATACATAAATTATGTATATATACATACATTTTCATGTATGTATATATATATATAAAATTTATTTTTATTTACCCCATTGCCCTCTCCTGTCTCCTCACACTTCTACTAATCCTGTTCCACTATCTGGCTAGGCCAACTTCTGCTTTTATGTCTTTATTTTGTAAAACAATGAATTTAATTCAAGTAACTTAGAAGAGCAAAGGTAAGGAGTTATTTGCAAGAGCATTGGCAGCTTACCAGGGCTACAGCACTGAAGAAAGCGTCTCTTTTCCCCCCAACAACTATTAACTGCCTATAGATCCTCAGGGAGGGATGAGGCCTCATGAACCCTTCTCGCCACAAGTAAATGATGATGAGCCCAATCTTGTTCATGTCTTGTGCATGTAATCACACCTACTTAGAGTTCAGTAGTGCAGTGAATAGAACATGCCCAGATGACAGTGTTCTAGAACACTCTGCCCCTTCTCAGGCTGTCACATCCTGCCCCCTTCTGTGACTTTGCTGAAATTTGGAATGGGTGACAGAGGTCTCTCATTTAGGAACATTCAAGTCACTAATTCTTGGCATTTTAACCAGTCTATGCAGTAACTACCACCCATTGCAAAAAGAAATTTCCTGGACTGGAGAGATCGTTCAGTGGTTAAGAGCCTGTCTACTCTTGCAGAGGACTCAGGTTTAGTTCCCAGAACTCACATGGGTGATAACAATCACCCAAAACTCCAGTTCCAGGGGGGATCCAACACCCCTTCTGACCTCCACAGCACTGCACAACATGGGTGCACCTATATACATGCAGGCAAAACAGTCATACATATTTTGAAAAATCAAAAAATTTAAAAAGTAGACATTTTCCTAACCAAAGCTGACAGCAGCAATAATCTATAGGTATAAATAAAAGTATTTTTAGGCAATTTGAAAGGCACATCATGCCTACTTAGCAAGACATCACCAGTACCTTCCCCAAGTAGGACTTAGCACCTCACAGACCAGGTTTGCGATACAGGGCATGAATTCCCTCCTGTAAAGAGGACCTCAAATCCAGTCCAAAAGGAGTTGGTTGTCCCCATAACAGTCATGCCACTATTGTACCCATGGGCATATGTTGCCTGGCATGTTAGCCGTGTAGCCTGCAGGGCTCACAGATGAGTGTTGAGGACAGTTCTTCCTCAGCAACCTAGACAGCACCTTCCAGCACTGTGCAAGGTAGTGAGCAGAAGAAAGTAGCTAGCTCAGTTCCAGCTTAACTTCTCTATGTCCTGCAACCACAGCATGTGAAACCTTCCTCAATGTACACAGGTTTCTTATTTTTCATATTATAGTTAGAAAGTTAACCTATTTAATGATCAGACTGACCAGAAATTAAACATCAGTGAAAAGACACTCAGTTGAAAGCACCCTGTTTTCTCTGTTTTTACACAGATGCATCTTCAGCCTCAGCAGAAGAGGAAACCTCCTCAGGTAATGTTTCACAGCTTTTCCTCTATTAGACAAATGAACCTTTCCTCTTCAGATGTTCTTCAACTGCTCAAGTCCCCCACTGTGCTATTTAAACTCATGAGATAGACTTCTTATTTGCATGTTACATTTAGAAAACAAACCCACTTAATGATCACATTGACATCAAATAAAGTTCAGTGAAAGGAGATTTGTTTTAAAGCATCTTGTCCTCTGGGTTTCTACACAGATGAATCTACAACCTCACCAGAAGAAGAGACCTACGCTGGTAATGTTCTCTGTCTGACACATTTTTCCCATAATTTACTTTGCATTTGCTTTTTTTTTTTTTTTCAAAATTAGCAGGAGGGTAATTTGTTCACTATGTCTTTTTCACATAATCTGTTTTTCTTGACGCTCCTCTCCCTGGTTGCCTCCTCCTAGCCCTCCCTCTCACTCCCTGCTTACACCATTCTTCTTCTATCTTTCTACTTCCAGTAAAACCCTTGCTTTTTTTTTTTTTTTTTTTTTTTTTTATGTCTTTTTTGAGACAGGGTTCTCCTGTAGTCCCCAGCATGTCCTGGAACTCACTCTGTAGACCAGGCTGGCCTTGAACTCACAAAGATCCACCTGCCTCTGCCTCCCTAGTGCTAGGATTAAAGGTATGTGCCACCATGCCCGGCTGTAACCCTTGCTATTTTGGCACACGTACTCTATTACCCATCTCCTTTCCTAAGACCGTCTCTCCTCTCATAGACCTTATTCTGTTTCATGCCTTATACTCACACTCATATCCATAAATATGTGGTATATTTACATTTATATGTAAATTAAAAACTAAGATCTGCATTTGAGACAGAACATTTGGTATTTGTCTGGGTTAACTCACTTAAATATAGTAATTTCCAGCTGCATATATTTTCTTACAAAGTTCATACTTTCATTTTTCTTTAAAGTTGAATGACATTCCCACCAAATGCATGCGTCCCATATTTTCTTCATGCATTCATCCATTGATGGACATCTAGGCTGATTGCATTTCCTAGCTATTTTGACTAGTCCAGCAATAAGCATGGATGAGCAGCTATCTCTATGGGAGGACTTAGAGTCCTTTGGGCAGTTGCTGAAGAGTGATACAAATTGGTCTCCATACCAATTCCCATAGTGGCTACAGCAGTTCACACTCTTACCAGGAGGAAGTAAGAGTTCCTCTTTTCTGACACCCTCACCAATATTTATTGTCATTTATTTTCTTTACTATAGCCCCTTCTGACTGAGGTCAGAGAGAAATACTCTTAATTTGCATTTTCCTAATGGTTTAAAGATATTGAACAATTTTAAAAATGTTTATGGGTTCTTTTGAGAACTGTATGTTCTGTTCATCAGCCTATTCATTGATCAGTTTTATTCATTTAAAAAATTTTATTTATTATTTTTTATGTGTATGAGTGTACTGTTTGCATGTAGGTTGGTGCACCCATGTCGTGCAATGCTGCGGATGTCAGAAGAGAGTGTTGGATTACCCTGGAACTGGAGTTAAAGACGGTTCTTAGCCACCATGTGGGTCCTGGGAATCGAACCCAGGTCCTCTGCAAGAGCAGTCAGTGCTCTAAACCGCTGAGCCATCTCTCCAGCCCAGTTTTATTCATTTTTGAAGTCCTTTATATATTCTAGACAATAATCACCTGTCTGAAGTATAGCTAACAAAGTTTTTCTCCCATTCTGTAAGCTGTCCACTCTGCTGATAATTTCCTATGAGGTGCAGCTTTTTAATTTCATGTAATTCCATGTTTCAATTCATGGACTTATTTCCTGTGCTAATGGAATCTTATTCAGAAAGTTCCATCCATTTCTGTAATTTGAAGTGTTTTCCTTATGTTTTTCTCTAGCAGTTTCACCATTTGGGGTTTTAAATTAAGGTCTCTGATCCATTTTGAATTGATTTTTCTGCAGAGTGAGAGATAGAGATCTAATCTCATTCCTCTGTAGATGTCCAGTTTGACAACACGATTTTTTTTTTTTTTTTGGTCTTTTCGAGACAGAGTCTCCCTACAGCCTCAGCTGTCCTGGAACTCACTCTGTAGACCAGGCTGGCCTTGAACTCACAAAGATCCGCCTGCCTCTGCCTCCCAAGTGCTAGGATTAAAGGCGTGTGTCACCACGCCCGGCGACAACACTATTTTTTGAATAGTTTTTTTTTTTTTCTGATGCATAGTTTTTCTGATCCAAAATGTTAAGATTTTGTTTACAAAGCTTTTCCTTCTTGTTGTACAGAAAGTAAAATTGTTGTTACAGTCTCAGTGTAACTAGTAGTCACAGACAGTGACTTACAAACCACAGCTACCCATAATACCATAAGAGACTTAAAAACCTAACAACTTTTACAGTTTTATGGGGATGGAGCAGAGTTCCCAAGCTTGGTAGTGGGTTACCAAGAAAGATTAAATGGAGGAAGGTAGAATGTCACAGGAACTTTTCTTTGGCTCTTTGGATTGAATAGGTCTCCTAGGGTTTGTATCATAGTTATCTTTTTTAAAAAAATAGTCACCAAATCCATGTCCAATCCAACCAATACTCAATCGTTCTGTTCTTTAAGTTATTTAGAATCTTAATCATCTTCATCTGTTTCTCCTTCTTTCCATTTCTTCTTCTTCATCCTCCCCTTCATCTCCAGCAACTTCCCCATATGTCCAAATTCTTCTTCACCAGTGACTTCAACTTCATTATATTCTTCTACGTATTCATCTTCATCAAACTTCTTCCTCAGCATCATCATCTTCTTCTTCATCCTCCTCCTTCTCTTCATCCAGCTCTGCATCTAAGTCAGAAGCGTGGGTCCTCTTAGTAATCGCCATCCATGTAGTGGCTGGGATGGGGCTTGAAGATACCCTCAGTAATGACTCAGATTAATGGGCTCACAGTTAAACAGATCCAAGCTTTTTCAGCAATCCAGTTTTTTTCAAAGGTCCCAAGGTCCTAATATCATTCCACTTATTTCCACTTAGATTAGACAGTCTTCTAAAATATGTCCAGACCTCCAAAGATTTCATTGTTTTTGAGCTCAAGTGTTTTCATTTTTGGTAGCTTAGAAAGATTTGAAATGGAAATCAAGCCTACACTTATTAAAATGAGGTGCTCCAAGTTCACAAATTCAACTGTTACCTTATCAATGCTTCCATAATTAGATTTTCACTTAGTCAATACAATTTCTGGAATAGCTTCCAGGGTCTGGTTCCTCAACCCCAAGTGGGTCCTCTTCTTCATGACCATGGCTCCTTTTCCCTTGTCATCGAATATTAAGTTTCCATGGTGAGGGTGAAGATGGGAGGGGTGTCTTGATTTGGTGGTGAGGGCTGTGGGAAGAAATTGTCTGACAATGGCAACTGGTTGCACAGTTCAGGGTGGCATGTGGCATGCAGGTTGCCAGCCTGCTGGTGGGGTCCACTTACTCACGGGGGTGGAGAGAAACCATGGCTGGAAGGGGGAATGGAGTGCAGCACTGACCTCACTGCTAATGCCCCTGCTGCATGTTTTTGACAACTGATTAAGAACTAGGTGGCCATAGCTGTGTGGTTTACTTCTGAGGCAGCTACTCTTCTCCATTGGTGTTTTTGTGCCAGTACCACATTGCCTTTGTCATGATGATTCTAAAATATAATTTGAGGTCAGCCATTGTAGTGCCACTAGCCATGTTCTTTCTGCTTAGGATTGCTTTGACTATCATGGTCTTTTGTGTTTCCATAAGAATTTTTATTGTTTTCTGACTCTGAGAATTTTGTTGAACTTTTATGGAGATTGTATTGAATTTGTGTATTACTTTTGCTAATATAGCATTTTCACAACATTAATTCTGCCAATCTAGCACAATGGGAAAAATTTCCATAATCTAGTGATCTAGTATCTTCTTTAGTTTCTTTTTCAATGTCTTAATTTGTTTTTGAGACAGGGTCTCTCTGTAGCCCCAGCTGGCCTAGAACTCACTATGTAGACCAAGCTGGCCTTGATCTCACAAAGATCAAGATCCGTTTGCTTCTGCCTCCTAAGTGCTGGGATTAAAAGTATGTGCTATCATGCCTACCTTTTTACAGTGTCTTAAAATTTTCCTGTAGAGCCCTTTCACCTCCTTGGTTAAAAGCTATTCCTACATACATTTTAAAGATAACATATAGGATGTTTTCCCTAATTTCTTTCTCCATAAGTTTGTTACTTGATTTATAGAAAAGCTGCTGATTTTTTTATGTTGGTTTTGTGTCCTGCAACTTTACTGAAAGTGTTTATCAGATCTAAAAGTTTTCTAGTGGCATCTATGGGGTCTTTTAAGTGAATAATCATATCATCTACAAATAGGGATCATTTTACTTTTTACTTTCCAATTTCCATCCCTTTTATATCTCTCTCTCTTGTCCTTAGAGCTTATAAAAGTTTGAATACTATATTAAATAGGAGTGGAGAGACTGGTGCCCTTGTTTGGTCTGAATTTTAGATAAAAATGCTCTAAGATAAGTCTGTATAATTCTTCCATTTCTATCTTGTGGAACAATTTGAGGGGAATTGGCATTAGGTCTTCCTTAGAACTTTGGTGTAATTCAGCAGTTAATCTACCCAGCTTCAGAGTTCTCTTCTCGGGTAAACCTTTGGTTGCTGTTTCAATGTCATTGCATGTTATGAGTCTGTATAAATTATTTATATGTTCTTTAATTTTGTATGGAATGCACAAAGTTTCAGTAAAAATTGGCTTTAAAATTGTTTATATGTTCTGGAACTAATTTTGGCAGGTCATACGAGTTTATAAATTTATCCATTTCTCCTAAGTTCTCCAGCTTTGGGAATATAGATGTTCAAACTGTTCCCTAATGGTCTTCTTGATTTCATTGGAGTCTGTTGTAGCAAACTTGATTTTCATGTCTAATTTTATTTATTAGGGTTCTCTCTCTCTCTCTCTCTCTCTCTCTCTCTCTCTTTGGCTAAGGTATATTTTCCATTTTGTTGATTTTTTTAAAAAGAACCAACTGTTTCATTGGTTCTATTNCAGTGTGATCATTAAATAGGATCATTTTCTAACTAAACATAATAAGAAACTCATCTCATTAACAGCACAGTGGAGACTTACCAGTTGGAGAGAGTGCTTCAGCTGAGGATGGAGAACTAGCTATAGATAAAGGGGAGAAGAGACATAGTTAGGATCATTTGCTTAAAGAAAGAGGAAAAGCTTAACTTAAGAAATGTGATGGGGTAAAGAGGAGATCTGTGCTGTGATTGAAGATGCGTCTCTGTGTGTGAATACAGAGAGCAGTATGCTTTAAGATGGCAGGATTGGGGCCGGAGAGATGACTCAGCAGTCTAAGGACACTTGCCATTCTTCCAGGGACCCAGGTTTGAATTCACCACATGCACATGTAACTGTCCATAAATGCCAGTTTCAGGGGATTGGACACCCTCTTCTGGGTTTCTATGGGCATTGCATGCAATGGTGGCAATTAATGAATGCAAGGGAACACTCATACACATAAAAATAATAGCTGGAGGCTGCAGGGAGACCCTGTCTTGAAAAAACAAAAAATAATAAATAAAATATTTTAAAATGCATAGAATAAGTACTGGAGGTATTTGCATTATCTTTATCATGTGGTCAATGTGATCATTACATAGTGTCATTTTCTAAGTATAACATGACAGACAAGAAGCTCACCTCTTTATTTAAATAACATAATGAGGACTTACCACGTGGAGGGCTTGCTTGTCGTGAGGATGAAGAAATATCTATAGACAAAAAGAAGAGACATAAGTAGGTCATTTGTCAACTAGGAAGAGGAAAAGCTCTGCTTGCGTTTAAGCAATGTAGACTTCCGGCATGACGGCAGATTAGAAGCTGCGTGTGTGTGTGTGTGTGTGTTGTGTGTGTGTGTGTGTGCTGTGTTTTAAGAAGAGAGGGATTTGCACTGACACCGCAGTGCTCTGGATGGCTCTCTGAGCCAGTGTCGAGCATCAATCATACTTGCCAGTGAACTGCTCCCTTGAACAGTACAAGAAGCCAGACTGCATGCACAGAGAATGTGGCCTGAAGTAAGAAAAGGACTAGTCAGCCTGATGCTGGCCGCAGTGGGATGCTGCTGTGACCTGCTCACAGGACTGGCACCAGGAAAGCCAGGGAGAGAAGGCAAAGGCTGATGAGGAGCAGCACAGAGAGAGGACCAGAGCAGGGAAAGCGCAAGCGTGAGTAGCAGGAGGGTGGCCAGGAACCCTGAGCCTGAGGTGGCCAGCCAGAGAAAGGCTCCCCTTCCCGTTTTCCAGAGTTGCCAGAGTGGGTTGTACAACCCAGCACAGCACCCAGACAGCACACAAGGGTAGTTAGATGGGCAAGCCTTCCAGAGTCCTTTAGAACTGGAGTCACAGAAAGCCCCACGAGTGGAAAGTTCCATCCCTAATTCATCAGGGTCAAGATTTTGACTTGGGAGAGGGACTGGAAGTTGGGACTGGGGCTCGGCCTAGGAAATTTGGATGGAAAATAGTCTGTAACCACAGAAATCTTTCTCATCCAGACAGACATACTGACCTAACTTATCTAAATTACCAAGACTAACAGTCTTCAACATCCGTTGCACTTGTCACAACGGATGGAAGTAACAATCCAAGAAGAGGGAGAAACCATGCCGACCCAATGGAGAAGAAATAGTACCTTCCATTTCATATCACTGCCCATTTCTTATATTATTTTAACTGTTTGCCTCCTTCCTACCTCATTCTCTCTTCTTCTTCTTCCTTTCTTCCTTCCTTTCCTTCCTTCTTTCTTTCTTTTCTTCCCTTTTTTCTCTCTCTCTGTCCTCATTATCGCCAGGGTGGCCTCAAACCAACCTAGAACAACTTTGAATTTCTTAGCCTCCTGCCCCCCACCTCCTAAGTGATGGGCTTATAAGCATGTGCTCCCATATCTAATTTTGATTTCTATTATTATTATTATCAATAACAATAACAATAACAAAAAAATAAAATATTTTAAATTTGTGTTTCTCCGCAGGAAAGACTTTCATGAGTGGCCCTTCCTTTCCTACACCTCCAACAAAAATTGCTTCCTTTCCATAAATTCTACGTCTACAGTAGTCTCTGCACATCTCATATATCCCTCTCTGCTCCTTCTCATTCATGTTTTCTACTTTTCCCCATTACTTTCTCAGTTTCTCAAATTATACATTGATAGTTAGCTCTAAAAAAATCTATAAATTACATTTCCCTCACGTAGTACCCCAGCACCTCTGTCTCCAAAACCTTTTTTTTTTTTTTTTGGGGAGGGACACAATGAAGTGCACGAGTATCTTCTACAGCAACTCAACACCCAAACTGCTGATAAGTCATTAAGGGAACTGCGACTGCCTCCCAGTTAAATAACAGCAAGAAGTGTAATTCCAAGTGAAGATGACTCAGGCAGGGAGACTCAAATGGACTAAAACAAACAAAGATTTGGGAAATTGACGAGAAAATTTAAAACTAGAAGACACGCCCATCCCAACAGATGCATAAAGCACAACAAAGAGTCATAAGGAATATGAGAAAATAACCTACTACAATGCCTGCAAAGCCTTACAACTCTCCAGTAAAGGAAACCATAGACACTGAGATAGCTTAAATGTCACAGAAAGATTTCAGGGGTCCTACTTTTTTTTAATTTTTTTTAATTAATTTTTTTTTATTTATTTTGTATGTGTATGAATGTACTGTCTGCATGTAGGTTTGTGCACCCATGTGTGCAATGCCCAACGGAGGTCAGAAGAGGGTGTTGGTCCCTGGAACTGGAGTTCTCCTGGAAACTGGAGTTTCAGAAGGTTTCTCGCCGCCATGTGGGTGCTGGAAATCAAAACCCGGTCCTCTGTAGAGGAGCGGTCGGCGCTCTTACTGCTAGGCCATCTCTCCAGCCCATTCCAGGGTCCTACTTTTAAAAAAGGACAGTGACTATACAGAAGACTCAAATAAGCAGATGGATGACGTGAAGAAATCTATTCAGAACCTACACAGTTGTCAAAGTAGATGAAACAATAACTTGGAGGAGAAATTAAAAATCTGGAGGAAAATTTAGCAAGGAAATTTGAATAAAGAATATAAAATGTAAAAATAGAGTTTAAGAAAGCAAATAAAATATAGCAGAATACAAGACACAACAAAATAATTAATTTCAAGGATGGAGGACAAGGTTGAGACAATAAAACATACGATACATATAAATAAAAATATGATCAGAACTTCCTTGGTTACATTGAAGGGGACCATATTCTAATAATTCACAGGGTAAAAGAAGGAGCTGAAATAAAAGAAGGAGTCTAATGTCACAGACAATTCAATGAAATTATAGCAGAAGTTTTTCCAACAATGAGAAAGAAATGAATATCCAAACACAGGCACTTAGAGCCTAAATAGACATAAGCAGAGAGGAACTCTCCATGGTGTATCATACACAAGATTAAAAACTACAAAGCAATGAAACCACACACACACACACACACACACACACACACACACAACACAAACCTGTATAGAAAAATACCAACTCACAGACTAAGGTAGAAACACCAGAATAACATTGGACATTTCTCATCACCAACCCTAAACATCAGGAAAACATAAAATTGTGATTTCAGGCCCTGAAACTAAGTAACTGTCAAAATTGCTGTATTCTTTAAATTCTTAAAATTGATGAAGAAATAAGAACAATTCTAGACAAACACAAGTTAAGGTAATCATAACAACACAAGCCAGGACTGCAGAAAAATTCTTAAAGGAATGCTATACACAGAGGAAGAAAAAAATGTTTCACCTATATAGATCACAAAAAACACATTTCATAAGTTGAACAGATGGCCAGAGAATTTCTGAGAAAGAATAGATCATATCCAACACAACAAATCTGTAAACCCTTAATATAATCAGTGGAGGAAGAGAAGAACTATCAATAATCCAGCCAATCAGATCAACCACCAACAAAATCCTAGGAAATAGCAAACTCTACTCAATAACCACTTTAGATGCAAAAGGACTCAATTCAACAAGTAAAAGCACAGATTAACAGACTGGCTGAATAAGTAAGGTCCACTATCTGTTGTCTCCAAGAAACACACCTAGCTATCGAAGACAGCCAACAACTGATAATCAAAGGGTATAAATCAGTATATAAAGAAACAGAACCTATCCTCCACAGGAGTCTGTAGCAGGCTACACTACACCTTCTTCTTCTCTGCCTAACACTGTGGCTACTAATGATGCAAAGATGGAAGATACTTTGGTTAATAATGTAAGAAGTCAGTTGGAGATTTGGCAGGTTTGGATAGGATCCTGGCTGTTATCCACTATATCATCTTTTGTTTTACTCTCTATCATGACCAGTATTTGACTCTCAACAGGGAATGAATTGATAGGCAATTTTTTTCATGAGCATTGTAATATAATATCCAAGTCAACAAAAATAATCAAATCTAGGCCTGTGTAACCGGGGTAAAGAGGAGATCTGTGCTGTGATTGAAGATGCGTCTCTGTGTGTGAATACAGAGAGCAGTATGCTTTAAGATGGGCAGGATGGGGCCGGAGAGATGACTCAACAGCTAAGAGAACTTGGCCATTCTTTCCAGAGGACCCAGGTTTGATTCCAGCACCCATATGGCAGTTAAGAAGTGCCCATAACTCCAGTTCAGGGGATTGAACACCCTCTTCTGGGTTTAATGGGGCTTGCATGCACATGGTGCAATTATGTACATGCCAGGGAAGACAACTCATACATAAAAAATAATAGCTGGGGCTGCAGGGAAGACCCTGTCTTGAAAACAAAAAAATAATAAAATATTTAAAAATGCATAAATAGTTACTTGGAGGTATTTGCATTATCTTTATCATGTGGTCAATGTGATCATTACATAGTGTCATTACCCCTAGTAACCGGGCTTAGGAAGAATTGGGGTGTGGGGTGTCCTTCTGCTCTACCATTTTATTTTATTGGTAATTTTGTTCACAATCAAAACCTATTTGTAATTCAGTAAAACCATACTTGTTTTTAATTATAATTAAAATTAGAAAAGAAGGAAATATTGTAAAGGAAAAATATGTGTAAAGAAAATATTTTTTAAAAAAAAAGAAAAGAAAACAAAACCTATGAAACAAAAAGTTGGATGTATCAATGATCATATGTGATAAAGTAGATGTCAAACCAAGCAAATAACCTAATGATGCACCTCAAGGATCTAGTGGAGCAAGGAAAGCCACTTAAATGTAATAATGTATAAGCAATAAATATTTAGGGAGAAATTAATGAAATAGACACTAAAGAAGAATTACACACACACACACACACACACACACACACACACACACACGCAGCTTCTAATCTGCCGTCATGCCGGAAGTCTACATTGCTTAAACGCAAGCAGAGCTTTTCCTCTTCCTAGTTGACAAATGACCTACTTATGTCTCTTCTTTTTGTCTATAGATATTTCTTCATCCTCACGACAAGCAAGCCCTCCACGTGGTAAGTCCTCATTATGTTATTTAAATAAAGAGGTGAGCTTCTTGTCTGTCATGTTATACTTAGAAAATGACACTATGTAATGATCACATTGACCACATGATAAAGATAATGCAAATACCTCCAGTACTATTCTATGCATTTTAAATATTTTATTTATTATTTTTTTGTTTTTTCAAGACAGGGTCTCCCTGCAGCCCCAGCTATTATTTTTTATGTGTATGAGTGTTTCCCTTGCATTCATTAATTGCACCATGTGCATGCAATGCCCATAGAAACCAGAAGAGGGTGTCCAATCCCCTGGAACTGGAGTTATGGACAGTTCATGTGCATGCTGGGAATCAAACCTGGGTCCTCTGGAAGAATGGCAAGTGTCCTTAGCTGCTGAGTCATCTCTCCGGCCCCATCCTGCCCATCTTAAAGCATACTGCTCTCTGTATTCACACACAGAGACGCATCTTCAATCACAGCACAGATCTCCTCTTTACCCCGGTTACACAGGCCTAGATTTGATTATTTTTTGCTGGATATATTACAATGCTCATGAAAAAAATTGCCTATCAATTCATTCCCTGTTGAGAGTCAAATACTGGTCATGATAGAGAGTAAAACAAAAGATGATATAGTGGATAACAGCCAGGATCCTATCCAAACCTGCCAAATCTCCAACTGACTTCTTACATTATTAACCAAAGTATCTTCCATCTTTGCATCATTAGTAGCCACAGTGTTAGGCAGAGAAGAAGAAGGTGTAGTGTAGCCTGCTACAGACTCCTGTGGAGGATAGGTTCTGTTTCTTTATATACTGATTTATACCCTTTGATTATCAGTTGTTGGCTGTCTTCGATAGCTAGGTGTGTTTCTTGGAGACAACAGATAGTGGACCTTACTTATTCAGCCAGTCTGTTAATCTGTGACTTTTACTTGTTGAATTGAGTCCTTTTGCATCTAAAGTGGTTATTGAGTAGAGTTTGCTATTTCCTAGGATTTTGTTGGTGGTTGATCTGATTGGCTGGATTATTGATAGTTCTTCTCTTCCTCCACTGATTATATTAAGGGTTTACAGATTTGTTGTGTTGGATATGATCTATTCTTTCTCAGAAATTCTCTGGCCATCTGTTCAACTTATGAAATGTGTTTTTTGTGATCTTATAGGTGAGAACATCTTTTTTCTTCCTCTGTGTATAGCATTCCTTTAAGAATTTTCTGCAGTCCTGGCTTGGTTGTTATGAGTTACCTTAACTTGTGTTTGTCTAGAATTGTTCTTATTTCTTCATCAATTTTAAGAATTTAAAGAATACAGCAATTTTGACAGTTACTTAGTTTCAGGGCCTGAAATCACAATTTTATGTTTTCCTGATGTTTAGGGTTGGTGATGAGAAATGTCCAATGTTATTCTGGTGTTTCTACCTTAGTCTGTGAGTTGGTATTTTTCTATACAGTTTGTGTGTGTGTGTGTGTGTGTGTGTGTGGTTTCATTGCTTTGTATTTTTTAATCTTGTGTATGATACACCATGGAGAAGTTCCTCTCTGCTTATGTCTATTTAGGCTCTAAGTGCCTGTGTTTGGATATTCATTTCTTTCTCATTGTTGGAAAAACTTCTGCTATAATTTCATTGAATTGTCTGTGACATTAGACTCCTTCTTTTATTTCAGCTCCTTCTTTTACCCTGTGAATTATTAGATATGGTCCCTTCAATGTAACCCAAGGAAGTTCTGATCATATTTTTATTTATATGTATCCGTATGTTTTATTGTCTCAACCTTGTCCTCCATCCTTGAAATTAATTATTTGTTGGTCTTGTATTCTGCTATATTTTATTTGCTTTCTTAAACTCCTGAATTTGTGTTGGTTCTTTTCAGGGTCTCAATTTCCTTGCTAAATTTTCCTCCAGATTTTTAATTTCTCCTCCAAGTTATTGTTTCATCTACTTTGACAACTGTGTAGGTTCTGAATAGATTTCTTCACGTCATCCATCTGCTTATTTGAGTCTTCTGTATAGTCACTGATCCTTTTTAAAAGTAGGACCCTGAATGGGCTGGAGAGATGGCCTAGCAGTTAAGAGCGCCGACCGCTCTTACAGAGGACCCGGGTTCGATTTCCAGCACCCACATGGCGGCCGAGAACCATCTGAAACTCCAGTTCCAGGAGAACTCCAGTTCCAGGGGAACCAACACCCTCTTCTGACCTCCGTGGCATTGCACAACATGGGTGCACAAACCTACATGCAGACAGTACATTCATACACATACATAAATAAATAAAAAAAATAATAAAAAAATTAAAAAGTAGGACCCTGAAATCTTTCTGTGACATTTAAGCTATCTCAGTGTCTATGGTTTCCTTTACTGGAGAGTTGTAAGGCTTTGCAGGCATTGTAGTAGGTTATTTTCTCATATTCCTTATGACTCTTTGTTGTGCTTTATGCATCTGTTGGGATGGGCGTGTCTTCTAGTTTTAATTTTCTCTCAATTTTCCAATCCTTTTGTTTGTTTTAGTCCATTGAGTCTCCCTGCTGAGTCATCTTCACTTGGAATTACACTTCTTGCTGTTATTTAACTGGGAGGCAGTCGCAGTTCCCTTAATGACTTATCAGCAGTTTGGGTGTTGAGTTGCTGTAGAAGATACTCATGCACTTCACTTGTGTCTCCCAAAAGGTTTTGGAGACAGAGGTGCTGGGGTACTACGTGAGGGAAATGTAATTTATAGATTTTTTTAGAGCTAACTATCAATGTATAATTTGAGAAATGAGAAAGTAATGGGGAAAAGTAGAAAACATGAATGAGAAGGAGCAGAGAGGGATATATGAGATGTGCAGAGACTACTGTAGACGTAGAATTATGGAAAGGAAGACAATTTTTGTAGGTGTAGGAAAGGAAGGGCCACTCATGAAAGTCTTTCCTGGAGAAACACAAATTTAAATATGGTATCTTACACAATAAAAATACAAAATCATAAATAATAATAGAAATCAAAATTAGATATGGGAGCACATGCTTATAAGCCCATCACTTAGGAGGTGGGGGGCAGGAGGCTAAGAAATTCAAAGTTGTTCTAGGTTGGTTTGAGGCCACCCTGGGATACATGAGACAGAGAGAGAGAAAAAAGGGAAGAAAAGAAAGAAAGAAGGAAGGAAAGGAAGGAAGAAAGGAAGGAAGGAAGAAAGAGAGAGGGATGGAGGTAGGAAGGAGGCAAACAGTTAAAATAATATAAGAAATGGGCAGTGATATGAAATGGAAGGTACTATTTCTTCTCCATTGGGTCGGCATGGTTTCTCCCTCTTCTTGGATTGTTACTTCCATCCGTTGTGACAAGTGCAACGGATGTTGAAGACTGTTAGTCTTGGTAATTTAGATAAGTTAGGTCAGTATGTCTGTCTGGATGAGAAAGATTTCTGTGGTTACAGACTATTTTCCATCCAAATTTCCTAGGCCGAGCCCCAGTCCCAACCTCAGTCCCTCTTCCCAAGTCAAAATCTTGACCCTGATGAATTAGGGATGGAACTTTCCACTCGTGGGGCTTTCTGTGACTCCAGTTCTAAAGGACTCTGGAAGGCTTGCCCATCTAACTACCCTTGTGTGCTGTCTGGGTGCTGTGCTGGGTTGTACAACCCACTCTGGCAACTCTGGAAAACGGGAAGGGGAGCCTTTCTCTGGCTGGCCACCTCAGGCTCAGGGTTCCTGGCCACCCTCCTGCTACTCACGCTTGCGCTTTCCCTGCTCTGGTCCTCTCTCTGTGCTGCTCCTCATCAGCCTTTGCCTTCTCTCCCTGGCTTTCCTGGTGCCAGTCCTGTGAGCAGGTCACAGCAGCATCCCACTGCAGCCAGCATCAGGCTGACTAGTCCTTTTCTTACTTCAGGCCATATTCTCTGTGCATGCAGTCTGGCCTCTTGTACTGTTCAAGGGAGCAGTTCACTAGCAAGTATGATTGATGCTCGACACTGGCTCAGAGAGCCATCCAGAGCACTGCGGTGTCAGTGCAAATCCCTCTCTTCTTAACACACACACACACACACACACACACACACACACACACACACACGCAGCTTCTAATCTGCCGTCATGCCGGAAGTCTACATTGCTTAAACGCAAGCAGAGCTTTTCCTCTTCCTAGTTGACAAATGACCTACTTATGTCTCTTCTTTTTGTCTATAGATATTTCTTCATCCTCACGACAAGCAAGCCCTCCACGTGGTAAGTCCTCATTATGTTATTTAAATAAAGAGGTGAGCTTCTTATCTGTCATGTTATACTTAGAAAATGACACTATGTAATGATCACATTGACCACATGATAAAGATAATGCAAATACCTCCAGTACTATTCTATGCATTTTAAATATTTTATTTATTATTTTTTTGTATTTTCAAGACAGGGTCTCCCTGCAGCCCCAGCTATTATTTTTTATGTGTATGAGTGTTTCCCTTGCATTCATTAATTGCACCATGTGCATGCAATGCCCATAGAAACCAGAAGAGGGTGTCCAATCCCCTGGAACTGGAGTTATGGACAGTTCATGTGCATGCTGGGAATCAAACCTGGGTCCTCTGGAAGAATGGCAAGTGTCCTTAGCTGCTGAGTCATCTCTCCAGCCCCATCCTGCCCATCTTAAAGCATACTGCTCTCTGTATTCACACACAGAGACGCATCTTCAATCACAGCACAGATCTCCTCTTTACCCCATCACATTTCTTAAGTTAAGCTTTTCCTCTTTCTTTAAGCAAATGATCCTAACTATGTCTCTTCTCCCCTTTATCTATAGCTAGTTCTCCATCCTCAGCTGAAGCACTCTCTCCAACTGGTAAGTCTCCACTGTGCTGTTAATGAGATGAGTTTCTTATTATGTTTAGTTAGAAAATGATCCTATTTAATGATCACACTGACATCAAATGAAAATCAGTGGAAAAGCACTCTAAAGCATCCTGCTCTCTGGATGCATCTTTGACCTCAGCAGAAGAGGAGATCTCCTCTGCTAATGGATTTTACCTGCCACATTTCTTCAGATAAACCCAACCACAGCCTCTTCTCTTGCTATTTGGGAAATAAACCTATGTACTTGGAACTCTGTTTCTAGCATAAGCCTGTTGTACACAGAAAGCCCAGTATCCTGTCCACAGAAATGATATTCGTGTTTCCTTCCCTCAGCCACAGACACAAAAATGTCCCTTCCACTAGAGGAGGCTTCTTCCAGCTGCCCTGGTCTTGATCAGATGAGCCCAGGGGAGGCTAGGTTAGAATGTTCATACCCGGCGCTGGAGAGATGGCTCAGTGGTTAAGAATGCTGATTGCTCTTGCAGAGAACCAGGGTTCGATTCCTTAAGAACCACCTTTAAGCCAGGCATGGTGGCAAATGCCTTTAATCCTAGCACTAGGGAGGCAGAGGCAGAGGCAGGCAGATCTCTGTGAGTTCAAGGCCAGCTGGGGCTATAGGGAGACCCTATCTCAACAACAGCAAAAAAAGAATGTTCATACCTCACTTGGTTGGTTGTATGTGTTGTGTTTCAGGTCATGCTTCAACCCAGAACACACACACACGCGCACACACACACACACACACACACACATACACACACACCAAAGAACCAGGCTGTGACAGTAATTCTATTCATTTGCTGTTCTGTTTTCCACTATGCTGTTGGCCAAACCCAAATACTCATTTTCAGATCTAATTCTCACTTCAAACAAGACCCTTTCATTACCAAACCTCCCCCTGCCCCTTGCAGTTCCTGGGGAACCTCCTTTGCTGAGCACCCTCAGTCCAACAAACAATGACAGCCATAGAATACTTTCTGCTTCCCCAGGACAAGTCAGGAGAGAAGAAAAAGATGTCAGGAGAGGCCAGT
Organism: Rhizomys pruinosus; assembly: GCA_009823505.1. Classification (NCBI taxonomy): domain Eukaryota; kingdom Metazoa; phylum Chordata; class Mammalia; order Rodentia; family Spalacidae; genus Rhizomys; species Rhizomys pruinosus. Next base: position 2,047,295 of record VZQC01009853.1, on the reverse strand, counting down.
CAGCCCCCCGAGAGGACAGCAGGACTCTCCTCAACCACTGGCTGTGAAACTGAACAGTGAGAGCAGAGACCAGGGACAGGACGAACAGGATAAAAGAGCCTCAAGGAGCTACGGAGGGAATGTGGAGATGATCTTTCTAGGGAGGAAAACGCATCTCAAAGAAACACACTGCCCAAGATCACAGAGCTAGGTCAAGACAAAATCAAGCATTCCAGCTCTCATCCAGGGTCCTCTCAGTGCTAATGAAGCCATCTGTGTGGTTCCTCCAAGCCCCTGTGACTTCCATGTCTTTAGTAAGGAGCCTCTGCTACGCATCTCTACTTTTAACCATTTGTTTGCTTGTTTTCAAGTTCTGGCTACTTCGAAAAGATACAAGGCTAAAACTCGGTGAAATCACAGTTTAGTACGATCTCCAGTGATGTTAAACGTGATCTTCCTCCATCTCTCCTCACGACTCCATTTTTGCCAGAAGATTCCCACACTTGTCATTCTCATTGCTTCTTTTCTTAATTTTATTTCTATTATTCTTATTTTATATGTATGAGTTGAGTGTATTGTCTGCATGCATGTAAGTGCATCCATGTCATGCTATGTCCATAGAGGTCAAAAGAGAGTGTCAGATCTCCTGGAACTGGAATTATGGATGGTTGTTAGCTGCCCTGTGGCTGGTGGGAACTGAACCCAGGTCCTCTGCAAGAGCCAGTCTTCTTAACTGATGCGTCATCTCTCCAACCCCTGCATTGGTTCTCAACATCACGTGGAATGAACTTTTCTTTGCAGACCTGGCTGATGACAACTTCACAGCTTACAGTCAAGTGGCACACATACATTTGCTTCCTTTATGAAAGGTGACACCCTCCAGTCACTTCCTATCTTGCCAGAAAGTGTTTCATGGAGAGAATAACAGGTGTGGTAGCTATGAACCCTTACTTTCCTTCCACTCCACTCAGCCCAGCACAAATGCCACTCCCATATCTTATGCTCTTGAAAGACATAGTTAGAAAGAACAAATGCAGCCAGGCATGGTGGTGCACGCCTGTAATCCCAGCACTTGGGAGGCAGAGGCGGGTGGATCTCTGTGAGTTCAAGGCCAGCCTGGTCTACATAGTGAGTTCCAGGACAGCTGGGGCTACAGGGAAACTCTGTCTCAAAATGACCTCCCCCCCCAAAAAGAGTAAAAGCTCACACGTGCCTGGCATGGCTGTAATTTGCTGGGAGCATCCTTCCATCTTCCTTTCCTTCTCACCAGATGCTATGCACCTGCACACGGATCAAAGCACTGACTGAAACAGTTAACCTCTGCCCCAAAAATAAACCTCTACAGAGAAAAACTTTAAAAAGAATGAGAAAAAATATGCAAGACATGTGTGGCAGAATATATGAACTGGGGTGGGGTGGGGGGCATGGAAAAGGGAGTGTGTCTAAATTGGTCTGAGAAATGATGTATGAAACACACAAAACACCAATAACAATATTTTATTTTAAAAAGGCTGTGCAGAGGAGAAGGGACTTGCAGGTTTGAATTGCAAATGACTTGGGTCTGTTACACATTCCTGCTGAGTCTCCACTTTCTCAACCCTAATGTAGTCTCTGTAAGGGTTTGGGAGGCAAATTATGGAACATTGTAGACGTGCAACATGACAATCATTCTTGGTCTGCCCTGCAGAACTCCAGCTTCTCATAAACTGTATGAATACACAAAATCTATAGCATCCTGAAACAAGCTTGTTACTGTAAAGTCTGTCATCTAGTGTAAAATTTCAGTGAGGCCAAATTTTAATCCCTTCTTTTCACTACTTTTTTTTGGCAGCCACAGATCCAATTTTGATGAATATGACTCCAACTCCTGGTAATGCTCATCTACTTGTTGCTAGATTAATGCTTAGTGTTATAATTTACCACTGCATTTTATCACATCACAGCATCCAGTGCTAAATTTCCTATGGGGCTCACCTCTGTATGCTTTAATATAATACCCTGCCTCTCACAGTCCATCTTCCTCATCTGAGACCTAAAATGGGAGTCCCTTCACTTCATTTTCAGCTTTATAAAAATGTTTCCTATAAAACAGAATGGGCCTTTACATTTTTTCCCCTCTAAAAGAAGTCATATTTCACCCCTACCCAATAATGTCAACTCAAAACATGGGATAATTAGATGTTGAATGAATGAAAATTTTATCATTAAAGGAGAATTTATACACAAAAGTTATAAAGCTTCTTTTCTGACCATTCAACAAATTATTTTTAATCCTGGAAAATAAAATATATAACAATGCTTGTTATATTTGATTCCAAGAAATAAAATGTAGTAGATGGTATATTTCTGCACTCAAACCAACATGTTGGTATGTGAAATTAGACAAAGTGTTTGCTTCTTTGGCTTGAAACTGAAACATACAGCTTTGAGGATGCACATTTTTAAAGCTTTTTAATTTTATTTTTACAGTTACAATTTCAGTTACTGAAGAAACAGTCCCTTCACCTGGTAATTCTTATTTCTGTCTACTCACTAAAATAATGTCTGAATTAATACTGTTGGGATCATATTTATTTTTCATTTGCATTTCTTAAAACCTTTACAGAAAGAGTATGGCTTTAAAAACAGACATACACAGAGTGTGTGTCAAGTCTGCCCCAAGTTCACCTAGCAGAACTCACTTAGAAGATAATCGCATACATTCCTAGTTTATTTACATGTTTTCCTTTCCAATGGTAAGGATGGAACTCAGAACCTCACAAACACCAGACAAGCACTCTTCCACGAAGCTACCTTGGTCTGCACCTGCCAACATTTACTCATTACCCTAGATTTCGTCCATTATGGGATTATGATGGAGAATTCTGGTGTGCACAAATAGTTCTGTGGATATATATATTTTCATGTTTCTCAAGTAAATGTATAAGAGCAAAATAGCTAGATTACATAATATAGCTTTATTATTAAAACATTAATCCATAGGAATGTCACGGAGCATACTTTGATGAATCCAGGCACAGGCTCCATTCAAAATGAAGCGATTGTTTTCCAAGAACTATTTCTTTGAGGCTTTGGTTTGGTTGGTTCTTTTCCTGTTTTTTTTTTTTTCAATTTGTATTTTTGTTTAGAGTGGAAGAAAAGTGAAGAAAAGGAAGAGAAGGAGGAGGAGAGGGAGGACGGCGAGGAGAGGAACAGAGGGAGAAGGGGGAAGAAGGGAATAAGGAAGGAAGGGGAACGGAGGACTTCCCTCAAGTGTCACCTTCAGATGGTGTCTACCTTAGAAACCCAAACCCGGTGGCCATGAGCTTCCGCCCTCTTTTGCCCCACAGACCTGCCGCTGCGCCTGGCGGGTGGCCGGAACCGCTGCGAGGGCCGGCTGGAGGTGCGGCACCAGGGCGTGTGGGGCACGGTGTGCGACGACCACTGGAACATCAAGAACGCCCGCGTCGTGTGCCGCCTCCTGCGCTGTGGCCGCGCGCGGGGCGCCCCGGGCAGAAGCCACTTCGGTCCGGGTACTGGGCCCATCCTGATGAACGAGGTGCGCTGCTCCGGCACCGAGGACTCCCTGGAGAGCTGTGCCCACGCGGGCTGGGTACCGCACAACTGCAGACACAATGAGGACGCAGGTGTGGTCTGCGCAGGTAAGGGCTCCATGCAGGCCCAGCCCCAGGGTGTCCGGAGGTTCCACCCAGCACCACTACCAAGGAAGCCCTTAGCCTCCCACCTTCCATCCCTAAAACTCAGGATATGGACTCAAGACATCAGATCTTAGGATAAGGGGGCTTGCGGTAATGTTTTAATCATCCAATTCGAGTTTATTATTATCAGCTTTTTCTAATTCCAATTCAGTGAAATATTTGTTCTGAAATACAGCTGAAAGATGATGGGGTCAGGAGAAGAGATGACAGTACCATAAATAGTTAAGGGCTCAGCCCCTGCTGCTGTCAGAAGCCAAAAAAAAAAAAAAGCAGGTGATTCAGGCATAGCATGCTTCCTAGGCTGAGCCCTGGCCCTGGGGGATAGCTCCTGTCTTGATTCTTTTATTGAATTTGTGTATATCTCATACATAACTTCTCAATCAGTCTTAATCGCCTTTATACCCCCTTCTCCATCGGCACCTCCTGCAGCCCTCTCTCCCAGAGTTCATACATTCTGTCATATGTGTTAGGGTCTCTTGTGCCCAATTTCTCCCCCTGTCCATTTGTTAGTGCCAGATCATCCCCTGAGCTCTAGTCAGCCTATCCAGAGTTCCTCTCTTAAAGAAGGCTGGTTCTTTCTCACCTAACTGTAATCAGCTGCCAATATTTCCTCAGCTAAGATTGGGTTCTGCTACCCATTTCTGCAGTTCTGTGCTGGGTTTTTGTCTGGTTGAGCTTGCATGGGTCTTGTGCATGTAGACACCAATGCTGTAGGTTTATATGAACAGGATCCCAGGAGCTTGTAGGATTCATTTTCATATGGTCTTACACCACCTCCCGGAGAAGTGCTTGATAGCCACAGGATGCATTTTTCTCAACCTGAGTTCCCAAGTACCCTGTGTGTAGACAGGGACACCAGCCAAGGGTTCATTATGTAATGATGTTTATATTTATCATTCTTCTGCTTGCACAAATCTTAGTGTTGATGGCAGCCGTGTTCCCAGTGCTACTTCATATGTGTCAGGATCCATCTCTGTCGGGAGACCCTGGACCCTCATTTACTTCTTATGCTCTAGAATAGTCTTATGTCACTGTGCTCCAACTACAAACAAACAACAGTTTGTCTGTTGTTAGCTTTGTCAGCTCCTCAAATGCTGCAGCTCTGATAACTCACTTTTATTTTTCCCTTCACAGCTCCAGCTGACTCTCTTGTGCCCAAGGAAAATGGTAAAGTCATCTTTTCTCTCAGGGTCTGAAGCTGCTTTGAAGGGGGAGCTAAAAGAGCAGCTGAACAAGGGAGAGAAAGCAGGCTGTGAGGGATGTCCAAGACTGCGAGAGGCTGCACCCAGACCACGTGGCCTAACTTCAAAGTCTTTAGTGAGACTATTAGTAAAGCCGGTGGAACTCAGGGCTGAGGAGATGACTCAACTGGGAAAGTACTTGCTATGCAAACGTGACATTATGAGTTTGATCCCAGTGCCCATGTTAGGGCCAAGAACAGTGGTGCACAGCTGTAGAGACACCACCGGGATGTGGAGACAGAAGGATCCCAGGGTCTTGCTGGCCACACAAGCTAATCAAACCAAGCGAGCTCCAGGTTAAGTGAGAGACCCTGTCTCAGAAAACAAAGTAGAAAGGTGTTGAAGAAGATATTGGACCTCGACCTCAGGCCTATATACACACACATGTGGACACACCCCCACCTCACCCCACACACATGTCAACGGAAGTCAGCTTGCAGGTACAGAGTAAATAATGCTGATCCAGCCCCAGCCCAAACCCAGAGCACTATCTGTGGTATTTTCAGAAAGTGAACGTTGAGCCATCCCCTACATTACAGGCCCGTGTACCAACTTCGGTCTCTCCCACAGCTCAGCTGTCATGCTTACCCCACCTCTTCCAAGCCGTCATTGACCGAGGCTATCTCCGGAGACTGGGCTACTCCTCCTGGGACATCCACTTAAATGATAGGATGTGTCGCCCCCAAGTCACTGGGCGTTACCTGATCTTCAATATTCCCTATGGTCACTGTGGCACAGTCAGGCAGGTAAGAAACTTACAAGAAGGTTGATGCAGTCCAAGAAGAGGGGCTTAGAAAATCACCTGCTTTAAAAACCTGTGTACAAAGCCGGGCGTGGTGGCGCACGCCTTTAATCCTAGCACTCGGGAGGCAGAGGCAGGCGGATCTTTGTGAGTTCAAGGCCAGCCTGGTCTATAAAGTGAGTTCCAGGACAGCTGGGACTAAAGGGAGATCCTGAAAAAAAAAAAAAAAAAAACAAAAAAAAAAAAAAACAAAAAAAAAACCTGTGTACAGAGGAAAGATACGAGCCCTCACTTCATTTCTGAAACAGCTCACTAGTTTGTCTAAAATTCTCCATCCTTTGGGGAATGCAGGATACACACTGCATTTGGGATGTTCTCTAACAAGTGTCAAGTGCTGGTGATGTAAATGGACTGATACTATTCTCCAAGTTTCAAAGCCCGAGCATTTGTCACAGCATGTTTCTTGACTGAGCACTAGGACACATCTACCATGAGCAAGTTATGGGGCCAGAGATGAGAGAGGCTGGGTTCTGTCTGTTATGTTTCTAACCAAATAGCTAGCTGTGTTCCACACCATGAAAAGCAACCATCTAGGACATTATTCATGAATAATGAAATACATGTATCTATTTAATTTTCCTCAGTCATCTACTTACTTCACAAAACAATGGCATTGAAATAAAGGAAATGATGGGAACTAGAGACGTGGCTCAATGGTTAAGAGCACTGCCTGCTCTTGCAGAGGAACCAGGTTCGAGTCCCAGCACCCACATGGCAGCTAACAACCATCTGTAATTCCAGTTCCAAGGAATCTGACACCCTCTTCTGACCTCCAAACATAGTGCATGACACAGGTGCACATACCTACATGCAATCAATACATTCATACATATAAAATAAAAAATAAGCCTGGCTTGGTGGTACACTCCTTTAATCTCAGCACTTGGGAGGCAGAGACAGGTGGATTTCTGTGAGTTCAAGGCCAGCCTGGTCTACATAGCAAGTTCCAGGTCAGCTGGGCTACAGAGAGACCCTGTCTCAAAAAGACCACAAAAATAATAATAAAATATTTTTTTAATTTTTATTTTATTTATTTATTTATGTGTGTGAATGTATTGTCTGCATGGAGGTTTGTGCACCTGTGTCGTGCAATGCCGCGGAGGTCAGAAGAGGGCGTCAGATTCCCCTGGAACTGGAGTTCTCCTGGAATTGGAGTTACAGATGGTTCTCGGCCGCCATGTGGGTGCTGGGGATCGAACCTGGGTCCTCTGCAAGAGCAGTTGGCGCTCTTAACCTCTAGGCTACCTCTCCAGCCCCATAAAATATTTTTTAAATAAAAGAAATAAAGGAAACAAGTAATATATGAAGGAACTGTTCAGCCATGACATCTTCCTTCTCATTAAATGTTCCAAAGCATGACCCTCATGCTATGCTGCTTTTCTGTTTATACACATGCAAAAAGTTTGCCTGACATTGTCAGATGTCACAGCCATTCAAATCACCTGTGTGATTCAACAGACCCCCAGGTCTGTCTTCACCCTTTGTTGTTTGGTTGTGCAGATAATGGTCATTCTTAACCTTTTTTCTCTGAAAACTCCACTTTTTACCTGAGAGGTTTCTATTCCTGAAACCAAGCTGGAAGGTGCCTCTGTGTGGGAGGAAGGTGGCACCTTGGACACACTGAGCCTCAGAGATGATCCTGTGAATGCCCTCTCTGGCCCTGGCTGCCCAGGTCCCTCTGGAAAGGTTCATGTGATGACCATGGTGCTAGGACTGGAGGACACAGCAGAGTGAACACCCCAGACCACTCTGAAGAAATCATTGTCACAAGGAGCCCACGGGTCTGATTTCAGAGTCAGTGAGTGAATGACCACCAAATGCCGAGGACAAGCGGCCACAAGAGCGGCAGGTCCCTGCCTCGTTGTACTTGTGTTCTAGGAGAGGGAGGCAGGTGCTAAATGAACACACGGGAGAATCCTCTGTGTAGCAGAGAAGGCAAAGAGGACCCTAAAACAAGGAATGGGCTGGGAGAGCAGTGGGGTGGAAGGGATGCCATGTTGAAGGGGTGAAGGTGCAGAGCCTGAACCGATGAGGTGAAGTGGCTAGGAGGTACAAGGCCTTGTGTTCTGCCTCTGATGGAGTTCTTGAACTCTCTGTGAGTTCAGGGCCAGCCTGGTCTACCTAGTGAGTTCTAGGACAGCCAGAGCTACAGGGAGACTCTGTCTCAAAAAGACAAAAAAAAAAAAAAAAGAATAGACACAGTATAAAAATGTTATATTTATTTTATTAACATTCCCTAGTGGGGATTACTGGGGGTGGTGCTGTACACTTATAATCTTAGCACTTGGGAGGCAGAGGCGGGTGGATCTCTGAGAGTTGAAGACCAGCCTAGTCTACATAGCAAGTTCCAGGACAGCCAGAGCTACAGGGAGACCCTGTCTCAAAAAAAAAAAAAAGAAATCCTAGTGGGAACTGGTAAGAGTTCAGGATGAGTGGATATGAAAATGTCCACAAAGCTTGGCTGTCCATGGGCCCTCATGACCAAGAGGCTGAGATGCATCATGGTCTCAGCCATTAGATGGAGTGGGCTTTGGAGATTGCAAGGCAGAAAGTTTCAGGAGCTGAGTTACACAAGCTGCAGAAAATGTGTCCAGCCAGACTGCGCCTCTGGATATCCACACGGGGGATTCGAAGACACAGGTGGTGGCCCCTGCCCATCAAGTTGCCAGTTCCCTTTCTGTCCCTCAGGTTCTGTTGGAGCTGATGTGTGATGGATATCAAGGCTAAAAACCAGGGTCAACAGAGCCAGAACTAGCTCCCATCAAGAACAAAGAGGAGAGAAGTAGTGTATAGCCTGGGAGAGGCAGAGAGAATGGAATGTGTGGAGGATCTGACAAGAGGAAGAAGCTCTAGGCAGCCATGGACCTGCCACCGAGCTCATAGCTCTGCAGCTTGCCCAGGAGGGAAGGAGCGGTCCCCCCTGCAGGAGGCCCCCTGCATTCACTCCACATGTGTCACCCCCTCATGGGCTTATCTATGGTAGAGGTCCAGCCAAGGACTCCTGCTCTCCAACATGTCTTGAAGCTGGTAGCCAATGAGTATTCAAAGGGGCAGGCTCTGCTCTAGAAAGTAGATAGTATCAGGACTGGAGTGACAGCTCAGCAGTTCGATTCCTGGCACCCCCAAATGGTGACTAACAACCATTCATAACTCCAGTTCTTGTGGGGGGATCTAACGCCCTCTTCTTACCTCTGCAGGCATTGCATGACATGGGTACGTTTACACATATGCAAGCAATTCACTCATATATATGATTTAAAAAAAAAAGTAAATAATGTCAGACCAGGCACGCTGGCTACCAGTTCTCTTGTCTTCACAGGAGCACCATGGCTCTCTCAGCTACTCCAACTCCATCAGAGGCAGAACACAAGGCCACCCTGGCCGAGTCATTGTGCGGCACAAGGTGCCTCAGGTGAAGTTCACCTGCAAGGTAGATGGCCCATCTGCAGTTGCATCCGCGCATGGCAGTGACACCCAGAAGGAGGATGTCAGCTATGATGTGTCGATTTCATTCCTCCAGTCCCCCGTATCTCAGAATATTGGGGGTGCGGTGTCTTCCTATGCTGGCCAGAGGGAGGAGGTCTTCCTCCAGGCCACCCTCCAGAGCCGCAGTCCCTGGCTGAGGCTCATTGTGGACACCTGTGTGGCCTCTCCAGACCCCAATGACTTCACAACTGTCAAGTATGATTTAATCCTGCAAGGGTAAGGAACGTGAAAGCCCCACCCTGGTTGATTGTTAAATGCTGGTGCTGTTACTCTAGAGAATCTGTAGTCCTAAATCAGAAGAGGGTAAGCCTGCCAGACCTCTGATCACAGTGGGGATTGTAATTATAAGCAGCCTAAACAAACTTCCTTGACTCCTCAAAGACCCCGGACAGTGCCAGTGCACCAATGCTGTATTCCCAAGCTAAATTCAATCCAGCTAGTGAGATTTCTGACTCCTTTGTTTCACCAAATGATCTGCCAAGTGAGAACAACTTGTTAAAAGTCGTTTGCCTTTGTAGCTCCCTCATCTCTTATTGGGTGCGATTGCATCACTCTTCCTGGGGAACATAAACAAATGTCTATTTACCCAAGATAGGGCACCAAGGACAAACCAAACAAAGGATCCCATCCAAGTCCAGCTTGGATGGAACAGGAATGACGGGTTGCTTACAGAAGCCTAAGTGACTCTGAAACAGCTGCACGGTCAAGAAGTCCCACTCCAGCATGGATGACAGATCCCCATGAAAACTACATAGATGGAGCCCTGCCCCCTTCAGTTAGTCTTCCACCTCCTACGCTCTGGCACCACATGCAGCTGGGGAGGACTGGGACAGAGTGGCTAGCATCTCAAGGGAGGATCTAAGGACCCTCTCCCCTCCCCCTAGGAAGGAATGTTAATAAGGCCTAACATGGTTTCTTGAGTGTGGGAAATCCCAGCTGCTCTGATGTCCAGGTGGCAGTGGTCAGGTTTAGAGGACAGGAGTCAAATGGACAGGGTAACTGCTAACCAGTTCAAAAGCTTATCCTTCAGTCCATGGCAGTGGAGGTAAGGTGTGGTAAGAGCTGCAGGGGCCTAAAGCCCAGGAGAGGCACTGAGGCACCTGTTCCAGCAGGTCAGCGGAGATGCAAAACAGTACCCGCCACAGATGGGCTTCTAGGAAGAAGGCTTCTCCCTTTGATCCTCCTTGTGAACACATTAAGGCGTGAAGTTCAGTTTGGTGCCAAAATTTAACATCTAGCTCTTTGGTTCTTCTTGCTTTAGGCCTGATTTTCTCTTCTTCCTCTAACTTGTAAGGCTTGGATTCTTGAGTTGACATCTTCTTTACGAATTATATGCATTCTAATGCTATAAATTTCCCACTAAGCATTGCCTTATGAACATCCCACAAAGTTTAATAAATTGAATATTCATTGTCACTTAGTTCAAAATGGTTTTGTATTCTTTCAGTACATCTTCTTTGATCTATTGGTTATTTAGAAGCGCATTGTTTACTTTTAAATATCTGAGAATTTCTCAGAATGCTTTCTACCACTGATTTCTAATTACTATCCCAGAACGTGTTTTGCGGGATTTCTGACCTTTTAAGTATGTAAGGGTGCTTATTGTGGCCCAGAATGAGGTCTATCTGGAATGTTCCACGTAGGCTTGAGAAGAATTATGTTTTGCTGCCTATAAATGTCAACTACATCTACTGTATTGATAATGCTCCTTAGGTCATCTGTGTCCTTGACTGGCTCTCTGCCTATCACCTATCACCTGGTAGAGGGATACTGAAGTATCCACCCACAATGGTGGGCTCTTGCAATCCCCTCACTCCTTGTTTCCCACATTTTAATGCGCTGTGTGTAGGTGCTTTACATTAAAGACTGCTATATTTAGGTAAGGATTCTTCCTTCTCTGATCTTAGTTAAGGACCATCTTGAATGATTGGCCATTTCTTTTGTTGTTGTTAACATCCCTCTTCCTCCCTGATAACTATGCTCTCTCTACGTTGTTCTGTATAAAAGTAGTACAATTGATGTAGCTTTCTCCATTTTCTCTACTTTTCATTTGTTGAAGTCTTTGTATTTAAAGTGAGTATCTTACAGACAACATTGCAGTTGAATTTTCAGTGTGCTCTTTTGTAATCTTTTTGTCTTTGAATTGGTATATCTGTGACATTCACATTTGGTTATTATTCAAGTCATTAGATAAAAGCTCATCATCTATTCATGACATTTTAGTTTTTGCTCCCTCCCCTTGTCCACACACTTTCTGCTTTCTCTGATTTTAATTGGGCATTTTGTATAACCCCATTTTATCTCCTCTTGATCTATCATTTACACTTGTTTCCTTCACTTGCCGCAGGGTTTAGAGTGTACTTTCTCTTGGGAGTGTTGGGAATTGGACGCAGGGCCATGGGGTGCTAATCAAGCACATTATCACAGACCTGCATCTCCAACCCTGCATTTAAAAGTTGCAACCACATTAGAATCTTCCCCTTTGACAAAAGAGAATAGTCCTTTGAAGGCAAAACCTTTAATCTGTTAGCTAATATCTTGCTTTGTTTTCATCATGTTTTATTTTCAGTTCCTGTCTATTTATGGTCGGGAGTACTGTTTATCCAGTATTTGTATTAAAACCACAGTAGAAGTATGGGAAGGTGGTGGGACGAACTCCATTTAGAGTTCAGAACCCTAAGAGCAAGCCTGGTTATTTGGAGTAGAGTAAACTCATGTCCTACATAAGTTAACCTATTTTGGTCTGGGTTTTTCTCCCAATCAGGTGCATCAAAGATTATACTTACTCTAACCTCCATTCCCCTGAGAAGAATGTGGCCCAGTTCAAGTTCAATGCATTCAGCTTTCTCAAAAGCTATGACGTGGTCTATCTACAGTGTAAGATCGCTGTGTGCCGAATAGGGGACTTCTCTTCTCGCTGCTCCCAGGGCTGCACAGAGCGGAGCAGGAGAGGTGCAGGTCCCACAGAAGTAAAGGAAGAACAGACTGCATATTTCCAGACAGTGGGCCCACTGAAGATCCACCGAGCATCTGATCAGAGCAAAGCCCTTGTGTGATCTCGCCAGCTTTCACATGAGTATGTTAGAAAATTAGAAACAAGGTTTAGTTCTTACAGGGAAGCAATGTTTGATCATTCAGAGGTCAAATACCGACTGCACTCGCTACACTATCTATGCAGAATAACCAGTGGTTCTCTGAGGTTTGTTACTAAACAAAGCTCTGACTACTAACTTCTGAGTTAGGTACTCTCTTTGTAGGCTAAAACTGCTGGCTGTTGTGATTCTTCATTACCAGGGACTTGATCATTGTACAAAATGCTAGAAAAGGCAGACTCTCTCCCTCTATCCCATGGCAGGCTTAAATGTTATTTTTAAATTTTGCCTTGTTGAGATGCTGCTAGGTAGGTGGGCCTCTGTTTCTGTTCCTCTGACAATATGAGAATTCATTTTCAGATCCTGCCAGGAGTCTTGTGAAAAAAAAAAAATAAACTATGTGTTTGCCAGGAAGCCACTGTTCATTTTTCTTTACACTCTTGTAAACAGGACAGCTAAATGACACAAGTCAATGATTCATTTTAAAAGGCTTCATTCAGGGACAGAGAGATGGCTCAGCGGTTAAGAACACCGACTGCTCTTGCAGAGGACCCGGGTTCAATTCCCAGCACCCACATGATGGCTAAGAACCGTCTTTAACTCCAGTTCCAGGGGACTCCGACACCCTCTTCTGACCTCTGTGATATTGCACGACACGGGTGCACCAACCTACATGCAGACAGTACACTCATACATATAAAAAATAATTTTTTTAAAAAAGAGTAAAAAATAAATAAAAGGGTTCATTCAATTGTTTTGTTTCAAAAGGAACAAAAGTCTAGTTTTGGGGGGTCTGGGTGTCAGTTTGCAAATGAGGGGCTAAAACAGAATTATAGGAACCACAGTGAATGCTCTCTGAACTACCATGTGTGAACACAGCTGTGTTCTTGGTCTGTTTCCAAGATCTCAAAGCATCTGGGAAATGTGAAACTTACCCAAGAAACCTGAAAAGCAAACAAGAATGGATCAGTAACTTCTTGTTCCTGGAAAAGGGGGCGGCCCTCGCCTTAATCTCCCTCTTCACCTTGATGAAGAGCAATCTGTGCTGTTCTTGATACCCTCAAAATTTCCATGTTTTGTTTTGTTGAGACAGGTTCTCATTGTATAGCCCAGGTTGGCCTTGAACTTGTGATGCTCCTGCCTCACTCAGCACATTTTCTTGAGAACGTAGACTTCAAGCTTTGTTCTTTTCACTTGTCAGGAAATATTCGGTAGAAATATTTAAAATGAGCCCTCATCGAGCCCCAAGAACTTCTTCCAGGTTTCTTGATAAACAGCATGTAAGAGATGAGATCACAGTGTTGCTAAGTCCTGAAGGGAGGAGGGCAGTGTCTGGTGAAGCCTAGGCGTTAAATCTCAGCTACTGAGAGATGGAAATTTGACAAATGATTCATGTATCCTCTGGAGGAACATCTCAATTTGATTATGAAAAGACCCTTCATCAAAGACACCTTAGTAAGAAGATGACACCAATATTTATTTTTATGAAGGTCTCTGCTAGCAGGTGCACAGAAAGCGATAAAATGTGACTAGTGGATGATTTGGCAAACAGGACATCTTTAATAAATCGGGGCTGGAGAGATGGCCTAGCGGTTAAGAGCACCGACCGCTCTTACAGAGGACCCAGGTTTGATCCCCAGCACCCACATGGCGGCCGAGAACTGTCTGAAACTCCAATTCCAGGAGAACTCCAGTTCCAGGGGAATCCGACACCCTCTTCTGACCTCCATGGCATTGCATGACACGGGCGCACAAACCTGCATAGAGACAGTACATTCATACACATACAGAAATAAAATTAAAAAATCAAAGTGAACTGTTGTCCCCGAGTAACTTCATCCCGATCACATGAAAATTTAGTATCGGCATGTAATTGTTTGCTACTGGAGTTTCTACTTTCAAAAGTTCAGCTGGAGGCAACAAGAAGGCTCAGGAGACCAAAGTGCTGCCCACCAGCCTGCTGGCTTAAGTTCCAGCACCAGATCTCACAAAACTGGCAGGAGGGAACCAACTCCCAAGAGTTGTCCTCTGACCTCCCCATGTGCAATGTTGTGTGTGCACACCAGTGCTGGTGGTTTATAGTCTTTGAGTCATGCGTGACGACGTTCCACACGTTGTTCTTCTCTCCCTGGTAGCTTCAAGGCTGTCCCCTGCCTGCAGGCAGACCACCTCTAGTTTTAGTTCCTGGCAAGGAGAGGGGGAGGGGGAACCACAGATCACCTGTGGAAATGAACGGACTCACACACAGAGAGCTGGGAGAAAAGTAACTCAGTTTTATTCATGCCAGTGATATTTACATATTGAAGGCTACTGTGCTTTGGGCAAGGAAGTAGGGACAGGAGGGAGAGGAAGGGTGAGCCACCTTGGCTCCTACTGGGGGGCTGCAGATCTCCTGCTTGTGCAACAGGTAAACTAGAGTGAGACATTCTGCTCAATGCCTCAAGGAAAGGGGCTATCCAGTCCTGGAACTTTGCAGACTTTGCAGAGATAGGCGAGGCGAGAAAACATTGTAATATCCACCTTCCAGAGTTACAGATAACTCACAGAGGTAACTGAAATGCCCACAGAGATATCAGATAATTCTTGGAGGTTTCTTGGGACAGGCCTTACAAGTTCTTTCCTCAAGCCAGGCAAAGTTTCATTCCTACAAACCAGCACTCATATGCACATACAAAATTTTAAAATAATTTCATCTTTTCTAAGTTCATCTGCCTATTAACTGTACCTATTCATGTTGTACTGAAGAAAAAACTATCAGATACCAAAATGTAGCATTCTATAACTTTAAACAAATTACAAGTGCAAAAACTATTAACTGTGAAAGAACTAACATTCAAACAAATATAAAAAGTGAGTCCAAACCAACAGTTCCTCTTGGTATACTTCAAGGGATAGTTTCTGGGAAGAGCACTCTGAGTGATTCTTAGGAGCAATAAAGTATGATAGCCATGGCTAGTGTTCAGAATCTTGTGATTCATGATCAAAGATGCATGAAACAGGGATGGGAGATGGCTTGGTGGGTAAAGTGCCAGTCCTATAAGCATAAGGACCTGAGTTCAAGCCATAAAACCCACATTAGAAACAAAAGCTTGATGTGGTGTCCTTGAATTTCTACCACTGGGGAGATGGACACAGGTGGATCCCAGGGGCTTGCTGGACATCCACTCTAGCCTTGGCCAGTGAGAGATCACGTGTAGCAGTTTAATAATCATGTGAATAGTCCTTTAGTCGTGCGTGGCCGACATCCACATGCTGTTCTTCCCTTCTTGCATTTTCCGAGGCTGTCTCCTGCCTGCAGGCAGACAATCTCTTGGCTTGCCTCTGGCAAGGAGGGGGGAGGGGACTATGGGAGAATTACCAGATGGAATAGAAAGACAAGGAAAGATAAGGACAGACATAGAGACATGGTCTCAGAGAAAGCCCGGGAGAATAGAGTCTCTATTTATGCCAGCAGTGTGCTTATATACCAAAAGTTACTGTGCTCTGGGCAAGGAAGTGGGAGGGGGCAGGCAGAAGGGAGGGGTGAGCCACCTTGGCTCTAATTGGGGGCTGCAGAGCTCCTGTTTGTGCAACAGATACACTAGAGGTGCAACATTCTGCTCAATGCCTCAAGGGAAGGGGCCATCTGGTCCTGGAACTTTGCAGAAATAGGCGAAGCAAGAAAACATTGTAATAGCCTCCTTCTGGAGCTACAGATAACTCACAGAGGCAACTGAATGCCTACAGAGATATCAGATAACCCTCCTCAGAGGCCTTACAGGACAGGTCTTACAAGTTCTTGCCTCAAGCCATGCAAAGTTTCATTCCTACAACCCTGCCTCAAAAAAAAAAAAGTGGAACGTGCTTGAGGAATGATACCCAAGATTCTCAGCTGGCCAGCACATGGGCATGTGTACACACACACACACACACACACCCCACATGCTGCCTGAAACAAGTTGGCAGTCTATGAACAAGAAGAGTACAAATTTTAAAACAAGATCTAAGGAAAAGCCTTTCTTTCTTATCAGAGGGGCAGCTTGGGAAGATGGAAAAGTTTCAGATAAAAACTGTCCCAACTCCAGCCATGGAAACACTGGTGCCTACCTCCATCTCAACCAGCAAGGTTGACTGGTGAACCCAGCCTCCACCCTCTCCCAAGTTAAGGTGATGTCAGAGAAGGCGGAGAGAGTGCAGGGATGCTCTCTACCTCCGGACAGCAGTGAGCCCTCAACCTGTACACCTCTGCTAGATGCAAACCAGATGGAGAGCCTGAACTTCCACTCCACCCCTATTTGAAGAGGAGCAGGAATCGTTTGTTCTGAGTATGCTTAGTGGAGCTTGTTGAGGGGTGATGAGGTAATCCCCTCAGTGTACCAGAGGCCACCTGATAGGCTGGGCTCTACCCTCTGCCCCTCTAGTGGCATGTGCCTGGTACTATATTGCCTGTCCCTTTGGTCTTGGCCTTTTTGGTTTGTTGTTGTTGTTGTTTTGATTTTTGTTTTTTATTTTTTGTTGTTTTTTTTTTCTCTTGACCTCTTTGAAATGCTTTGTTAAGCAAGTCTCCTGAACGAGGCATAGATTTTTGCCTATGAAGAAAGCCATATTGTTTTAGGCAGTAAGCGTAGTAGGTGTCCAGGGTGGCATACAAATGTCCCTCTAGTAGAGTCACTCCTTCACTAGGTTTCTGATCCTGCTGCTCCATGGGAATTTCCCTCAAGATGGCTGCCTTGTCCAAGTTCAAAGATCCAATAGAACAAGTCTTATCCCAAGGTGGGTCACCTGAGGACTCTTCACTAGTGACTAGTGAGGCATGGCTGCCCCTGTTGCTAAGGAATTCTCTCCTTTAATCCTTGTCACACCCCCAGATGATGGTGGCTGCTATCAACCATAGTTTGACTTGTGAGGACAGTACACATGAACAGGAGAGGAGAAAGACCTACCACCCAGATCACCAACCCCAGGCCTAGGGCCTTTGATCGCGTTGCTTGTGCCATTGTATCTCATTTTCTTTCGCTTTGCAATTTTGGGTACTGGACCCAGCTTTGCTCATAACAGGGACTTGTGCTCTGCCACTGAGATTCTATGTATAAATCCTCCACCTTCGTTTCAGTCTTTGTTGGGAATCAGAACCTTGCTGTTGCCCAGGCTGGCCTTGAACTTACTAAGTAGGACAGTTTGGGCTTGAATTTATAATCCTCCTGCTTCAACCTCCTTAGTAACTGAGATTACAGGCTCCTACCACCTGACCTGGATTACTATAGCTTTTCTTAAAGTTATAGTAATAGCTGCATATACTGATAATTCATTGGCCTGGTTCAATTCTCCACCATAAAGGATTACTTTATTTGAGGTAATACCACTGTACACTCCATCACAGTAGTTGATAATTTTCTTAGAATTAGGTACTCATGGGGCTGGAGAGATAGCCTAGTGGTTAAGAGCACTGACTGTTCTTGCAGAGGACCCAGGTTCAATCCCCAGCACCCACATGGTGGCTAAGAAACGTCTGTAACTCCAGTTCCAGGGGAATCTGACACCCTCTTCTGACCTCCGTGGCATTGCATGACACGGGTGCACAAACCTACATGCACACAGTACTCTCATACACATATAAAAATAAATTAAAAAAAAAAAAGAATTAGGCACTCATGCCTAAAATGTCTCAGAATATCTATCACGAGGGCCAGCACAGAACATCTAGAAAGTTCCTGATAGAGAGATGACAGGTGACTGGACCAGACAGTTGTGCTTAAAGTGATCTGCCCCCAGTTGGTGAGAATTTTAGGTGTTTTCATGTTAGATTAAAAGGGAGTTTGCAGTATTTCAAGTTAGGTTATATGGATGGACATGAAGAAAGATCATTCCATAAATGTTTGGGGAGTAGTTGGAAGGTCTGCACTGAGATATTGATGAAAAAGAAAATGAGGACAACGTTTTGATTTAGAGCTGGAAAATCAGCAAATTTCCTCTAAGGACTTCAGTGGGTTATATATTTGTGTATTCCCTCTAATTTCTGGTGTGTGCAAAAAAAAAAGTTTAATGAAAGGAGCAAATGGCATAATAGCATCCAGGGATGTGGTGACCTGCTTAGATTTATCTTAGAACATGAAATTACTTGTATGTTAAATGGAGAGACAATATCCAATTCCCACCCCCCAGCCACACCTTCCCATCTAACATAATTAACATAAAAAGACCAAAAAAAAACCATCTCCTCATCCTTATGGGAAGTAGTTCTTGGGGGTGGGTCTCCCTGTAGCCCCAGCTGGCCTGGAACTCACTATGTAGACCAGGCTAGCCTTGAACTCACAGAGATCTGCCTGCCTCTGCCCCTGAATGCTGGGATTAAAGGCATGTGCTACCACACTAGGCTCTTTGAGGTTTTTTACACATCTGTTCAGGAGTAAAGGACCCACCTCCAGAATGGATCAGAGAGTAAAGGACCTGTCTCCAGGACAGATCAGAGAGTAAAGGACCAATGACCAGGATGGACTAGAGAGTAAAGGACCTACCTCCAGGATGGATCAGAGAGCCAAGGATCTGCCTCCTTAACGGATCAGAGAGTAAAGGACCCATCTCCAGGATGGATCAGAGAGCCAAGGATCTGCCTCCTTAACAGATCAGAGAGTAAAGGACCCATCTCCAGAATGGATCAGAGAAAAAAGGACCCACCTCCAGGACGGATCAGAGAGCCAAGGATCTGCCTCCTGGACAGATCAGAGAGGAAAGGACCTGCCTCCAGGATGGATCAGAGAGCAAAGGACCCACCTCCAGGATGGATCAGAGAGTAAAGGACCCACCTTCAGGACGGATCAGAGAGTAAAGGACCCGCCTCCAGGATTGACCAGAGAGAGAGAGAGAGAGAGAGAGAGAGAGAGAGAGAGAGAGAGAGAACAAAAAACCCAGAATCAATAGAACAAATATCTATCTACCTACCTACCTACTTATTTATCTCTTTCTAAGAAAGATAGATAGATAGATAGATAGATAGATGATAGATAGATAGATAAATAAATAGATGATAGATAGATAGATAGATAGATAGATAGATAGATAGATAGATGATAGATAGATAGATAGATAGAGATCTGTGTCTGGAGAGATCTCGTTTTTGGGAGTCCTCTATGGGATGATAGCGTTTGGTGGGGATTTCTTACTTGCTTTTCCATGTTGTTGATTTTTTTGTGCTTTTGGCATGTGGATTTGATTCCTTTTGTTTGTGATCTGATGTGAAATTCAAAGTGTTTCTTCTTGCGAACAAAATAAAAATAAACATTGTTCGACCTTATGGAAAATAGAAGAGAAATGCTGTTTTTATCTTACTAACCCGAACCTGTCTGAAGTCTCTCATTTTATCATCAGCTTCTTCCCACTAAAGCCCCTTTTTGAGCTGCTCAGGTGGAGAGGTGCTACGGCTGGAGGTCGACAGTGAGTGCAGGGACCACCCAGGCCTGCTCTTTCACTTCATTTCCAAATGCTAACTTCTGTAGTTTTGAATGGTAGCATGTGTGCATTTCTTAAGTGGCACCTTTTTTTTTCCTTATTTATTTATTTATTTATTTATTTATTTATTTATTCATTTATTATTTTTGTATGTGTATGAATGTACTGTCTGCATGTAGGTTTGTACACCCATGTCGTGAAATGCCTTGGAGGTCAGAAGAGGGCGTCGAATTCCCCTGGAACTGGAGTTAAAGTCGGCTTCAGCCGCCATGTGGGTGCTGGGGATCGAACCCGGGTCCTCTGCAAGAGCAGTTGGTGCTCTTAACCACTAGGCTATCTCTCCAGCCCCTAAATGGCACCTTTTAGCCTCTTGAAAACAAAAACATCTGACTTTGAAGATCAGTTAAGTAAAAAATAAAAAACTTTTCCTTTTCATTGAATACTTGGTTTAAATCTTTTATGTTTACAAAGTGAGTGTTTTTGTTTCCTGGAATGCCTTTCGTTTCTAAGATAAAAGTGACCAGGCAGGATATGTGTTCACTTCAGTCATCCCTCAATGAAACACACTGTCACAGTGACTCCAAGGCCTGGCTGTCACCTTTTCAGGCCTTCCTGGTTTATTTGTAACCTTGGGAGACACAAGGTACCATTTCGTTGGCATCGGAGAGAAGAGGACTGTCTCAGGGATTGTAGTTAATAGGGCTGCAGCTTCTGGTATTTGTAATCCATCCGCTGATTTACACAATGCCTCACTGTGAGTGTGGTCACTATCACCACGTTCAGAGCAAGGACCATGACTGAAAACAGGTGCAGACTGTTGAAAGGCTGCTTCTGAGTTTCTTCTGCATGTGTTTGAGGCAAAAATCCTGTAATTGAAAAACATTTTTAAGTAGTAGCATTACAAAATTTCAGTAACATTCATAATTTCTTCTTATGCAGTATGAATCTTATGCACCAATGAACAGTACACAATTTCAACTCAATATAGAGAAATGGTTCTCAAACATTTGAATTATTTGTATTTTGTTTTATCTTAGATCATTCAATTCTGGACTGTCGTTGAGTATTTACTGTCACCTCTTTCCCATGCAACCTATATGTCAGGTTTCAGTACTTCTAAAAGAAAGTAAATTGTTCTTTGTTACTATAATAGATTGTCTATTCTTATTTTATTTGGTATTCTTGTATTTTTATGTGCATGCATGTATTGCCTGCATGTATATAAGTGCATCCATGTCATCCAATGCCAGAGGGTCAGAGGTGGATGTCAGATTGCCTGGAACTGAAGTTATAGATGGTTATTAGCCACCATGTGGGTGGCAGGATTTGAACCCAGGTCCTCAGCAAGGGCAGTTAGTGCTCTTAACCACTGAGCCATCTCTTCAGCCCTAGATTGTCTATTTTTAAAATATAACTTTTTTCAAATAGCTCTGATGTGGGATTCCTACTGATTTTGTTTTCCTCATTTATCAGTTAAAGTAGGTTGCTTCTGATTCAGTTATCTGCTTGCATGTCTATAACAAAGACTTAGGAAACTAAAGGAAACTTGTCTTTAGAAATAGGGGAATGTTACATGTATACTTAAAAACCTCACAGATAATGGTACATTATCAGTGTGATATATGCATATGTGAGACAGGGCATCATATTATCAACTAGTAGAAATATTTATATTGCATACTTAAAATTCATCACTTGATTGCTAAAATTTTACTTTTAACTCTCCACACAGCTGAGTCACATTTTATAATGCATGAGGTATTCTTAGGCCACAAAAGGGCTTTTTTTCTTGCCTGAGTTTCCACTTGCACCACGATCTCTTTTCAGGCGAATAGGTCCTATGACAGAATCAGTCTTCCACTTGTATGAAGCAATGTCTCGTTTCTTTCTTGAGATGCAGCCTTGACTGCAGCGAGATGCTTGGTCGTTGCTATCACATATCAAAACCTTACACTTCAGATACACAGAGTTCATATGTCTCAAGAATTTAAAGGCATTAAACTGGAATCTTCCATGGTGTCCAAATAAAGGATACACCTTACAAGTCTCATCTTGACTACATCTGAAACAGAAGTTATGGACAGGTTCAAAAGACACACAACAGCTTTTTCAGTACTGGCATGGATGGAACGAACTTTGAAGTGTCTAATTTGTGAATCTAGAAACCTCTCTAGAAAGACAACATCTGTGGTTGAGATTATAATGAGCTGGAACTGCGGCTCTGCTTCCTAAGAAAGATAAGACAGTCTCTCTCTCTCTCTCTCTCTCTCTCTCTCTCTCTCTCTCTCTCTCCCTCCTTCCCTCCCTCCCTCCCTCCTCTTTCTCCCTCTCTCTCCTGGCTCTGTGAAGTATCAGTAAACTGGCATCTATTTATCGGGATGCAAACACCTTTCCTCACATGTTTGATACCAGTATACAAATATAGTTGATTAGCCACCAACTTTTAGGGGGAAAATTTGTTTTCTTTTAAAGTGATTTTCTTTTAAAACAATTTTATGCCTTCTTTTTTTTTTTTTTTTATATTTTTAAAAACAGGATCTCCCTGTAGCCCTAGCTAGTCTAAAACTCACTATGTAGACTAGGTTGGCCTCAAACTCACAGAGATCCATCTGCTTCTGCCTCCTGAGTCCTGGGATTAAAGGCATGTACCACCATACTCAACTCATTATACCTTCTTTTAAGAATGCTACATATATTTTCCTGATTACATTTTTTCTCTTTTTTCTCTTTTTTCATGTGTATGTTTTGCCTGCCATGTATGTTAGTGGTGCATTGTGTCATGCAATGCTTGTGGAAGCCAGAAAAGGGTGTCAGATCCCCTGGAACTGGAGTTAAGGAGTTGTTAGCCACCATGTGGGTGGCTGGGAACCAAACTCAGGACCTCTGAATAGCATCCAGTGCTCTTAACCACTCTTTTTCTTTTTTTTTAATGTGTATGAATGTACTGTCTGCATGTAGGAAGGTGCACCCATGTCGTGCGATGCTGCAGAGGTCAGAAGAGGGCGTCAGATTCCCCTGGAACTGGAGTTAAAGACGGTTCTTAGCTGCCATGTGGGTGCTGGAAATCGAACCCGGGTCCTCTGCAAGACCAGTCGGTGCTCTTAACCGCTGAGCCATCTCTCCAGCCCTGATTAAATTACTTTTTACGGATGGCACACATTAAGGAATCTTTCAAGTCAGTGTGTTAAAAATAGCCAAAATGTACAAAAAAGCAAAAACACAAATAGAACCTTCTTTTCTTTTCTTTTTTTTGGTCTTTTTGAGACAGGGTCTCCCTGTAGCCCCAGCTATCCTGGAACTCACTCTGTAGACCAGGCTGGCCTTGAACTCACAAAGATCCGCCTGCCTCTGCCTCCCAAGTGATACCTTCTTGAGAAAACAAACTTATTTTGCCCCAATGGCAAATATTTTGTGATCACATTTAAAATTCTAAGGGATAGGCTGGAGAGAGGCTCAGAGGTTTAAGAGCACTATCTGCTATTGCAGAGGACCTGGGTTTGAGGACCCACATGGTGGCTAACAACTGTCTGTAACTCTAGGAAATCTGATGCCCTCTTCTGACTTCCGAGGGCACTGCATGACATGGGAACGCTTATATATGTGAAGGTAATACACTCATACAACATACCAAAATAAAAAAATAACAAAATATTTTAAAAATAAATAAAATAAAATTCTAAGGGATGTAGATGGTGCATATGTAAATGTTTTAAAATAAATTATTTGTGGCTAGAACCCAGTAACTGTATCTTTTAAATGATTAATAAAATTCCATAGTAGTAGCTCTAGGCAAAAGTTATATATACTCACATAAAACATATATATATATATATATACATGTAGGTATCTATGCATAAAAATATTTTTTAAAATCTTTATTGAAATCATTACTACTGGGAGCTGGGGAGATTACTCCTAAGATATTTTACTAGAAAGCATGAGCTCCCAGGACACATATCTGCAATCCCAGTGCTGGGAGGTGCACACAGGACAATCCCTGAGTTTTGCTGGCCAGCCACCTAGTTGAATCCGAAAGCTCCAGGTTCAAGAAGAGACTGTCTCAAAAACCTAGAGCCTGTCGGGCAAGCATAGGACAAAGTTTGCATCCCCAAAACCTATAGAAGAAGTCAGGATAGAGGTCAGGGGGGGAGCTTCAGCCAGCCAGCCAGAGCACAGGAAGGTTAAAACCTCCCTGAGCACGCGCATAGAGGCCAGGGGCTTCAGCAAGGCAGATTATTCACTGAACCTATGCAGCAGTGTGGGCGGAGCTACTCAGCCAGCCAAACACAGTGAAGAGTTGGAACCAATCCAAGTGCCCCTCAACCAATGAGTGGTTAGAGAAAATGTGATACATCTACACAATGGAGTTCTACACAGCGTAAAGAAAGATGACATCGTGAAATTTGCAGGTAAATGAATGGAACTAGAAGGTATTATGTTAAGTGAAGTAACACAGTACCAGGAAAACAAACGAGGAATGGTATCCCTCATCTGTGGATGCTAGCACCAAGTACCTAGTGGTAAGGCAATGAGAAATGTTAATGTTAATGTTATATTCCTCGTTATCTGAAAGCAACTGTGCTCTTATAATGTGAATCCCTTAACAGGTTCTAGAATTAACCAACCATTTAAGACTTTGGAATTTTGGTATATGGGTGGAGGGTATGTATGCATATTTTAGAGTAATATAAAACCAAAAGGGAAAAATGTGAATCCTGAAATATGATTTGGAAATAACACACAGTTTGTTTTCAGACGACATAATTTTAGTATTGGTAAGACATTGCATATATATATATATATGTGAAGTTCTCCCCAAAACAATAATCCTCTGCTTTGAAAAAGCTCTGGAAAGACTCAGAAAAGATGCAAGACATGTATGGCAGAGTGTATGAACTCGGGTGGGGTGGGGACGTGGAAAGAGAAACGAGTGTAAATTGGACTGACAAATGATATAGGAAAAAGTTTAATAACAATAAATATATATATATATATTCAAAAGGAGAAAAAAAAGAAGTCAGGCAGGAGTGCTGGCCACCTGTAACAGACAGCAGGGACAGAGGGATTCTCAGAGCAAGCTGACTAGCCAGGCAGGCCTATCAGGAAGCTCTAGGATCAAACTGAGAGGCCCGGCCTCAGCGAATAAGATGGAGAGAGAATAGGAAGACTCCTGATGTCAACCTCAGGCCTCCACATGTATGCACACACATGCACACAAGCACTCAGTGTGCCAACACACATGTGAACATGCACACATATGTACCCACACCACACAAATGAATAAAAAGTTAAAATATTGATTAATTACAAAATAAAAGTCACTGAGGAAGATACCTCTCAGCCTCTGACCTCCAGCAATTACATCAATACATACCCCCTGTTGATTAAGTCATAGGTCGGAGATGCAAAGTCAGATGTGGGCGAGGCTCTGCAAGTATCCAGAAACACCACCAAGTGTGGGTCTGAGGCATGCAGACTGACTTGGACAAAAAGAGTCTGGTTCAAATCCACATAATATGGTGACTCTTGAATAGGGTTTTCAAAAGAATTTGACTCAAAAAGAGCCATGCTCGTGTTGTATCTGCCCAGGACACTCTGATTTTGTATGATATCATCTTCAGTTATATACATTATCTCCACAGTGGAATTATATTCCATCTCACATTTCACAACAATCCGGAGATGCTTCCTTCGAGTGATCACTGCAGAACTTGGAGAATCAATGAAGGTGATCATGTTGGTGTATGTGATTGATTGGTCTTCCACCTGCAGGATAGGAAGGAACTCAATTTTCACATGTTAACTCCATTAATATTTTAGGGCACAGACAGGAATAATACTTATTAAGTCATGTGACAAGTTTCAAAAATAACATTCAAATGAGATCATCACTTTCATGTCAAATACTTTAAATCTTAAATGTATTTTATTGAAACAATGTTCTGGCAAAGGAAGAGAGCTTGCACTGAAAAGATTGAAAGATAGAATTAGGTAGAATTTTGTTTCTATATAATGGAATGATTTTATTGCAAATTTCTGACTCTGTAAAACTTTTAAACTCACTGGGTCTGGTGGCACAGGCCTATAACCCCAACTACTTGGAAGCCTGCTTGGGCTGCAGAGTTCAAGGCGAGCCTGGGCAACTTAGTGAGAGCTCATTTTTGGAAGAAAAAAATGGGAGAAAATATTATTTACTTATTAGAAATTCCTGTGGAATCGCCTCCATTCTTTTCTTTTGTTTTGAGACAGGATTTCTATGTAACCTTGGATAGCCTGGAACTCAATATGTAGACCAAGCTAGCCTCAAACTCACAGAGATCCACCTATCTGCCTTCCAAATACTGGGGTTAAAGGCATGTACCACCACACCCATCAACCTCCATTCTTTTTCTTTACAAAGTTATTTGATATTTGGAGTGAAAAGTTTACAGTACGAGCCCTAAAGGGGCCTAAGTGTTGGCATGCTCAAGATCTTAATTGGAATCTCTAGAACGTGAAGAACAAATTACAGACTTACAATAAAGTCCTTCATGTTTACAAGAAATCGCTTTTACCTTCTGTCTTTACAAGGGGAACCAAATGATCTTAAAAATCCAACTCAATTTTATTAAATAATGAATGTTAACATTTTCTGTACAACTCTCCCCCGATATAGATCCTGAACTCCTCTCTCTGTGAGGTTTCCGAGTTCTTTGCCTTCTGAGGAAAGTACCCATCCTCCACTTACCCTGAAAATGAATGAGACAATCTGACCTTTGTGTGTGACATAACGAGCATGTGGATTTACATGTGCATGTGTGATTGTCTCAGTCCAGCCACTGAGAGCTGGCTGTGGTTTATGAAAGAGACTGGCAGATGTCATGCCCAGCCATCACCAGTGTATTCGGAATTGGACAGAAGCCAGCTGTCCTTTACACAGTACCTTTGTGATCGTACCACATTCATGCAGAGGGATAGCAAACTCGATGACATTTGATACATGCGGTCTACAAGTTGGGTCATTTAGTTGCAGGTTGTTCTCATTGTAGTTAAGTGACTGGAGGTACGATTTGCTTATGATGACTCTCATCTTGTCAGAAGCACAACTTAAAGAGGCTGGCAAAAAAAAAGAGGGGTAAAGGAGTGGAGAATATGCAGAGAGATAGAGGAGGACACCCAGTGTTCTCCTTTAGCTTCCACACATACAGAATGAGACACACACACACAGATACATGGACACACAGACTCGCAGACAGACACACACACACAGACATACACACATACATACACACACCAAATAAAACAATAAATAAAAAAATAAATAAAATAAATAATAAAGTAGCTGAACCCACACTACCATAAATGGTAGGTAGAAGACTGATACAGCCAAGCAATCGACGAGCTATTTACAAAATCTATTGTCACCTTGTTTGGAGCTATAATCTACAAATCTTATATTTCTAATTATGTCTTTGCAGAAGACAGTAAGGGAATCTGTCCATATGTTCTACAGAAATCTCTTCAACTTAAATCATTCACTTGGGGACTGGAGAGATGGCTCAGCTGTTAAGAGCCCTGGCTGCTCTTGCCGAAGACCCAGGTTTGGGTCCCAGCACCCACATGGTGGCTAACAATTGTCCACAATTCAAGTTCCAGAGGGATCTGATGCCCTCTTCTGACCTCCACAGGCATGCACGACATGGTGCACTTACATATATGCAGGCAATACATACATACACATAAGATAAAAATAATAAAATGTTCAAATCATCCACCTCCTCCTGTATTTAGCAATGAACAGAGCTGTTCTCAAGCTTCCAGCTATAACTATGTTCTCAAGTACAGGTGACAGGCTGGCACACAGGGGTACTACAGTCAGGCTAAGAATTAAGGAACAGGGTTTATGTATGTAATATCCAATGAGCTCAAAATAGCTAAGGATCATAAGAGTGACTTACTCGTGTTCACGTTTTCTGTGTAAATTGAAGTATAGGAAGCAGAAAAGCCCCTGTAGGAATTGGCATAATCTGTAGATAATACCACAGTCATGGTGTCTGAGGAAGATTCAAAGGTAGGTGACCCACGGCCGCAGACTTGTCCAATCAGGCCAGATGTGGTAGAGGAGCCATCATAGACCGCAATGAAGTCAAATCTGCAGTGTTCGTCCACTTCTAGGCTAAGGAGGAGGAACTTTGATGTAAAGCTTTCAGAGTGATTCAGTTCTATTTTTCTCTCATCCATTACGTGATTTAGAATGTCTCTTTACAATGGTGCCTCAGTTATGAGCATAAGCTTGGGGCTTTGATGGAATCTCAGAATCTCCAGAAAAAATTAGTCCACTTGCTTCAATGCAACAGCATTGCTGTTTTTCTTTCTGCACTGATTCTCTGCTAAGTACCCACGTATGGGGGCATGTGATTATTTCTCTTCCCCAAGTTAGTCCCCCAAAGGTTAAGAGGTTTCACTACAAGGGAAGTAAGTAGACTGTGGTACTTACAAAATCTCTTTGAAGTTCAATGTTATCTTATAACCTTTATTCACTTGTATGTGCCACACACAGTATGCCAGCTCAGGATGTGGCTTCGGGTAATTGGGGCTGGTAAAGGACCCTTCCAGAGTGTCCAGGTAAACACCACAATTGGGAACAGCTGAAAGGATTTGAAGACTGTTATTTCGTATGGTACATGGGGCTTAACCTGTCTTCCCTGGGTGTTATCCCTCTCATGTTCTAGCCACGGGTCACATGTAGAGGTTTTCATCCTTTTATCACCAGACTTTCTGCACCTTGGTGTGGGCCTGAGAGCAGATCTTTGCTCTGCTGTTAAAGGAACACCAAAGTGATCTGAATTGGAGGCCCTCTGTTGTTTGTACTGAGCTGTAGAATATGGCCACATTCTCAGGGCCAGTGATTCTTTGGTTCTGGGGAAACCCATGGTGCTTTCCCTCTAACCAGCTCCTTGGTTATAGGTATATGGGTATAGCTCGTCTGATAGCTACAGGTTGAGGAGTGTCGTGTCAGAGCCCCAAAGAGAGACGCTGTGTCTCTGATAGCCAGCATCAGGACAAAGAAAGCACAGAAAAGCAAAACCGAAGGCTCCTATTAGGGAGATTTAAAATGACTTAGATTGGCTGCCTCATACCACCCATGTCAGGGAGGATCTCAGCGTCAGCCCTCCTTTTCATAAAAGCTTGGTGGCTCTACTATAGTGGCTCTGTAAGGTCCGTAAAATAGTATTAGCTGAAGAGTGTCAACAGCAGTTCTGGGAAGAAAACCAGTTGTTCATGACATTCCTCTTGGGGTAAAAATTTGGAATGGATTTGCTTAACTGCTTAAGCATCTGAAGAGTCTGACTCCACATGAGCTCCCCATTCCTGTCAGAGTCACATATGAACATTCAAGAGCCCTAGCCCACATCTAATGACTCAGACTAGGGAGAGTGCAATCCATGAACAGGTGTTGCAAAGGTCTCCATGTTATTAGTAAACAGGGTGAGTGCAGGGTCTGTCTTTGGGGCTCTAACACAGCACACTTCATTCTGTAGCTATCCAATGAGCTACGACCACTGCCTCACTAAGGAGCTGGTTAGAAGCAAAACATCCTGGGTTTCCCCAGAACCAAAGAATCACAGTTTTATGAATTATTCTCAATAGGATTAGAGAATTGCCGTTGCACCAAAAAAGAGACCTCTGAAGGAACAGACTCAGAATCAAGAGTGTAACATCCCGAGCCAGAATTACCATAACCTGTGCTTGCAGAGGTGCAGGGGAAAGGATGGCCAAAGGACAACTTACAGGTCTCCGCGGAGAAAAAGTAGTAGAAGATAAAGACACTCCTTTGGATTTTTGCCTCATCAGTAACTATTTGAAATGTCAGTGAGTTGGATGATGATTCAAACACAGGAACGAAGTCATTTTTACTGCAGACGGTCCCTAACAGAGGCCCGTTGGTGGACTGTCCATCAAAGACCTTAATGTTTTCACTTTCACACCTTCCATTTGGATCCAGCCTGTGAAGAGAACACGCCTGTGGCTGGAGAGGCGCATTAGAGTCGCTTGAGAATTTGCTTCCTATGCAGATTTTCAGGCCCCACCCACCCTATCTGAATTAAATAGCAGAGTTCCCAGGGTGGCCCAGCTTGTGCCTTAATGAGCCAGCCAGCTGCACCTACTGGTACAGAAAACTACTGTGGTAGGGAGAGAGCAGGAGCCAGGGTGCTGGGATTCCATTCCCTGCCTTCTTCTGTAACTCTGTAGCCTTGGGTGGATTGAGTACTTCCTCTGAACTTTCTTATCTACTGCATGGCGATTAGATCACACCTGCTGCAGAGCATTGCAAAGAAATCAATTAGGGCAGATTTCCTGGAGCCTCAAGGATTTGGAATACAGAGCCTCCAAGGCTTTAGCATGGCATGGTAAGGGTGTCACAAAAACATTCAAGAATGGATGCTGTTCTCAAAATAAAAATTCAAAAAATTACTAATGCTGGGTCCTGCCCTCATAAAGAAAAAAAAAATATATGCTGTAACCGCATATAGGGCATAATCTAGAAATTTGGGTTTGGGGAAGATTCAATGATGATTTCAATATAGACCAAAGCTGGGAGCCAAAGTTAAAGGTTTAAGCCTACAGTCTAGAACTAGACAAGTTGGGTACTGACTGTGATCATCCCAGGTGCTGTTAGCATTACCTCAGCAAGCTCTCAAACTGCTTGTATCTGTAACCCTAGTGCTGACCTCACAGGACTCGTGTGACCCAGAGTTGGGCGAGCAGTCCTCAGTGATGAACAGCGGCCACCACCACCACCACCATTAGCATCATTGTCATCACCACAGGGATCTCGACCACTTCTAGCAGCAGCTAAATTCTCTCCTCAGGAGACCATGTCCCATTCCAGGGTCACGTCCTCCTCTGAATGGCGAAGCCTCCACTTACTGGACGTGGGAGAAGATGATCCTGATGCTCCTGTTTTCAGGCCGCTCTATGGTCCACATGCAGTTCTCGTCGTCATTCAGCTGCAGAATCAGGGCTTTGTGGATCTCTCCCAGATTGGACCCTCCCAGAGTGGCCCTGCAGCTTGATCCACCTGGTAGACACCATAGCTGACATGGAGGAAAGTAGCAATCCCTGTCCCCTCCAGCACGGACCACATAATCTCCACACAAGCATGCAGGGAACCGAGAATGGAATTCCAGCCTCTCCAAACCATACCATAAGCAACTGGTTTGTCCTTTCAGCTCTTGGGGGAACATTGTGATTTCTCTACATATGGTTCATTAAAAGAATAAATTCCAGCCTGGAGGAAGATGGGTTTTCAAAGAAAGCGTTTGTATTTCAAATATGCAGGGAACTCTTACAATGCATGAAAGTTGGGGTCAGTGAGGTAGCTGTGGTGGTAAAGACACTTGTGCAGCACAGCATATGAGAAAGCACATGCTTGTGCACACACACAAAATAAACATAAAAATAAAAAGAATTAAAAGACAAAGATCCCAACTAACAATGGAGAAAGCTAGGTTTGAAGGCACACACTTAGAATCCCAGCATTTGGAAGCTGGCAGAAGGAGGATCCCAAGGGAGAGGCCAGCCTGGGATATATGGTAAGACCCAGACTCATAAACAGCGACAAGGACAAGCATAGACATTTTTCACCAAAGAGGCAACAATCCAAACCCCAAGTATTTACAATGCTTTGCATTTTCATCTGTAACTGACCAGTGAAATGTGGAGGCTTTTTAGATGTATTTTTCTTTTTATTTCTGTAGATGTGTGTGTCTGTCATGAGAGTCAGGAGGTATGGGCAGAAGCCAGGCAGAGAGCATCACCTGGACTGACAGGCAATGTGAGCCGCCAGATGTGGTGCCGGGAATGAACTCAGGTCCTCTGGAAGAACAGGAAGCATGCTTGCCCACTGAGTCATCTCTCAGGCTCTGAAAATGTTCTTGTACTGTCTTTTATTTATATTTACCTAACGATAGCTCTATATTCGTTAAGAAGAAGCAAAGATAATTGAAGAAGAAAAGCATAACAGCAAAATGCCACCCACCCAGATCAAGTGTCTTCAGTAAAGCCTGCCGTGAGATGTTTGTTAGCCACCATGTGGGTGCTAGGAATCGAATCTGGGTTTCTATACGAGCAGTCAGTGCTCTTAACTGCTTGAACCATCTCTCTAGCCAAATGTCATTTTTTAAAACTTGCCAGAATACTTCATGTCAATTTGCCCTAGCAAAATCAATGACCAAAATTTACATTTTTAAATTATGCAAATGTCTATATATGTGGAGAGATATCTGTGTACTTTTGGGATTGTTTTTCTAAGATGTACTGTTAAAAGAAATTACCCAGTGAAATTGTATGTGCTTTTTCTATTCCATTGAACATGTTCATATCGGCCTGGGTGAAATGAATGCTGAAGGAAAGCAAGACCTCTAGAGAGCATTAAATTGAATTATTCTCTGTATTGAGGGCAGCGGCAGGTAGAAAAGAAAAGCTTTCAAAAGTTCAGCAAGAGGCCTGGTAAAAGCAGGTCTTCCTTGTTAAGGAGCCTGGTTCCATCTTCTTACCTTCAGCCTCAGTGGAATTCAACTGTGCCCAACAGGAGGCAACTAAAAGGGCCCAAAGGAAGAGCCTGCCTGTGACCTCCATCTTCCCAAGGGGCTCAGAAGCCCTTGGAGCTGATAGGCATTTATACTTCACTGGGTTTCGTACGTCATGGTTTCATAATCTTCCTGGCTACCTCTAAGGAAACGTGTCAGTTTGTCCATGCCAAGGGTGACGCTGGTGAGAACAGCACAGCTGTGGGGCTGCATCCTGGCCAGCAGTTCCGACAGTGCACTCAGTTGTCAGTGGCTTACGGAAGGACTTACGGAAGGCTGGCAGGCCAGCCGGGCTCTTCACAGGGCTCAGCAACTATACAGCATCTGGAAACAGAACCCATCTACACTTGAGCCCTGGCCCGTTCCGTGCAGATGAGGAGTGGGAGAGGCACTGACAAGAGGACATGGCAGACCTTCTCCAGGAATGGGAAGCCTTTTGGGTCCAAAGTTCAGCAGGCCAGGGAATAATGTGGCATCTGGGTAAACTGTGAGCCCTGCTGGGCCCTCTGATGCCTGCAGGGAGCTGACCTTGAGGGAGAGGTGAGATGAAGGGTGGCTGGGTGGAAAAAATGCAGGGCAGCCTCCCCGGCCCTGTCTGTCTGCAGAGGCTGAAGCAGGCGGGGAGAGTCCCTCAGGCACAGCGTTTTCACCGCAGACAAGGGAGTCCTGGCATCCGAGGTGAGACTAGGAAGAGTGTATGTGAAGGGGAAATCATTTTGGTCATTCTTTCATTGAGCAAATATTCATTGCTCACTGTTTTAGGGTCTGAGCATACAAACCTGAACATGAGACACACAGACCCTAACCTCACGGAACTTGTGTTCTAGGTGGAGGAGACGACAAGTTAAAATTCATACGGAGACAAGAGTGTTGAATATGCTAAAATGGAAAGACTGAACAGAATGTAGCCTTGGGTCAGAAAGAACGCCATATTAGGGGTTGGGAAAAGGCATTTTGAGAAGAAATGAGATCAAAGACAAAAAGATGGAGACAGGTGAGTAGGATCTCCAGGGAATTCATTCAAGGTTAAGGGGCCAGTGCAAAGTCCCTGGGGCAGAAACGAGCTAGGAAGCTTACAGTGGACACGAGTGTAGAGGGACAGGAAGAAGGGATGGAGGAAAGTTCACGCAACAGGTGATGAAGACAGACCTATAAGACAGGGAAATTTTCAATCTTTTTATTATTATTATTTTATGTGTGTGAGTAATGTCATGCAATGCCTGTAAAGACCAGAAGAGGGCATGGAATTCCCCTGGAACTGTTACAGACAGTTGTTAGCAGCCATGTGGGTGCTTTGAACCCAGGTCCTCTGCAAGAGCAGTCACTGCTCTTAACTGCTGAGTCATCTTTTCAGCCCCAGAATTTTTTTAAAATTTTTAAATTAATTTTATTTATTTCTATATGCGTATGAATGTACTGTCTGCATGCAAGTTTGTGCACCCGTGTAGTGCAATGCCGCGGAGGTCAGAAGAGGGTCTCGGATTCCCCTGGAACTGGAGTTCTCCTGGAATTGGAGTTTCAGACGGTTCTTAGCCGCCATGTGGGTGCTGGGGATCGAACCCAGGTCCTCTGTAAGAGCGGTCGGCGCTCTTAACTGCTAGGCCATCTCTCCAGCTCCCTCAGTCCCAGAAAGTTTTTATCTTATTCTAACGTCACATGAAACTTTTCAGTGGGATGTCACCTGAACAGCCAGTTTCTAAGACTCATGCGGCAGCTCCACAGAGGTCGAGGTAGGTGAGGTTAGGTCCTCTAAGATGGGACATTCATGACCCCCCCTTCCCTCCATGCTTCTCTGTTGAACCAGCCACTCTGTTTCGTCACTCAGCCCCAGACTGTCTCAGAAAGGGTTTAGTCCTCAACTCTGCGCCAAAGGACCCATTCTTGTTGAACCCTGGATCTGGGGGTGGCTCCAAACCCTATGCTTGTGTGGCAAGGTGGCCCCCAGGACTCCGAGGAGTGTTGCTCACAAGGTCCCTACACAGCTCTGCTAGGTTCCTATCTGCACAAGTAGCCACACAGAGGACAAAGACCTAATATTGCAATGGCGAGTGCTGGGAGAACTTGGTGCAGGCTGCGGACCCTTCTCATTAGTAGGGGCAACCCAAGTTCCTGGGCTCTAAAACTCTTGCATGTGCTGCGTCCTCCCAATCAGGAGAATCCTGAGAAAGCCCTGTCCCACCTGCATCATGTCCATTGTAATGCCCAAACCAGACCGAGTCCTCCAGGAAAGGATGTGCTGCCACAGGCTTCCCAGTGCCAGGTTCCGAGCTGCCCACCAGCTAGGGTAAGAGGAACGGACCTCAGGTGTTCTCCATCTGCTAGGACCTTGCTAGGGACAAGAGAAGTCAAATCCAGGCAAGGGATGAAGAGTGTGCTAAAAATTCAAGAGGTACAGGTCACCTGGAGAAGCTGGGGCTGCTGCCCTCAGGAGACTTCATATGGACCTGGGGTACTTGGCCTCTTCAGCGTATATTGGAGCTGGAGTGCTCAGCTTTTGGGGTGGGGGCACCCAGGAATGGTTCTTGCAGAGCAGTGGACCTCCAGCTGCCTCCCCGCTCTACTTTGTCCACTACTAATGTCCTGAGTCATTTTTACCTAGAGGAACCAGCTGATCTCTGTGTTTTCTTTTCCTCTTTTTTTTTTTTTAAATTCCCTTTTAATAGCTAATAGCCTGTCAGTAGGTAAAGGCTCTCTGTATTGAGTACATCTGTGATGCCCATAGGTGAAGGTCTGGTTAAGGAGAGGACTTTCAGGGACAGTTCAGATTATAGACCAGGCATCTGCATTGGGAAGGAGCTCCAGAACTTTCAGTGGGAAGAACAGATGTGTGGAGGGTGCATCCTTCTGCCCATGCTGTGGTAAAGGGAACCTGGGCTTTGGGCTTGAGTTACACGTTTTTGTTATAGTTGGAGATGTCAGTTCCATTAGCACCGCTCTCTGTGAGAGCTACCCAGCAAGCGAGTGAGGATGGCAGGTGTGGTGGCACACATCTTTAATCCCAGTACTTGGGAGGGAGAGACGTGAGGATCTCTGTGATTTCAAGGCCAGCCCGGTCTACATAGCAAGTTCCAGGCCAGCTGGGACTCTAGAGAGACCCTGTCTCAAAAAGACAAAAAAAAAAAAAAAAAAAAAAAAAAAAAAAAAAAAAAAAAAAAAAAAGTGAGGATGCACAAACACACTATGTCATTGAAGAGGATCGCCTTGAACTCTGATCCTGTGACCTCTGCCTCTCTTAGTGCTGGTTCCGAATTTCATGCTCTTTTGAAGCCACTAAACTCAACCATATCAGTACATACTTCAGCCAAATTAAATGACTCAATATCACACGTAGTTGGTCCTCCTTCTCTTCCAATGTGTGACTTCTCTGTCAGGGAATGTGACAAGCTGGACTGAGAGGGAAGATTCTCTCAGAAGAGCCACTCACGGTACCTCAGCTTCCCACATCTAAGCGCTGCTGAAGTTGAAATGTCCTAGGTTAGGAAGGTGGGGGCACTTTTATATCCTAGTCTGTCTTTCCTTCTTTTACCACAACATACTAAGTGCCTCATTTCTCCAGTTCTTATCCTGGGTAACATATATATTAATATAAGAAGTATAACTAAGAAACATACTAGAGACAGAGATTACTTTCATTATTGTACATTTATACAAAAGTATATAAATACCACATTAGACAGTATATAAGAATATAAATACTATAGAAAATTGGCTTTAATAATAAAGTAGTCAACTAAGAAATTTAAAATATCACTCACAAAGATTTTTTTTTTGTCTACTACAGCCATGTCAGAGTCCTTCATTTACACTACAAAAGCAAGGTGGCAGGGGGCCAGCATGGGAATAGATGTCACAGGCACCACAGCACTGGAGGGTGGGACAAGACTCAGCAACGATGGGTTTGGCCCGGATCATCTCGTCCTGGGTGACTTTGCATGGCTGAATACAACTTGCAGAATCTGATGACTTCTTCGCAGTTCTTAGGAAAACAGACCACAGCATGGGGCTTAGACTTTTCCTTCCCAGGGAGCTTCTTACAATTGCCAGGGCTATGTGGGAAGCCCAGGGCTAGAGTTGATCACACATGGGGCATCAGCCCTGGATTAGAGCTCTCTGCCTTTCCCATCCCTTCCTCTCCCAGAATTGCTGTGCATGAATCCAATACTCAAAGTCAGGGAGTGCAAAGTGCACCAATGGCTGCTTCAGGCCCAGCAGATGTGGGAATGCTGAGGAAGCAGCTGCCATTGGCTGGGCCCTGCTCTGGGCCCCACCATCTAACTCCCTACAGTGGAGTCACCACTGCAGCTGACAACCAGTGTCTCTTATACCTCAGGCTCCTCTCCCAAACTTCAGACATCTCATGTGTGAACTGAACCCCCCATCAGCTGTCCTCCATGGGGGCCTTTGTCCTCTTGACCCTTTTCACTGTCCCCAAAGCCATTGGCAATAAATGAGGGCACAGCTGAGTGCTTCCCAGTGAGGGGCAGAGAGGTCACTGTGGTCACTCTATGTGAGCTGGAGACAGAGCTCACCCCACACCATCCTTTGTGGACTCTTCATACAGTGCTGGGGACAGAAAGGACACTTGGCCAAGGGGCTTTTCAACACCTGAAGGTCACTCACTGAGGTCAAAGGACCAGAAGGCAATGTGTGCACAAACGGCATCCAGGCTGAGAACAGTCTGCACACATGTGAGCTCTCTGCCCCAAGCTAGAAGGAAACCCTCAGAGCACTGCACCCACCTGCCCTTGCTTTCTCAAACCTGCCTGTGGCTCTTACCTCCTGCAAGCTATGGCCATTGCAGGAGTGTTCCTGCTCAAGCAGAGGACCCCAGTGTCCCACTGCAGAGTGTTGTTCACTCTTATTTATGTGACTCACCTCAGTGCTTTGGATATTTTGGAGTAAAGACAGAAGACAACAATTGTTAGCATGAACATGGCTGTCAGGATTCCACTACCAATGATGACCATTATTACCGTCTGGAGGTCAAAATGCCTAAACATTCCTGGGCAGAGAAGTAGAGACAAGTATTGAAGGTAGCTTCCCTCCCACACGGCCATTTTTCACTTCCACACACTTCTTTCAGTGAAGGAGAAATGAACCTCAAACAGATACTTATGCATATAAAGGGGGAGGGATGCTTCCGAGAGAGCCCTAACCTGGGGCAGAGTTAGTAGGAGTGGTAATTTCCAATTGGAAAGAAACTCAAATAGAAAATCCAGATGCATGATATCAGAAGGACAGACAGTGGAAGGGCAGACAGACAGAAACGTGGTCCACCCTAGAATGACAAACAGGGCCGAGCTAGTGGTTGGCTGTCACTAGCCTGGTCTTCCTGAACTATGCACATATTCAGAGGCAGAATTAATGGCCATCCTGAACATACAGTTCAGAGGTCTTTTATGGGAACGACCACTTCTAAAGCAAAATTCCAACAATAATAAGAATCTGCAAATCCATTTGGTAAATAGTGCATCTGCCTGTTTTAGAAAAAAAAAAGTTTTCAAGTCTTCTACTAAAAACTGCCATTTTTCTTATAAGACTTAAATCTTCAATATTTCTAACTTGGAATTGTAACTTCTTTAACTCTGACGTTCTCAGAGGAACAGAAACTAGGGAAATAGAAAACCTATCTGGTCACCAAGGCCCACTTCCTGCCTTCTGATTCTTCATTGCTGGATGAAAGGACAACAGTTTTTAAAAAATACACTAAAAAATACAAATAAATGAAAAAATACACTGTTACAAAATTAAAATAAACCTTAGGAAACGGCGCCAAGCAAGGTACGTCCCTAGGAGTTCACGGCCAGGGAGGTTCCAGAGGCACCCAAGGACACACAGGCGATTGCCATTGCAACCGATTTCCACCATGAATGTGGTAAGGCTGTGGCTGAAGACACCCACACACTTTGGTTGCAAGACATAAAGAAATTAATATCAAACTGACAGGAAATTTACTCCCTGTGATGCAGGCCACTGAGGAAGAAAAGACATCAGGTATGGACCTGCATACCACCATACTGAGCTGCCAGGCAAGGTGCGCCCACTGGTGCAACAGCGGCAAAAGGATTTATGGGTGCAGTCAACTGCTTTCTGATTGGATTTGAGGCCTGCTCCAGAGGAGGGAATTCAAGGTTTGTACTATAAACCTAGTCAAAATCTCTTGGCTGAGGAAGGACGTGGGCCTTGGGGGTGGGGGGGTGGGGGAGGAACCTACCACTATTGTTGTGCTAAATGGCCATGTTGTCAAACTGCCTTCTAAATATTTATGTTTATAACCATAGATTAATGCTGTTCTCAACCCTGGTCAGAGAAATTTCTTTTTGTAGTAGGCAGTTGTTAATTACGAGGCTCATAACTAGTCAACGTGCTGAGCATGAGTGACTATGGTACATCTATATCAACCTTCACCCACATCCTTAAGGCTCAGGAGCACTGCAGAAAAGGACATAGGAAGAATGTAAGAGCCAGAGAGTATGGAGATGAGCACTGTGGAAAAGGACATAGAAAGAATGTAAGAGCCAGAGAGTATGGAGATGTGCTGTGAAGTGTTGTCTTGTGGCCATGGTGTGGATATTACACAATTGAGCTCACAGCAGCTGTGGTTACCACATGAGAAAGCTAGTTAAAACTCCAGCATGAATCGGGGAGGGGCTGAGGTACACCCTTAGTCAAGAAGCTATTGATGTTAGTAGCTGTAGGAAGAGGAAGACGCCCTTTTCTTTAGGGATGTGACCACTAGGAGGTTCCCTATACCATGGTGGGCGTTTCTACTCCCATGGTCACATAAGCAGCACTTATTAGACTTGGTGGACATGAAGGTGGTAAGGGGGGGTGTCTTGCAGAGGGATCTGGGGGAGTGAGGAGAGAAGGTGTGGATATTATCAGGACACATTGTATACATTTGTGAAGTTTTCAAAGAATAAATAAAAATATTTTTAAAAGAGAGAGAAAGGAAGTATCATTCTTAAGATCTAAATTTGACAAACTTACTTTCAGAAGTACAGTGTGTTGGAATGGACAGCCATTGTTAGCTCCAGCATCTGCTCAGTCAGGGACATGCTATGTGACATCAACTCTCTAGCTACCATCTTTCTTTCACAGAGTTCTGAATTCCGTTCCATTCTCAGATATACATCAGCACAAACTGCCCAAACACTATCTTAAAACACATCATTCTTAGTATCCTTTTTCAGGTTGTATTTCTCCCAGAGAAACTTGGAAATTGACTGCTAATCAAAAGCAAATTGGGATTTCTATGTTTTTAAAGACATAATGTGGGGAAGCCAATATCTAAAAATATTCATATATCTAAAAGGCCAATTAGATTGATTAGATTTTGTATTTTAGCTACAAAATGAATGATATGTATCCATGTAAGGTAATTCCATTATGGAGTCCTGGGCATCATATCGTACTTTATGGATAAGATGAGAAGATTCAAAATCATGACTCGTATAAGACGACTGAAATCAGATTTCCCTGATTTCAAGGTACTTCAACTTAGAAAAGCCAATGCAACTAAATGAAGTTATTAGTTTAACTATGACATGTTATTATTCCTCACTGCTCTGGGCAAAACCTGAGTGAGGCCAGGAAGAGCAGCAGAAAGCGCAATTTTCAGGTAGAAGCACCTCCCGAGTCATAACACCTAGAACATGGAATCAGCCTCGTTGCTGATGGACAAGAGCAGAGCACCACAGATATGCAGCAGAACTGTATTCTGCTGTAAATGAAATTATAAAATTTTCAGGAAATGGAGCTAGAAATAATTATACTAAATGATATATATCTGGCCCAGGCCCAGAAAGACAATCACCACTTGTCCTCTCTCGTATGTGGATCCCAGCTTCAATATTTAGATTTGTGTTTAACTTGGGAGTGGCTGTGGACATCAGGAAGCCATAAAGGGCCCATGAGAGCAGAGAAGGGAACAGACCTTAATGAAAGGAAGGGATGGTAGAATACATCCAACAGTAAAGTAGAAAGGGGAGAGGGTTAAAAGTTTAAGGAGCTGGAGAAATGGCTCAGTGGTTAAGAGCACTGGCTGTTCTTGCAGAAGACCAGATTTCAAATATCAGCACTCACATGGTGGCTAACAACCATCCATAACTCCAGTTCCAGGGGATCCAACACCCTCTTCTGTCCTCTGTAGGCACTACATGACACAGGTACACTTACACACATTCAGGCCAAAAACACTCATACACATAAAAAAAAAATAAAGTAGTTAAAAAAATAAATAAAAGTTTAAATAAGCATTGGGGAAGGTGGGTGGGGAAAGGAGAGGATTGGGGTTATGTTCATCAAAACTAACGCATGAAAAAAAAGCCATGGGCGTGGTGGCATACGCCTTTAATCCCAGCACTTGGGAGGCAGAGGCAGGAGGATCTTTGTGAATTCAAGGCCAGCCTGGTCTACAGAGTGAGTTCCAGGACAGCTGGGGCTACAGGGAGACCCTGTCTCGAATAGACCAAAAAAAGAAAAAGAAAAAGAAAAAAAGCCATATGGAAACCTATTACTTTGAAAACAAACTAAAAAATATGTAATATAAAAACCAACACTTCAGGGCTGGAGAGATAGCCTAGCGGTTAAGAGCACCGACTGCTCTTGCAGAGGACCCGGGTTCGATCCCCAGCGCCCACATGGCGGCTAAGAACCGTCTGCAACTCCAATTCCAGGAGAACTCCAGTTCCAGGGGAATCCGAGACCCTCTTCTGAACTCCGCGGCATTGCACGACACGGGTGCTCAGACCTACATGCAGACAGTACACTTATACACATACAAAAAAAAAAATTTAATATCATCCTATCATGATAAACACTTCAGAAATTACTAAAGCAATTCAAA
Source organism: Rhizomys pruinosus (assembly GCA_009823505.1). Taxonomy (NCBI): domain Eukaryota; kingdom Metazoa; phylum Chordata; class Mammalia; order Rodentia; family Spalacidae; genus Rhizomys; species Rhizomys pruinosus. The sequence goes on along the minus strand of VZQC01009853.1, from coordinate 2,006,152 downwards.
GAACAGAGAAATGGGGAACTATCCTTAATAACCAAAGAGAAATTAACAAAAGCATAACGAGTAAATAAATACCTAGATCAAGAATGCAAAGGAAAAATAAGTTGAAAGAAACAACACATCTCTCAATAATAACCTTAAATATTAATGGCCTAAACTCCCCAATCAAAGACATAGACTGGGAGAAATGGATTAGGAAACAGAGATCATCTATTTGCTGCCCTACAAGAAATCCATCTCACCTCAAGGACAGACACCATCCTAGAGTGAACGGATTGAAAAAAAAAAAAAATTCAAGCAAATGGTACCAAAAGCAAGCAGGAAGTGCATTCTAATATCAGACCAAATAGACCTCGAGTTTAAAATTAATCAGAAAAGACCAAAGAAGGCCATTATATCTTTATCAAATGGAACAATTAACCAACAAGATTTCAACATCTTAAATTTTTGCACCAACTCTGGTGCACTGAACCTTATAGACACATCCTTCAGGAACTCAAGACACAGATTAATCCCAACACGTTAATATGGGGGACATCAGTACCCATTTGAGTCCCCTGATAGGTCAACTGTACAAAAAATAAGAGACGACTCAGAACTGAGCAATACAATACACCAAATGGACCCACAGTATCTATCAGAATATTCCATCTAAACACGAGAATATACTTTCCACTCAGTTCCCCATGGAACATTCTCAAATCTGACCACATGATTGGACACAAAAGAAATGTCAACAATACAAAAGATGAAATTATTCCATCATTCTAACAGAACACAAGTGAAATAAAAGTTCAATATTAACACCAGGGTATAGCCCTACTAATATGAGAATACATGGAGACTAAAAAACACAATCCTGAACAGTGACTGGGTCATGGAAGAATAAGAATGAAATAAAAGCATTCCTGGAACTAAACGAAAATGACAATCAACACAACAAAACATGTGGGATACACTGAAGTCAGTAGTTCTTAAGAAGCGGGAAATTTACAGCCCGAAGTGCCCACATTAAAAAAAAAAAAAAAAACAGAAAGAACAAATAAATGATCTAACACTGCAGCTAAACACACTTGAGAGACAACAACAAATTAATCCTAAACCCAAGAGATGGGAAGAAATAACAAAAATCAGAGCAGAAATCAATGAAATACAAAGAAAACAATACAAAAAATCAATGAATCCAAAAGCTGGTTCTTTGAAAAGACAACATACACAGACCTCTAGCCCAGATAATCAAAAGAAAGAAAGAGCAACTCCAAATCGATAGCATTCGTGATGAAAGGAGAAACATCACAACAGATAAAGAAAAGATCCAATCATACAATACTTCAAAACCCTATACTCTACCAAATTTGAAAACCTAAGAGAAATGGATGAATATCTGAAATCCTGGGATTCACCAAAGCTCTTTAAAGAGGACTTACAACCATTATTACTCAAACTTTTCAAAAGGATACAGAGGAAAATATCCAAAATTCCTTCTATGAAGTCAGCATCGCTCTAATACCAAAACCAGGCAAAGATACAAACAAGAAAGAAAACTATAGATCCGTATCATTAATGAACACAAATGCAAAAATTCTCAACAAAATACTTGCAAATCACAAACAGACCCATATCAAAAAGATCATCCATCATGACCAAGTTGGATTCATACCAGAGATGCAGGGATTGTTCAACATACGTAAATCAATAAATATCATAAAACACATAAATGGACTGAAAGACAAAAACCACACGATCGTCTCAATTGATGCAGAAAAAGCTTTCGACAAAATCCAGCATCCCTTCATGCTTAAAGTCCTAGAGGGAATTGGCTGGAGGGATCATTCCTCAATTTAATCAAAGCCATATACAAGAAACCTATAGCCAATATCATCCTAAATGGAGAAAAGTTGGAAGCCTTCCCCTTAAAGGCAGGAACACAGCAGGGCTGTCCACTATCACCACTCCTCTTCAGTATAGTGCTTGAAATGCTTGCTAGGGCAATAAGGTGAGAAAGCGAAATTAAAGGAATACTAATCAGAAAAGAGGAAGTAAAACTATCCCTTTTTGGACATGATATGATAGTTTACCTAAGGAATGCTAAAACTCCACCAGAAAACTCTTAGAAACAATTAAAAGTTTCAGTAAAGTTGTGGGATACAAAATTAACCCAGAAAAATCAGTAGCCTTTCTTTACACCAACAATAAGCAACTGGAGAAGGCATATAAGGAGACCTTCCCAATCACAATAGCCTAAAAATAATACCTAGGAATAAACCTAACCAAAGACACCAAAGACCTCTACAACAAAAATTTTAAAGCCCTGAATAAGGTGATTGAAAATGACATCAAAAGATGAAAAGACCTCCCATGTTCATGGATTGGAAAAATTAATACAGTAAAAATATCCATTCTACCCAAATTAATATACAGATTAAATGCAATTTCAATCAAAATCCCCATGTGCTTTTTCACAGACTTGGAAAAAAAATCCTTAAATTCATATGAAAAAAACCAAAGACCCCAAATAGCTAAAGCAACCCTGAGTGAAAAGTGCAATCCTGGGGGATTACTTTACCAGACTTCAAGCTATATTACAGGGCTATAGTCATAAAAACAGCTTGGTACTGGCAAAAAAAAAAAAAAACAAAAAAACAGACTCATTGACCAATGGAACAAAATTGAAGATACAAACGTGAGCTCATATAACTTCAGCCACCTCATATTTGACAAAGGGGCCAAAAAAGCTCAATGGAGAAAAGATAGCATCTTCAGCAAATGGTGTTGGCAAAACTGGATCACCATTTGTAGAAGAACAAAATTAAACCCCTACCTCTCACCCTGTACAAAAATAAACTCCAAGTGGATCAAAGATCTCAATCTGAAACCC
>VZQC01009853.1:1977353-2000283 GCA_009823505.1 Rhizomys pruinosus | reverse complement strand
GAAGTGGTAATGGCTGGGTCAGATGGTAGGCTCATTTTGAGTTTTTTTTTTTATGGTTTTTTTTAAATTTATTTATTTCCGTATGTGTATGAATATGTTGTCTCATGCAGTCTGTGCCCGTGTCTGCAACTGCCGCGGAGGTCAGAAGAGGGTCTCGGATTCCCCTGGAACTGGAGTTCTCCTGGAATTGGAGTTTCAGACGGTTTCGGCCGCCATGTGGGTGCTGGGGATCGAACCCAGGTCCTCTGCAAGAGCGGTCAGGGCTCTTAACTGCTAGCCTCCTCCAGCCCTCATTTTGAGTTTTTTAAGGGTTCTCCACACTGCTTTCCACAGTTGGTTTACATTCCCAAGACAGTGGATGAGTGCTCCCCTTCCACAACATCTCCAGCATTTGGTGTCTTTTTTTTTTCTTATCTTGGCTAGTTTATTGGAGTGAGATTACCTTAGTGTGGTTTTTATTTATTATTTCTTAATTGTTAATGATGAACACTGTTTAAGATGTTTCTCAGCGAACTTTCCTTACTGGTGAAGTCTTCTGTTCAGCTCTCTTTACTCCATTCTTTGAGTAGGTCATTTGTTTTCTTTACTCTCTGTTTTGTTAAGTAGTTATATATTCTGGATATTAATGCTCTGGTCAGATGTATCAGTGGTGAAAGTTTTCCTCCTACCCTCTGTGGTTGTTTTCTCCACTTCCTTGATTGTTCTTTAGCTTGTACAAAAGCTTTTGAGTTTTGATGAGTTCCCACTTGTCAGCTGTTGTCCTTATTTCCTGTGCAGCTGCTGTTTGATTAGAAAGTCTTTTCCTATGCCTATGTTTGTAGGTTGCTGCGACTTTCTTCTATCACCTTTAGGGAGGGTTTTCTCCAGGCTGGACTCTGCATGGTATAATTCTGACCTCCCAGGGCTGGACTCTGCATGGTGTAATACTGACCTCCCAGGGCTGGACTCTGCATGGTGTAACACTGACCTCCCAGGCTGGACTCTGCATGGTGTAATACTGACCTCCCAGGCTGGACTCTGCATGGTATAATGCTGACCTCCCAGGGCTGGACTCTGCATGGTGTAATACTGACCTCCCAGGGCTGGACTCTGCATGGTGTAATACTGACCTCCCAGGGCTGGACTCTGCATGGTATAACACTGACCTCCCAGGGCTGGACTCTGCATGGTATAATGCTGACATCCCAGGGCTGGACTCTGCATGGTGTAATACTGACCTCCCAGGCAAGGTGTGCTCACTGGAACACTAACAGCATGACTGCTCTGGGGAAAGGGATAATCAAGTACTTTCTGGTTGGATGTGAGGCCTGCTTCACAGGAGAGAACTTATGCCTGGTGCTATAAACCTGCTCAAAGCCTCTTGACTGGAGAGGTCATAGATAGGCCTTAGGGGGAAAACAACTATTGTTGTTTTGCTAAATGGTCCTGTTGCCAAACTGCTTTCTAAATATTTCTTTTTTTTTTCAGAGTTCAGTACATTTTTATTTATATTCTATGTTTTTTTTTTCTTTTTCTTTTTTTCTTTTATTGATGCTTTGTGTATTTCATACATCATTTTCCAATTCAGTTCAGGCATATATCCCTTTCCCTTCCCCCCACCCCACCCCTACCCAAATATTTCTGCTTATACCCATAGATTATAGCTGCTCCCAACATTGGTCAGAGAAGCTTCTTTTGGCAGTAGTTAATTCAGAGATTCATAAGTGATCAAAGTGCTGGGAACACGTGGCTATGAGTGCTTGGGTATAGACGGAACATCTATATCAACTCAAGGGACATTGTGGGAGAACGTAAGAGCCTGAGGATGGCGAGGAGTGCTGGGAAATGCTGTCTTCCAGACACAACATGGCCACTGAACCCATGAACTCACAGCAGCAGTGGCTACCCCACACAAGTCCTACACAAGACCAAGCTAGTTAAAATGCCATTGCAAATGCAGGTGGCAGCTCAGCAAGCTCAGATCGGACCTATCAGCAGCTGATGACTGCTAAAAAAGGGAGAATCAATTTTCTTTGGGTCCATGTTCCAGTATATGGCCCCCACATCCATGCACATAATGCATATCATTTAATAACTCAGTAAGCTATTAAAAGCAAGAGGATAAGAAGGTGGGAGGGAGACATATTGGGAAAGTGTCTGGGTTGAGTGGGAGGAGGGGTCAGGGATGGTGGGTATGTTCAAGATATATTGATACAAGTATGAAGTTGTCAAAGAATACATTTAAGCAATTTAAAAAGAAACTCCAAAAATTCTCCCCTTCAAAATAATTAAAGAGTAACAGAACAATTTCAGAATCAACTCTTTGGATCCCTGGTAATCAACTAGCATCCTTAGGCTTGAGTATGTCAGAAACCATCTATTCAAGAGAAACAATAGAAGCTCAAAACAGCAAGCTATCTCCAAACTCTAGGGGTTTTAGAAAGCCCTGTCATAAAGCCTAGAAGACCATACACATGTGTAAAGCTGTGTGCATGAACGGAACTATAAGCATACCTAGAAAGACATGAGAGAATCTTAAATGACTGCATCTGGATGCTGGGGAGGCTCTTCCCAAGCAGGGAAGGCTAAGACAGTTTGCTTGTCCCACAGGTACACTGAGCCCCTCAGCAAAGACTAGGAGATTTTGTTGTTCCAAGAACTTAAGGAAACACTTGCCCAATCATGAACTGCCAGTGAGCTCCATACAACACAAAATAAATAACACAGATGTTACAGAATTAGGTGAGAAAAGTATCTAAACAAACTACACAGCTATAATCAGCAGCAACAATAAGCCTTGGGTGAAAATCTGATTTCCAAAGTTATTGTGTCATTAAAATGTCTAGTTTTCAAAAAAGACTGTGAAACATGTAAACAGACAGGAAAGTGAGGCCCGCAAAAGACAGATAAGGAAAGCAATGAAAACTCTAACTGAAGAAGCCTAGACAATGGCCCTAATTTAACTATTAATATGGAACAAACAGAAGTTATACAGTAGGAAAGTTTTTTTAATTAATTTATTTATTTATTTTATGTGTATGAATGTACTGTCTGTATGTAGGTTTGTGCACCCTTGTCATGCAATGCCGAGGAGGTCAGAAGAAGGTGTCAGATTCCCCTGGAACTGGAGTTTCAGACGGTTCTCAGCTGCCATGTGGGTGCTAGGGATCAAACCCAGGTCCTCTGCAAGAGCAGTCAGCGCTCTTAACCGCTAGGCCATCTCTCCAGCCCCTAAAGTAGGAAAGTTTAATAAGTGAAATTTCAAATGTATTAGAGGGACTTAATAGCAAACTTGAGCAGGAAGAAGAAAGAATCCATGAACTTGAAAACAAGACAGGTAAGATTATCCAGAGTGAAAAGCAGAAAAGAGTGGATAAAAATTAACCCAGGACTTCTTCCAGTTTCTTTTCCAATTGTGTGAAGAGCTTGGGAGTTGTCAGTCCTGTGCTCACAAGAAAGAAGTTGAACAAACTGAAGATCAACAACTCTTCAAAAGTCAGTTAGTGAACTAAACTCAGGATAAAGAGCCATTCCCAAAACTGGACAGACAAATGAATAGAGACACACAGCTTACCAGGAGCAGAAGCCCTTACAGATCCAGAAACTGGTATGAATGCTTAAATGATAAAATTAAAGCTAGGATCAAAGGCGTGCACCATCACACCCAGCAGGAATTAAGTTTTATATAAAAAAATTTGTACCGAAATCTGAATTATAGTTTGTAATCATCAAATAGAAAGAAACAGGCCGGGCGTGGTGGGGCACACCTTTAATCCCAGCACTCGGGAGGCAGAGGCAGGCGGATCTCTGTGAGTTCAAGGCCAGCCTGGTCTACATAGTGAGTTCCAGGACAGCTGGAGCTACAGGGAGACCCTGTCTGAAAAAGACAAAAAAGAAAAGGAAAGGAAAGGAAAGGAAAGGAAAGAAAAGAAAAGAAAAGAAAAGAAAAGAAAAGAAAAGAGAAAAGATAAAAGAAAAGAAGTCAGTTCCCCCTTGCTTTGGGCTGAACAGTGATACTCTAAATAAAAAACATCTCTTACTTAAAAATAACTTTATCTAAGAGCAATATCTGCTAACAGATGAAAGAAAATGCAAAGACAATTGAAAATATTTCCATAAACCCATTCACTTATTGTTAACAATTTCATGTATAAACTTTGCTTTCCTCGATTATCTTTCTCCTTCCAGATTTATAAAACATTGTGTATACATGTATTTAACATAATTATATTCCATATTCAAACAGCTTCTTCATACATCATATATCTTTCCTGTAGATATGATTCATTTGAAAAGCTGCAGAGTCATCCTTTGGATGGGCTTACCATAATTACTATTACAATAATTCCATAATTAACATGCTTTAATTAAAAAAAATTTTTTTTGGTCTTTTCAAGACAGGGTCTCCCTGTAGGCCCAGCTGTCCGGGAACTCACTCTGTAGACCAGGCTGGCCTTGAGCTCACAAAGATCCGCCTGCCTCTGCCTCCCAAGTGCTAGGATTAAAGGTGTGCACCACCACGCCCAGCTGCTTTAAATTTTTTTATATTTCTATATTTTGGGGGGGAGAGGAATGTGAGCAGGTGTGCCACAGTCCATATGTGGAGGTCAAAGGACAATGTATGGCGGTCAGTTCTCTCCTTCCATCATGTGGGTCACTGTGATCAAACAGGCTTTCATGCTTGGTGGCAAGCACCTTCACCTGCTGGACCCCACCACACAATTAACATTCTTATATTCATGTTTATACATAGATCTCATTTTGTAAAGACAAATACTTTGGCTATAATTACCAGATCAAACTAAAGAAACAAGCACTTTTTATTATTATACAGCGTTCCACTAAGAGTGTAGAAAAGAAATGTTTCTTCATATTATGTTTAGCTGTCTAGTACTATTGGTTTTACAGGAAGTTGTCTGGTTACATTTTTCAACTACCTATAGGAGGCGAAAGAGAACAGGAAGTGCGGACAGGCTATAAACCCTCCAAGCCTGCCCTTGCTTCCTCCAACAAGGTTCCATATCCTAGAGGCTCCATAATCTTTTCTGGTTACCAAATTATTTACAAAAATATCACATGAGTAGCCCCTAGCTGTTTCTGATAGAGTCATTGTTCCCCACTGAAACCTTACAAGCCAGGCTTCTACTGTCCACACTTGTCTCAGCATTCTTATCTTCTAAACTCCCAACTGACTGGCCCATTAAGGTGTGTTTCCAATAGTCAATGATGTTTCCCACCTAACATTCCAAATTCACCCATAAAATAGCCCAAAGGCATAAAAGCTGTATGGTCAGGTTTATCACAATAAGACTCCACTTTCTCTGGTAACAATTTCTGAATTACTTACTCTTCTGTTGCTGTAATAAAATACCATGGCCAAAAACAAGTTAGAGGAGAAAAGGGTGAACTCTGAAGTGTACAATAATAGTGGGCCCAGCATATTCTCCAGCAAGTCCTAGAACTAGATTGGTCCTTTAGAGGTGTCCAGACCTTTATGTGTTTCTGTTAGCCAGTCCTTGCATGAGTGAACCTCAACTTGAGGCTGTGAACTTGGGCATAATCTTGTCTTGAGCTAAGGGAAATCTCTGGATATTGGTGTTGCTAAGATGTCAGCCATGAACACAGAGCCAGCACCTTGTATTGTGTCCCTGAATACCTTCCCCCTCAACAAATATTTTAGTTTGGCTTTTTTCTTCCCACAGTGGAACTCTGCATGTAATTTATAGTAGTATGGATTTTAACAAATGGCAAGTCAAGTATTTGCCCTCACGTTACCATGTGAAAAAGTTGTGGGGGTTTTTTTGTTGTTTTTTTGTTTTGTTTTGTTTTGTTTTGTTTTGTTTTGTTTTGTTTTTGTTTTTTTTTGTTTTTTTGTTTTTTGGTCTTTTCGAGGCAGGGTCTCCCTGTAGCCCCAGCTGTCCTGGAACTCACTCTGTAGACTGGGCTGGCCTTGAACTCACAGAGATCTGCCTGCCTCTGCCTCCCAAGTGCTAGGATTAAAGGTGCGCACCACCACACCTGGCACATCTACAGAGTGAGTTCCAGGACAACTGGGGCTACAGGGAGACCCTGTCTCAAAAAGGCCAAAAAAAAGTTTTATCACCTTAAAACACTTTCCTCAGTGGTTCCCACAGTTTCTCCCCGGCTCCCAAACTCTTAGCAACAATTGATATATTTTCCATCTGACTAGTTTTTTCAAATTTTTCTATAAATCCAATCATATAATATATAGCGTATTGCTCTTCTAGGAAGATGACTCTTACCATTAGTGTACCAATTGTTCTTTTTTTTTAATTTTATTTATTTCCGTATGTGTATGAATGTATTGTCTGCATGCAAGTCTGTGCACCCGTGACGTGCAATGCCACGGAGGTCAGAAGAGGGTGTCGGACTCCCCTGGAACTGGAGTTCTCCTGGAATTGGAGTTTCAGACAGCTTTCGGCCACCATGTGGATGCTGGGAATCAAACCCGGGTCCTCTGCAAGAGCGGTCAGCGTTCTTAACCGCTAGGCCATCTCTCCAGCCCCCAATTGTTCTTTTGGAGCAGTGGCATTCTGTTGACCCTACACCTTTGTCCACTCACATACTGAAGAACTCTGGGATTTATTTGCTTTTATTAAAAAGCTGGTGTATGGGGGCTGGAGAGATGGCTCGGTGGTTAAGAGCACTGACTGTTCTTGTAGAAGACCCGGGTTCAATCACCAGCACCCACATGGCGGCTGAGAACCATCTTTAACTCCAGTTCCAGGGGAATCCGACACCCTCTTCTGACCTCCTCATGCATTGCATGATACGGGTGCACCAAACTACATGCAGATAGTACACTCATACACATAAAAAATTAGCTGGGTGTGGTGGCACACACCTTTAATCCCAGCACTTGGGAGGTAGAGGCAGGTAGATCTCTATGAGTTCAAGGCCCGCCTGGTCTATAAAGTGAGCTCCAGGCCACCTGGGACTAAAGGGAGACCCTGTCTCAAAAAGACAAATAATAATAATAATAATAATAATAATAAATAAACAAAGAATGTGTTGTTCTGTGTATTTATTTCTGAAAGTAAAACTTGCCATAAATTAGAAATTGATTTCCCCAAAAAGTTTTTAAAAAATTAAAAAATAAAAAGCTGGTGTATATTTGTATACAGGCTTTTGCATTAGCATGAATTTTTTGTTTATTTGGTAAGAACCCATAGGTGGAGATACTAGGCTGTATTGTAGGATTTCAAGAAACTGCCAGAACCAGTTATAGTGGCATGAACTTGTACTTCCCGGTAGTTGGGAGGCTGAGATAGAAGGATCACTTGAGCCCAAGAGACCAGTCTGGACAAGGTAGCAATCAAGTCTCTTAAAAACAAAAGCCATATAGGGGCATATCTAGATTACCTAGTCCTCCTTAGTTTTTGGTACATTGTGTACTAAAAGGATTTGTTAAATTTCATGTATGTTGTCAAAATTGTAGCATATTATTCATTATCCCTTCACTATTCATGGTATCCGTGTTAATAGTGCCCTCTTTCATTATTGGCATTTTTTTCTTAATTAGCTTAACTAGTAGTTTACCAATTTTTTTTAATTTTATGTGTACGAGTGTTATGCCTGCATGTGTGTAAACATACCTGTGTCATGCAGTGCCCACGGAGGATAGAAGAGAGCGCTTGATCCCAGGGAACTGGTTGTTAACCACCATGTGGGTGTTGGTATTCAAACACACACACACACACACACACACACACATACACACACACACACGGGGGGAGACAGAGAGAGAGACAGAGAGAAAGACAGAGAGAGAGAGACAGAGTGAGAGACAGAGAGAGAGGTATTTACTCTCTGATCCATCCTGTAGGCAGGTCCTTTGCTCTCTGATCTGTCCTGGAAACAGGTTCTTTGCTTTCTGAGAGCCTTCCTTTTTTTTTTTTTTAAGACATTGTCTATGTCCTTTTTTCTTTCTTCACTTATGTTTTAAACTTTCTAATTTTTTTTTGGCTTTTTTTAAATTACTTCTTTATTTTTTTCATTTTTTAACAATAAGTAATAATTTATGAGTACAAGCATCCTTCATGTAAAACCAATTTGCAAGCAGTTGTGCCCAAACCCACACAGCCCATGGGTCCCACCATCCAGCTGGGGGTGGGGGCTTGTATGTTCAACTAAGTTGACCGATAGGTCCAACTATGATTGCGTAGTTTCCCCATTCACCCCAACTCGCAGGCCCTCACATTCTACCACACCCCTTCTTCTGCAGATTGTTCCTCGGCTTAGAAAAGGGGCCAGATGATGAGCGAAACAGATAATCTCTGGCGACTGTTGTGGCTTGGGGACCTTCATGTATTCGCTCGTTTCCTTTCATGGGTTGACGAGTTTGTCCAGGAATAACCTTTCGATCCTACTAATTGAAGCACAAGCATTAGATATATAGGTTAATTTAAAACAGTACACAATTGTTATGGTAGGTTACTTTGATAGAAGCACAGATGTTATGTGTTGTGGTATGTTAATCCATGGAATTAATTTTCTTCGTGTTACCATGTGATTTTCTAGTGTTATCTTACTGTTGTTAAACATCTCCGAACCATAGAGGATTGACACTTGTGGGCAATCAGCCTGGGTTATCCTCCAAGACGAGAGTCTAATGCCAATTAAGATTTGGGTATACCTGGTATGACTGCCCTGCTGTGCACGTATTTCCCGGCAAGTGAGGAGTACGCTGATGGTGAAGAGGAGTTCTGCTTGACTCAAGGAGACCTTATATTTGCTTATTGGTTAGTGACCTTTGGGTACACTCTCTGGAATTCCAGAGACCAAAGCTTACACTTGCACTGTCGTTCTCAATGCATCTTTCCAATGCTTACATCAAGGTCTTGACAGAAGCGAGCCCTTACCACCTTTGCTTCTTGCAGGTATCACATTAGGGAAGAAGCCTGTAACATTGCGGGCGGCTTGGAAATCCCTGGCAAACATCACCTTTGTAGAAATCCATTGCTGATATCAGAGCTCTCTTTATTAAATCAATTTTGCTTAAGTGCATGGCTTTAGCGAAGTTTAGTATTATAATTGATCTGAATCAGAGTATAATCCTTGTCACAGTCTATGTCTATAGTCAATTAAACAGAAGGGCAGTTTTAATGTTTTATAATCGGATACCTCGTATAAACAGTTGGCTCCCCTTTACGTCTAAGAGAATGCTCATCAAATCTAATCCTTATTCTATGGGGAAGGTTAAGAAAGTCTCTCATATTAAAACTTTGCAGCACCTAGAAGGTATGTTTCATTAGGACTCATTATAAATAGTTGTTACAAGTAGGATCCACCGAGGGGTTTGATGTCTGTAGCAATCTGAGGCTTTTCTTCCTTTCAATGTTCAGATGGGCCAACCTTTCTGTTGGCACTTCCTGGTATATCCTACACAATGCAAAGCTGTATCTTTTCTTTCTCAGCCATTAAGTTGGTGACATTTTGACCTGTTGGAACATACAAATCTTTTCCCGTAGTTAGTTTTAAGATTTGAATTGCGGGCTGGAGAGATAGCCTAGCGGTTAAGAGCACCGACTGCTCTTGCAGAGGACCTAAGTCCGTTCCCCAGCACCCACATGGTGGCTAAGAACTGTCTGTAACTCCAATTCCAGGAGAACTCCAGTTCCAGGGGAATCCGAGACCCTCTTCTGACCTCTGCGGCATTGCACAACATGGGTGCACAGACCTACATGCAGACAGTACATTCATACACATACAAAAATAAATAAAAAAATTAAATAAAAGATTTGAATTGCAAGGTTTTCGACAAAAAGTTTTCATATCTATCTGTATCCCCCTTTTTTATTTTAGGTTTTGGTTTTTTTATCCCATGAGTCTCAAAAAGGCAGTTGTATTACACATTCCTATAGGCTGGGAGCCTTCTTTAACTGGGGATAGAACCCAGAGCTTTGTGCGCTAGACAAGTGTTCTACTACTGAGCTATTAATATATCCCCAACTGAGAATCTAAGTTGTGTAATTGTTGTTTTAAACTTGAGGAATATTTTCTTCCCTATACTGTGCCATATCTTGGTAAAGGTTCCATCTGTATTTGAGGGAAAATGTTAGTGAAATTTACATTCTACCATTGTTGCTTGAAGTAGTCTTCAAATGTTTATTAAGTACAGTAGACAGGTGATGCTGGTCAGCTCAGCTATATCTTTTAGTAATGCTTTCTGCCTGCTTCATCTGTCAATTACTGATACAGAGGTACTGAAGTTTCCAGTGCTAATAATTTGCCTATTTCCTTTTAGCTTTCCTTATTGGCTTTTGCTTTATGTGTTCTGCTGTTGTGTAAATAAAAATTAGGAATTTTATTTCCCTCTTATTTAGTCTCTGTTGATGTCATTTCTTTCCATCAGTCAAAGTTCCTGATTGATCATTTTCTTTCTTAAAAAATTCTTTTATTGGTCTGGAGAGATGGCCTAGCGGTTAAGAGCGCCGACCGCTCTTACAGAGGACCCGGGTTCGATCCCCAGCACCCACATGGCAGCCGAGAACCGTCTGAAACTCCAATTCCAGGAGAACTCCAGTTCCAGGGGAATCTGACACCCTCTTCTGACGTCCGCGGCACTGCACGACATGGGTGCACAGACCTACATGCAGACAGTACATTCATACACATACAGAAATAAATAAAAAAAATTTTTTAATTCTTTTATCATTTCTTTTGAAATATACTGCTGTTTCAATTTGTTTTCAATATTCTTTTTAACAAAGATTTGCATAAAATTAAAAAAGAAATATACTGCTGAGAGATTCCCTCAACTTTTGTCTGAGATCTTTATTTCTTCTTTACTTTTGAAGGATTTTTCTAGACATTACAATAGACTTCTTTTAATATTCTTCTTTCAGTTTCGAATAAGAAACCTGATTAATTCTTACACTTTTACTCTGTGTTTTTTTTCAATCTGGCTTTTTTCAATGGTTCTGCAACTCTGACATAATCACTAAGTATAGATAATTAGGTATTTATGTTGCTTGGTGTTGGTGTTCTTGGATTCCGGCATCTGTAACATGATGTCTTACATTAATTTAGAGACATTTCTTTTTTTTAATATTTTAAATTTTATTTATTTTTATGTATATGAGTGTACTGTTTGCATGTAGGTTGGTGCACCGGTGTTGTGTAATACCACGGAGGTCAGAAGAGGGTGTCGGATTCCCCTGGAACTGGAGTTAAAGACGGTTCTTGGCCGCCATGTGGGTGCTGGAGATTGAAGCCGGGTCCTTTACAAAAGCAGCCAGCGCTCTTAACTGCTAGGTCATCTCTCCAGCCCAATTTAGAGACATTTCTAACCATTATCATTCACATATTTAGTCTTCTGGTATTGTCATTCCCCATGTTACAACTTTTGTCACTGTCCCATTGGAATTACTTTCTCCCCCCCACCCCACTTTGCTTTCAGTTGAGAAGATCTCACAGATTTATCTTCCAGCTCACTGATTTTCTTCCCCTGGTCTATCCAGTCTCCTGTAAGTCTATCAAAGGTGTTCTTCACTTCTGCCGCAGTGCACTTGACAGCTATCACCTCCTTTTAAATCTTTACAGCAAGTCCCTCTGCTTTTATTACCCCCTGTGCTAAGCTTTTTCCATTACTCCCTTATACTAATCCCATTAAATCCTTTATATCAATCCCATTAAGTCCCTTTATATTACATATTTGATAATTCCAAATTCTGTATCAAAATTCTTTTTTCTTGCCTTTTAGCATACTTTGTAATATTTTCGTGCCCTCGTTTATTCTTTTTTCAACGCTATTCCATTATGTAAATCCAACTTCATTTTCCTTCTTGGTGAATTTTCATTTCCCTTTGCTGTCCTTTCCTGGTCTGCTCTTTTTTTGTCACCTAGAAACTCCTATTAAGATACAGTCTGTCTGTCTGGTTTTCAAACTAAAAAAATAAAAAATTCATAGTCCCACACTTCTCCATCAAAGCAAACTGCATCTTCCCGACCTTCATCCACCAGTCACATAGGGCGGGTGGACTATCCCTGGCTACACCGTTTCCCAGCAGCCTGAGCGGCCAAGGTCAAGCTGGCTCTGTCTCCCGTGGACTCCAGTCTTTGTGAAGGATGCCAAAGCGCCCACCACTAGTGGAGACCACATGCTCCAGCCTCCATGCCTCACCACAATTCCTCTGCGTGGGCGAAGCCACAGTTCTGCAGACTGAACGAAATGAGCCAGACATTGCTCCTTAAGGATTTTTAAATTCATCTCAAAACAGCAAGGCTGTCTGGCCATCTTCTTCAGCGGGTAGTCCTGTTTCTTTATCCAGCCACATTCCCGCCTGAGACACAGACAGCTTCCTATACACTGTCTGGGTTTGAATAAAGTAGCCTGCTTTTCGTATTTATTCCAGCTCTCAGATTCAGCACAAAGAAGACCCCAGGGTACAGTTGACCTTTGGGCTTCTCCAGGAGGATAAAATGACTAGCATGGGACTTCTGCTATGGTTTGCTTTATTAAAAGAAATGATTTTGCCAATGGAAGGAAGATGTTAAATTTCAAACAGGCTCTTGCTTCATGTTCTCTGTGCATTCTGTTCCCCTTGCTCCGGAATATAGAGGGTATGAGTGATTCGAGAGCTTTTTAAGGTTTTCTAGTTTGGGCCACTGTTAATAAACATGGTTGAAACTGCAGCAGTAATTCCAAATATTCATTGTAATCTGAAATGAAAGAGATGTATGATCTTCCTCCCAGCCTATTTTGTGACATGAATTTATAGCACACCAACAAAACTTTTTAAAATATTTTATTAATTTTTTTATGTGTACAGGTGTATTGCTTGCATGTAGGTAGGTCGTGCAATGCCCACTTGCATGTAGGTTGTACAATGGACCCCAGTTATGACTAGTTGTTAGCCTCCATTTGGGTGCTGGGAATCAAACCCCAGTCCTCTGCAAAAGCAATCAGTGCTCTTAACCGTTAAGCCATCTCTCCAGTCCCCACCAACAAAACTTTTGACACACCTTTAATCCTAGCACTTGGGAGGCAGAGGCAGGCAGATCTTTGTGAGTTCAAGGCCAGCCTGGTCTACAGAGTGAATTCCAGGACAGTTGGGGCTACAGGGGGACCCTGTCTCGAAAAGACCAAAAAAAAAAAAAAGAAAAGAAAAAGAAAGAAGCCTCATGCTTCACATAGTCTGTGCACAGGAACACTTTTATTTTCAATGATAATTTTCCCCCTTTTTCTCTCTTGAATAAAGAAGCTGTTAACTTTTGCAGAAGGCTTTGGATATTTGGTATTTTCAGTGTTTCTCATTTTTCTAAAGAATGTCCAGATTTGTATATCAGCTAGCCCTGTCAATGCCTGCTTTCATTTAGTTGAAAAAAATGGCGGAAGAAAACACAGGCCAAACAGAGCGGTGGCTGCCTTGTGACCTGGCACATGGGAAGCTGAGGCAGATGGACTGAAAGTTCGTAGCCAGCCCAGGCTATCTAGTGAGTTTAAGGCCTAATGAGCTATTTGATCATGAAAAAAAAAATCCACACTGGGGCTGGAGAGATGGCACAGCAGTTAAGAGCACTGGCTACTCTTTTGGAGAACCTGGGTTCAAGTCCCAGTACCCACATAGTAGGCTAACAACCATCTGAAACTCCAGTTCCAAGGGATCTGACACACTCTTGTGATCTCTGTTGACACTGAGTAACATGGGTGCACTTATATACATGCAGGCAATAAACTCATACACATAAATTAAAAATAAATAAAATATTTAAAAAATCCCACACAGTTTTGGGTCCCCTGGTGGAACCCTGCGCATCTCCCTAATAAGAAGCTGCTGTATTACAACTTTCTTCATCCTCTTCTCTATAGCCACGTATAGCAATTAAGACTGGGTTTCTGTATGGCTGAGGCTAGAGGGAACGTGGCATATGGAGTTTTCTAGTTAACAAGTGACTTACCTTCAACTTTGGACACAGAGGATTAGAGAGAAAAAAAGAAACCTTGGACACAGAGGATTAGAGAGAGAAAAAAAAAAAGAGACCTTTCCACATTGGTCCAAACACAAGTGTCTTTCTTATGTGGTATATTCTGATTTCTTGGCACTTTTACTTTAGATCAATCTATTTTTCTAAAAGTGAACATAACTTTTCCTTTGACCCCAAATAAATACTTGGGTGTTTCCCTTTCCAGGTGATTGTGATGGTAGGCTGAAAAGGCTGGGACTCGGGCAGCATCATCCAGTTGGAAACTGAACTTTCTCATCAGAGAACAGCCTCAGAGGCAATGTGTCTGAACCTGAGGTTGGGTCACATAAATCTAGAAAAAATTTGGCATCTGAACAAATCTTGAAACAGAAGTAGTCCCCAAAGGAACTGTCCTGTCATCAGGCCAATGTGGATTTAAATGACATTCGAGGCCTGCAAAAAATCTCAAAAGGTTCCAAAAAGAAAATGATACCACCCCAACCAGAATAGATACCATGCTTAACTTTCGTTTTTCATAGCCTGTTTCACCATAGACAGAATCTGTCAATCTCAGGGAGTGTCAGCTTGAATCTTAGTGAGTAAATGCCACATTATTTAATTGTGTAACTGAAACATAACCTCTACTGATCTTTTATAATTAGATCTTTATAAATTTTTATTAAGCATTTGTATAACTCATACAATGGTTCCTATTCAAATCCAGTACCCCCGCATGCCCCCCCCATTCAGAACTCATGCATTACAATACCTGAGCTAAGCCCTGGATCCAGTCAAGCTCCTAAACCCAGACACCCTCTGTGCAAATAGATCACTGGAGTCTAGTCAGCACATCTAGGAATCCTAGGTAAGGCATCCTCGTCTTCATCCAACAGGACCCAGTCTCTTGTAGTTCTTAGCCCAGAATCAGTGCTCCACCCATTTCTCTTGCTCCACTGTAAGATCTTGTCACAGTTGGCATGGGTTCTGTGCCTGATGCCAACATTGCCACAAGTTCACATGTGAAAGCTGATAGTCAACTGTAAACTACTGCTTCTCTATGTCTATGCACCAGCCCTGGTTCTTAAAATCTATCTGCCCCCTCCTCCACAATGACCCTGAACCATGGGTAGGTGAGATTTAATTAGGGGTCTCATGCAGGGATGCACACTCTGGAGGCTCCTATTCTTTGAATCGTGACTAGTTGTGACCTTCCATTTGCATCACGCTCTATTGTATTCGGAAGCTTTACTGGTGAGAATTGAGGGATGCACCCATTTTCTCTCTGTCCCTCATGTGTGTAGAGGTTCAACTGCAGATGTGTCTCCTAGGAAAGGGACTCTTCCAGATGTGTATGTTCTGTGTCTGACCAGTTGTGGGATTCTGCAGTAACCTCCATCTGTTGCACAGAGTAGCTTTTTTGATGAGTGGCATATGCTATGCTTCTGTATAAATATAAGATTCCATAGTTAGTATATGGGTAGAAATTTCATTTGCACTACTCAAAAAACAAAGAAAAAAGAAAAAAAATGACCCACTCAATAGATGGAGCAAAGAACTGAACAGAGACTTCACAGTGAGGAATTAGAGATGGCTGAGAAACACCTTAAGAAGTGTTCACTAATCATTAAGGAAATGCAAATCAAAACCACTTTAAGATATCATCTTACTCCAATAAGACTGGCTAGGATCAAGAAAACAAATGATACCAAGTGCTGGAGAAGTTGTGGGGAAAGGGGAACACTCATCCACTGCTGGTGGGAATGTAAACTCATACAGCCACTATGGAAAGCAGTGTGGAGAACCCTTGGAAGACTTGGAGTGAACTTGCCACCTCACCCAGCCATACCACTCCTGGGCATGTACCCTCAAGACTCACCCCACCGCAGAGATACATGCATGGCCATGTTTATTTCAGCTCTCTTCACAATAGCAAGGAGCTGGAACCAACCCAAATGCCCCTCAACAGATGAGTGGATAGAGAAAATGTGGTACATCTACACAATGGAGTTCTATGCAGCAGTAAAGAAAGACGACATCATGAGCTTTGCAGGAAAATGGCTGGAGCTAGAGGACATCATGGTGAGTGAAGTAACACAGTCAAACAAACGACAAATGGTATCCCTCATCTGTGGATGTTAGTGCCAATTACCTAGGTGTAAGTATTTCTTGCATATGGCCCCCTGAGCTTTTGTCCAAAGCAGTTGGGAGTGATGCATATTGGAAATAACAACAACAACAGAAAGGACTGCATCAAAGAACTGACTAAAACAGTGAACTTCTGCTCAAAACAGTCAACTTCCACATGGAGAATATTGAGAAAGTCTGAGAAAGAGATGAAAGGCATGTTTGGCAGAATGCATGAGGTGGGGTGGGGGAATGGGGGGGACATGGGTCTAGATTTGTTAAAAAAATAAAAATAAATTTATGTGAAAAAAAGAAAAAAAAAAGAAATTTCATTTGCTAGAGATATGACCCTGATAGGCTTTTCTCTAGGTGCTATGTCCTCTCCAGCCCTGTGCATTTGGCTGAGTTTATAGTGGCTCCCATGCATTCCCTCCCATTGAGAGGGTTCCAAGTCCAATTAGATAGCTGCTGACCAGCCCCACAGACAACAGCGCCTCTACTACGCCAAAAGAGGTTGTTTGCTGGGCAGGCCTCATGGTTGTTAGGCTTTGGGGCTGAATTGTCCCACTGATGGATCTTCTCCCTTGGCAGTGCGCACATTGTATAGCATTGTGAGCGCTTAACTTCAGGTAGAAGGCTTCCAGGTCAGTCCCTGTGCCATTAATCTAAGTCTTATCCCTAAATTATGTCCTATTACAAACAGTAGGGTCTTCTTTTCTATTTCTGGTAGATGCTCAAGAGCTTTGGAGATAGCCTGCATTATTTTGAACATCTCTTGGATTTCCCTCACCAACCATTCAAAGGGAGGTGTCCTCTGTCTTGTACTGTGTTCCCTGCCACACAGCCCCCAGGTTACACCACCCATTCACTAATATTCAGACAGTGTATGTGACTTTTTCATGGGGTTTCAGGGGCATCACATTACCCTCTGGGTTCCCTAGCCTCCCAAGGTCCGATCCTCTCTATTCTTTTTTCTTTCCTTCCCACCCCCCAGTTAGATTTTTAAGTCCAGGTATTTTAAGCCAATCCACATTTCTTTTGATTTTTTACAATTGAGATATTGAAACTGCTTTTGATTAGTAAACTCTGAAAATGTTAGGCTTAAACTCAAGTGATTTAAAATCGTCTTTATATAGTTCATGGGCACTAAAATGTGCCTATATGTGGAACAGAATTCAGAATTCTGTGAAAGAGAACTGTGGTGATTCAATGTCACACAGGCTCTGTTAGAGCCAGCACATTCTGGAAGCTCTGACTTCCCTCAAGAGAGCATGTCAACTTGGATCTCAGGAATGATAAGAGCCTTCTTTAGCAAATGATAGGTTTGAGAAATTCCAGGTCAACACCCTCTTCCCTACATTGCTCTGTCCTTAATCCAGTGGCAGCTTCGGCCTGGTAAGCTTGCTTGGTCATCAGACAGCTTTCTTCTTCCTGTCTGTGGCTCACTGTTACCTAATTTCAGATGGTGAATTATGCATATTGCTTATTTCTGAAAAGTGTTCAGCAGGAAAACGAGTAGTAGAAGACAGAACGAGGCACAGAGACTCTGAAAAAGCTGCTTGGTGGTCTGCGCTGCCCTCTCCCCAACTCAGCCCGGACAGGAGTTGGTTGGAAGCTGCACAATCTTCTTAACCCTGAGATAACATAACTTAGGACTGCCCCCCAACACACACACACAAAATCACTTTTGGGGTGATAACATTTTAAACCTGAAGTACAGGGTTGGGGTTAGTTCCAAGTCAGCGTGCGGTCAGAAGGCCCAGGCATGTGGAAGTCAAAACGCTGACTCAAGGGCAGGACTGTTGGTTCTATAAGGGCCCAACACGCCTATAAACAGTAAAACTGTGTCCACTGATTCCTCATTTCCCGACCACTGGGTTTTACACCTGAATCCCTTTTCAACCACAAATAAACCCTTTTACCACCCTGGGCTGATTTAGGCTTCTCTGGAAAGAGTCTCTTAAGTTTACATGCATCAAGATCTGTGTGTGGGTCCATTCCTCCTTCGCTGAGGGAGCTGCAGAGGGTGGACATTACCAGTGGCTGTGTGGGAGAGAGGCCGCCTTCACTGCCTGCCTGCACTTCTCTGCCAGGTATGAAAGATGTTCGATCTGAAGACAAAGGCCATGATCGGCATTGCTAGCAGCTTACTGATTGCTGCAATTACACTGATAATTGTTGTCGCCTGTCTTTACTTCAAAATATCCAAAGCACTGAGGTGAGTCACAATAAATAAGAGTAAACAACACTCTGCAGTGGGACACTGGGGTCCTCTGCTTGAGCAGGACCACTCCTGCAATGGCCATAGCTTGCAGGAGGTAAGAGCCACAGGCAGGTTTGAGAAAGCAAGGGCAGGTGGGTGCAGTGTTCTGAGGGTTTCCTTCTAGCTTGGGGCGGAGAGCTCACATGTAGGTAGACTGTTCTCAGCCTGGATGCTGTTTGTGCACACACTGCTTTCTGGTCCTTTGACCTCAGTGAGTGACCTTCAGGTGTTGAAAAGCCCCTTGGCCAAGTGTCCTTTCTGTCCCCAGCACTACATGAAGAGTCCACAAAGGATAGTGTGGGGTGAGCTCTGTCTCCAGCTCACATAGAGTGACCACAGTGACCTCTCTGCCCCTCACTGGGAAGCACTCAGCTGTGCCCTCATTTATTGCCAATGGCTTTGGGGACAGTGAAAAGGGTCAAGAGGACAAAGGCCCCCATGGAGGACAGCTAACGAGGGGGTTCAGGTCACACATGAGATGTCTGAAGTTTGGGAGAGGAGCCTGAGGTATAAGAGACACTGGTTGTCAGCTGCAGTGGTGACTCCACTGTAGGGAGTTAGATGGTGGGGCCCAGAGCAGGGCCCAGCCAACGGCAGCTGCTTCCTCAGCATTCCCACATCTGCTGGGCCTGAAGCAGCCATTGGTGCACTTTGCACTCCTTGACTTTGTGTACTGGATTCATGCACAGCAATTCTGGGAGAGGAAGGGATGGGAAAGGCAGAGAGCTCTAATCCAGGGCTGATGCCCCATGTGTGATCGACTCTAGCCCTGGGCTTCCCACATAGCCCTGGCAATTGTAAGAAGCTCCCTGGGAAGGAAAAGTCTAAGCCCCATGCTGTGGTCTGTTTTCCTAAGAATTGCGAAGAAGTCATCAGATTCTGCAAGCTGTATTCAGCCATGCAAAGTCACCCAGGACGAGATGATCTGGGCCAAACCCATCGTTGCTGAGTCTTGTCCCACCCTCCAGTGCTGTGGTGCCTGTAACATCTATTCCCATGCTGGCCCCCTGCCACCTTGCTTTTGTGATTCAAGAGAAGGCCTCTGACGTGGCAGTGGTAGACACCAACGTCTTCATGAGCAATATTTCAAATTTCTTAGTAGAACATTTTATTATGCAAGTCAATTTCTGTAATGTTTATATTCTTACGTACTATCCAGTATTGTATTTGTATACTTTGTATAAACATTCAGTAATGAAAATAATTTTGTGTCTTCAATTGGTGGTGGTGATAATTATGCATGCCCTTTATTTAAAACTTTTACTTATTTTAAGACTTGAGACCACTAGCTTGCAATTATGTTGCAATGCAAGCAAGATATGGTAGAAAATAAAATAGGGACCATGTAAACAATTTAAAAGAAGGGATATAATTTTAATATAAATTTAATATAAATGTCTAGGATTTTTAAAAAGTATTTTGAAATTTAAACTGAAATTTCCTATGCCCAAAAAGAAGCACAGTGTCTCTGAGTGAGATGACCTTTTCACTGCTAAATTCTGCTTGAATTGTGTCATGCAGAGCTGCTTTCTTTAAAAAAAATATTTCATTACTTTTATTTTATGTATATGAGTATATTGCCTACCTGTGTGTCAGTGCACCCTGTCACGCAATGCCCTTGGAAGTCAGAGGAAGGCATTGGACCTCCTGAACTGGAGTTAGTTGTTAGCCACCATGTGGATGCTGGGAACCAAACCCCATTACTCTGCAAGAGCAGGCAGTGCTCTTAACCACTGAGCCATTTCTCCAGCTCCAACAGTCTTTTCTTGAAGACTAGAGAAATAAGTGCCTTCCATTTAGATTTTTCAAAGGCCCAGATTATTTCTCAGGCCTTGGCACTTGCTAATAGCTGGTCCTACCTGGGTCATTAGCTTGGCCCCGTGGGTACAGAATTCCCATAGGCATAAATTATCCTGCCAGTGACAATGGCCTATTTCCACAGTAATTGCTAGAGTCAAGGCACAGTCTTCAGCTATTTAAAAATTTGAGGGTAAAGAGGAGCCAGAGCAGTGGAAGAGGCAGAGATGGAACTTAGGTCAAGTAAGGGATTCCCAGTTTCACACAGTCAGGATCCAGGCTTTTGCTGCCAAATGGTACAATGTTTCATGTATCAAGTGCTCAGAACCATCTGTTTAGGTGTCAGTCACAGACCACGCACTTTGGGTATGAATTACAGGAAAGGAAATTTCCCACAGACAAAAGGTGCATTACAAAGTTCAGCTCCCAGGTCCTGACCCCAATTGTGTCTCCTTCTCTCCAGACTCTGATCACGCTCAGAACTCCACAGAGTCATGAGTTCAGATTGCTATTTAGAGACTTATTATCTAGCATACAAAACAAAATGCAGAAAAGCTTCTCCTTCCCTAAATTGCTTTATGGTCTTTACAACTCAAATCTAGAACTTAGTTTGCAGTTCACAGAGTCAGAGGCACTGGGTTGTGGAACGAGAGACTATTTGTGACTGTTAAGGAGACTGAATGGCAGAAGGACAGAACGAGCCCCCCCCCAGGCCCCCCTGGCCAGGCGAGCATGGTTGGTACTGTTCTCCTCCTGCCAAAGAGGCTTGAGTCACTGCGTCTCCATCAGAAACATCCTTGCAATACACTGGATAAGAATGAGGCCTGCCGTCACATATAGATGACTAATTATCAAAGTTGAACCTTCCTGAGGGGCTGGTTGGGAAGGAGGAAGAGGTCAGCAGGTGTGGGAGAGGTCAGCAGGTATGGGAGAGGGCCAAGAAGGGACAGCGAGGTAAATATAAATACCAGACATTCTGTACATTTCTGAAATTATCTAAAACTGCTGTACAGATGTATCATAGTTTACTTGATTCAAATTCTAGTACAGGAAATGGATGTCCAAATTCCATTTATTAGATATTATAAGCAGTGGCATAAAAAAATAAAACAAGTCTTACCAGCTAGTGTATGCTAACAGTAAGGAAACACTTCAGGACTTACTGTGTATCAATTCAGAGGATCAAGTTGACAAATCTGTCCCCAAGTTGCCAAGCTCATGTGTATATCAGTCACCGTGACCAAATTCTTGACATGAAACAACTCACAGTTCTGGGGTACAGTACCTCATGGGGTGACATGGTGACAAGATCTGGCCACACTGTTAAGTTCTGGAAATTCTTGATTCTCAACAAGAATCCGACCTCACTTTGGAGTGGAGGCTTCCTTTGACCTCGCCAAGTCCATGTAACTTTCTGTCTCTGTGTCTTGTCTCATCCTTACCCGGGTCACACAGCTGTGGGATGGCTCTAGAGGTAAGATGGCCAGTCTCATAAGGGGAGCCTTCTGCATTCATTCAAGCTGGATTCTGCAGCACAGGGCCATTGTAGCAGGGATTGGACAGGAGAAACACCGAAGAACTAAAGCACTTTTAGCTCAGTGAAATGTGATGTGGAAAACACCTGAGGAATATACTCAGTGTCAACCTCTGGCTCCATGTGTACATGTGTGCTCACCCACACAAACACAACACACAGAGTGCAGACAAAATCCAGCTCACTCACCTCACAATGTATTTCCAAGAACACTTCCTAATCTACAATACTGGGTTCTGCAAAATAAGGTTCAGGTCCGCACCAGGCCTTGGTTCCAGAGTGTCAGTGCCCTGGAAGAGTGATACCCGGAAACTACCAAGCTAAATGAGATTCAGTCTTCAAGAGGCACAAGAGCAGAGCAGAAGGGGTACTTCCTTTGGGGAGAGGGCAGATAGGAACAAGGGACACTTCTCTGGGGAGGGGACAGATGAAAGTAGTCTCCCAAAGTCAGCAGAGATGGAGGGGGAGATGGAGACGGTGGTCAAGGGTTACTGGGGGCAGGGTCTGGAAAGGTCCGACAGACCTCTACTGGGTGTCACCATCAGAGGTGGAATATAGAGATGAGAAAAGGTAAAAATAAAATAAAATGAAATAAAAGGATGTTTTTATTACAGAGAAGTGCAAACAGCACTGTGTGAAGACTGTGCAGAGGGTATGGACCATTTCAAGATCACACTTTAGGGCTGGAGAGATGGCTCAGGAATTAAGAGTTCTGGCTGCTGTTGCAGAGGACCCAGGGTTCAATTCCCAGCACCCACCTGTCAGCTAGCAACCATCCATAACTCCAGTTCCAGATCCAATGCCTTCTTCTGACCTGTGGGCATTGCATGACATGGGTGCACTAACACACATGCAAACAATATACTCATGCACATAAAAAAAATAAAAATATTTTAAAAATCACATTTAAAAGCTCCTCTTGGTGGGTCTACTTTAAATCTGGGGAGTGGGGCTGGAGAGACGGCACAGCGGTTAGGAGCTCTGGCTGCTCCCACAGAGGACCTGAGTTTGCTTCCCAGCATCTGCATGGTGGCTAACAATCATCTGTAACTCCATTTCCAGGGGATCCAATGCTACCTTCTGACTTCCTTGGACAATGTCTGACATGGTCGAATTTACACACATGCAGGCAATACACTTGTATTAGTCAGGGTTCTCTAAAGAAACAGAAGTAGACCTGGGCAGGCATCTGCCGCCTCTGCCACAGGTAGGGGGCCGTGGGCGGGACCGTCCTAGTCTCTTTTGTGCTGGGACCAGAGGGGCCGGTGCTAGTGGCCTGCACCTTGGTGCGGGCTGCCGGGGCG
>VZQC01009853.1:1953032-1967847 GCA_009823505.1 Rhizomys pruinosus | reverse complement strand
GCGGCAGAGGCGTCAGATGCCTGCCCAGGTAACTACTCCCACCCGCACCAAGGTGCAGGCCACTAGCACCGTCCCCTCTGGTCCCAGCACAAAAGAGACTAGGACGGTCCCGCCCACGGCCCCCTACCTGCGGCAGAGTCGGCAGATGCCTGCCCATGTAACTACTCCCGCCCGCACCAAGGTGCAGGCCACTAGCACCTATTTTTCACTTTTAAGTGTCATATAATTAATAGAATAAATTCAAAATAAAATTCTAGATATGATAAGTTTAAAGAAATGGCAAACTCTATTCTATATCAAGATATGAAATTAAATGAAATACAATGAAGATTAATTTAGGGAAGATATAATTTTACACAAAAAAGCTGTTCAATGGCTGAGACACTAAAAATTCTACTACAGAAAAAATATTCTGATAAATATTCTGGCAATTTGTTCTTCAAAATATAACATCATAATTTGACATGCATTTGAACTGGGGATTTGAACTCCAGCACAGAGATCATTAAGCCACTCACTAAAGATTGGAAGTTCTTATTCTATATTCACGGAATCAAGCTCCTATATCTAGGAGGGAAAAAAATCAAATAGTCAATGAAAATAAGGATCTCAATAAACAAGTTAAGAACATCTAGGAATATACTTTTTAAATTTTTAAGTCTGTGTTTAACTGGGCTGGTGCTTTTGTTATTTTCTCTGTTACTATTGAAAATATTCTCTCATGAGCATTGATTACTAAGCTGTATTTGTAGTAAGAACTGTACTTTATTCCTATCAGACACATTACCACTTATGGAATGTTTTATTTGTAAGTGTTAAAGTGTTCCTAGGGTGAAACTGAACTGAGTACAGTTGTGAATCCAAATTTATGAAATTCTAGTAAACTTGGGGATGGAGAAATGGAACAGCAGGTAAGAGCTCTGGCTGCTCTTCCAGAGGAGCGGAGTTTGATTCCCAGCACACACGTAACTCCAGCTCCAGGGATCTGATGCCATTTTCTGACCTCCACATGACATAGATCCACTTACACACATGCAGACAATACCTTCATATACATAAAATAAAAATATATAAATTTTTTTAAAAATAACTTCTAAGGAACTTCACTCTGTGGAAGCAGATTTTCTATGAGGTACATTTCAAAAAAAATTAGATGAGGAAAATAATAACACTAGAAATAACTTGACCTTGCAAATGTAGATTATTTATTTCTGTAGTCTTTTCCTTATTAAGTTTTAATTTCCAATGTTTTACTTGCTATCTAATATATATGAACTATTTTCACGTGACTCAGCATAAATAGATTGCTTCACTAAATAAATATAGGCAGTAATATCTAGGGACTGAACTTGTCTTGTTTGAAAATTTTTGAGCACTTCAAGTAAATTACTAATCCTCTTCAAAACTGGATTTCATACCCTTTGTTTATTGCAAATTATTTAAATGCCAGTCACAAGCTCATTCAGGTGCATGACTTTCCACTATATGCTTAATAAGAATTTCCAAGTTTTTATAACATTGGTCTTCTCAAGTATTGACCTGGTGTCAGAGTTTGCATAGTCACAAGAACCATGGGGAACTTGGATACACAAGACAACTTGGATAGGCTTGTTCTGAATGTGTGGATGATCTCTATTTAAATTAGTGTTTGGCATGGGCTAAACAATGGATTAGGTGTCTATATTATCCCTTGTTCTCATAACATTCTTATCACTTCAGTTCTTTACATAGAGACATTTTTAAAATGTTTTTATAGAGAAACTAATAAATATGCTATCAAGAAGACAAAATTGTAATAAATCTCCCTATTAGCTGTAGGAATGGGACTTTGCCTGACTCAGGTAAGGAACTGCAAATACTGCCCTGAGGCTTTTCCGTGAGGTCAGGGCACTCAGTATTTCCTGCTTCACCTATCTCTGCAAAGTTCATGACCCTGACAAGCTCTTCCTTTGATGTATTGAGCAAAGATGTCATAACTGTAGCTTACTGTTTACACAAACAGTAGCTCTGCTGCCCTGGTAGGAGCCAAGGTGGCTCGCAATTCCCTTCCCCTCATTTCACACCCTCCTATCCCCACTTCCTTGCCTCTTGCACAGTAGCTTTCAGTATATAAGCACATTGCTGGCAGGAATAAAGTTGAGTCATTTTCTTCCCGGATTTTCCTCTATGAGTCCATTTCTTTCTTTTATTTCTTGTTCCATGGGTAACCACCCACGATCCCCTCCCCTCTCCTTGCCAGGAGCTCAGCTTAAGAACTATTAGCCTGCTGGCAGGAAACACCTCCAAAAGCCTGCAGTCTTGTAGGACTGCCAGCCTGGATCTAGGAGGAAAGAATATAATGTGGATTGCGGCCACTTGTGACAATAGAAACAACCAACAATTAAACTTTATCCAGATTCACCAGTATATGGTCAAATATTTTTTTCACAATAATTTCTAGGTAAATAGTAGAATTTTCTAAAGAATTTCTTTAATTTCTAAATTATTTTAGAATATTTTAATTTCTAAAATATTCTCTTCTGTTTGATAGAACTATTCCTTCATAACATCAAAAAGACATTAATGTTTCTTTGATTGTATGAATTTTTCTTGTTAATTTTTTACATTATTTTTTCTTCCTCCTTCCCTGTCTTATCTCTTGATTCTCTCCCCCCTCTTCCTCCTCCTCCTTCTCCTCCTCCTCCTCTTCTTCCTCCTCTTTTTCTTCTCTCTTATCTCTTACTCCTCCTCCTCCTTTTCCTCCTCCTCCTCCTCTTTCTCTCTTCCTCCTTCCCTCTCTCCAACCTTCTAAATCTATTCTGTCCATTACCTTTTCCCAAGTGTTGTCAATGAAATCCAAAAATGACTAAAGGATGTAGGGTTTGTAAAAAGATCAATTTTCTGTAATGATTGTCCTTAAAGAGTAGAAATTTCTCTCCCTAGCTTTTGGTTCTCTATTTGGATCTCAGTAAACATAATGTATAAAGTACTGCTTTAGATCCATTTGATAAACTATGCTCTATATTAGATTTATGCTCACCTGCATGACCTACCACATTATGAATTCCTAAAAAATCTATGGAAGTTTTAGAATATTTTGTTTATCCATTTGTTTTGTGTGCATGGTATATATTCAGTCATTATTTAACTGTATTTAACATATGTGTGAACAAAATTGCCACTTATGATATGATTGCCTCATTTATCTACAGTGCAAAATTCTGGAAGGCAATTTTCACAATTTCATCATTTCTTACTGCTGAGTAGAACTTCATTGTGTAAGTATACCACATTTTCATTATTCATTCATCAGTTTGCAGGTAAATAAGTGGAAATAGAGTGTTCTAGTAAGTGAAGTACACAAATAAAAAAAGCAAGTGATGTATGTTATCCCTCATTTGTGGAATGTAGCACCAATAACTTGTATGTGTATATCCTTATGTAAAACCTGGAGCCAGGAAAATGGAAAAGGTAAACAGAGCTAGGGGAAAAGAAGAACCTGAAATTGGGGGATAGTAGGGAACAGATATTACCGGGGAAGAGGTGGGAAAAGTGGGAGTGTTAGACTGGGAACGGATGAGAGACTGACATGTAAGGGGCCATGGTGGGGGAGGAGGAAATGCAGACAAAGGGACCTCCCAACACAGGTTATTGCCAGAGCTCTAAGTTATCTCCCAAAACTGGAAGATAAGATCCTACTGCTGAAGAAAGCATATAATTGTCAGATACAGTACTTGGAGTAATACAGCAGGAACTGACCTGGAAACCTTCCTGAAGTTTAGCTCTCATAATTTTCGAAGGTAATATGTAAGCTGCTAAGGGATAAAATAAATCAATGGTTCAACCCAGACCCAAAGCCTAATAACCATAATGACCACCACAGGAAACATGCTCTATCAGTGCAATAATGGCACGGTTATTGGTGCGGGGGGTAATCAACAGCTATCTAATTGGATTTAAAGCTGTTTCAATGGGTATGAACTCATGAGTGTCACTGTAAACACATCCAAATACCCATGCAGGTCTGGTCAAAGAAACTAGAAAAAAACCTGTCTCTGTCATATCTCTAGATAAAAATTCTTGCCATAAGCTAAGTATGGATCCTTATATTTACAGACAAGTATAGCATAAGCCACTCTGATATCAAACAATCTTCTTTTTGCAACAGAAAGAGGCTACTGCAGAATACAACAGCTACTCAGACACAGAGAATATACATCTGAGAGATGATGTTTTGCCCCAAATTCAGGTCCCCCAAAGACCACCAAGGAGCCAACTCCAATGCAATTACAAAAGGATCACTTTATTCAAGCTTGAGCCCAGACTCATCACCTGTTCTGATACAACGGTCCAGGAGAGTAAGCCCTGAACACAGGTGTGGCAGGATTTTATAGATTTGAAAAGACCAAAANTTTGGGCAGGGAAGGGGAAAAGGAAGGTCCTGTCACAAAGAAAAAAAAAAAAAAAAAAAAAAAAAAAGGGTGGGGTGGGGTGGGGGAGTCAAGTTTCTGGCAAAAGAGTTACTTAATTGGTCCAGCTTTTGGCTGGTATAATTTGTCTGCATGTGATTGGGTAAGCCTTCCTGGGCTTATGGGCTGCTTTGGTTGGCTATTTTAAAGAGCTTTGTCTGCATGTGATTGAGTAAGGCTTCCCAGGCTTATGGACTGCTGTTGGGTAGGGTGACAGGATTAGTCACCCTATTCTGAGTCATCCTGACTGGGTTTCTTCTTTTGGTAGTTGTGCATAAAATAGATTCCTACCCAAAATGGAGTTTTGAGCACCACAACCACTCCTAAGTAACCCATCTACAGTTAAAACTCTTCAACTAAGGCTCATGGAACATAGTGGAACAAGGGGTAGAGAGAAAACTAGTGTATCCCTCAACTCTCACCAGTGAAGCTTCCTTATACAACAAAAGTGATACACACAGAAGGCCACAATTGTCCAAGTATTAAAGAATAAAAGACTGGATAAGATTCCTATATTAAACCTCTCTTACCCACTCTCAGAGACCATTTTGAAAGAGGGGGCAGAAAGATTATAAGAGCCAGGGATGCTTCATGAACACAGGAAAACAGGCTTTCAGGCTACTAGAAGCTTGCACTTGTGAACTTGTGGCAATGGTGGCATTGCTCCTAGGACCCATGCAAACTCAATCAGACAAAGGCCCAGAGCGTATCAAAAGAAGTGGTTAGTGGGCCGGCACTGTTCTAGGAACTACTAGAGAATGATTACTACTGGGTGAGGGTGATAAGGCCTTACTAGCATCTCTAGATAGGATGACTAGTGTGGGGAAAATTTAGTTAAGATGGGTAGCATTCTAAACCAATGGAACCTCCCTGGCCAAACCCATGGGGTGGGATGTAGTGACAAAATGGTTTAGGATTTGGCCCTGGGAGTTGAGTCATGCTGTCCATATAAGCCATACATTTTGGAATAAATCTCTGTCTGTATTTGGACCTTAACATACATCCCTGTGGTGTGCTTTTGTGTGCATGTTTTCCACATGGATTTTCCTAGGAATAAATGAGACACCCCACAAATGGTGCCCAGACATGGGGCTTGAGGAAACCTTGACAAATTAGTTATGCAAACCTCTAAACCTTGGCTTTTCCTTCTCTTTCTTCTCTCTTTATTAATAGCTATCTTTTGCCATGGAGCCTTCTCCCCAGCTGGGTTCAGTGGATGGGAGGGTGATCTGGGAAGAGATGCTTTGCACACATGCAGGAAAACTGCCTGGCTCTGGTTTGGCTCAGAGAGAGTATCCTGTCCCCTCCAGGCATGTGCCTCCTGGCTTGGTCACTCCTACAGGCTATAAAAGCCAGTGACTTCAAGGCTGAGTTTAATATCAAGGCTTGGTAGCCATCATTGGACTTGGAATCATTTTTCATAATTTTACAGGTCTAAAATAAAACTCTGTGGTTGTAATTTCCAAAGAAATAAAACTTGGCTTCATCACCTACTGTGAGGAACCAATTTCTCATTTTTAGCTCCAGCTTAACTCCTTCATATGTAAATTTTCTCCAGGTAGCTCTAAGGCTCAGCCAAGGCTGGAGCCCAGTTCTTTCTGATGCAAATTAAGGCCTTTCACCAGAACCATCCTACCAAGAGCAGTTTTAAAAAAGGAACAGCCTTTTTCCAGATAATTTTAAGCCATGGCCACTTAATAAATTTCTCTTAGATTTTGTATACAAAATCTGTTTTTAGATAAAAGTGTTCTCTTGTCATCTTGTGGGTTTTTCGGTAACTATTTCTAAATCTAACTCTTTTTACCTAATCCTGCAGGCTCTTTGTGGATCCAAAATTGGGGTTCAGTTAGCTTTATCACTTAAGTAATTCAAATCCATTTCAGCATGCTTAACTTAAAATGTAATTTTTTATTTTTTATGTGTATGAGTGAACTCTCTGCATGTAGGTTGGTACATCTGTGTTGTGCAATGCCATGGAGGTCAGAAGAGGGCATCAGATTCCTCTGTAACTGGAGTTAAAGACGGTTCTTAGCTGCCATGTGGGTGCTGGGAATTGAATCCAGGTCCTCTAGAAGAGCAGTCAGTGCTCTTAAATACTGAGCCATCTCTCCAGCCAAAATGTAATATTTTTACTTAACCCTCAGGTACCCTAGACATCTTTTGAGTAAAATATGTGGACAATTAAAATTAATTGGCTGATTTAATTTTATTTTGATCTTTTTAAATGTGCTTCACCTTCAAGATTTTTCCCACAGAGTTCCTGATTACATGTGGTTTGTGCTCTGGTGCCACCAGCCTGTCTGCTGTGTGCATATCAGCCAGGGAACTGAGCACATGGTGTCCTAACAATTTATCTAAATCATGCCTTTCAAATTTTGGCTTAAAGTAACACTTTAATTTCAGCATTTTGGAGACAAAACAGATGGATTTCTAGGGGAGTTTACAGGCCCTGGAGTTCTAACAAAAGACACTTGCTTCATGAATTTTTTTTAAGAACTATTAGTTAAAGCCTCTTTAACAAGAGGAATTAATATTTTGGGTTCAATTTAAAATTTGTTTTGAAAAAAAAAAACTGTTTTATCCTTCTTTAAGCCCATATTCAAACCATGTGTATGTTTGAGTGAATGCAAGTTCCTGCTTTTAATTCATTATAATCCTACAGGTTTAAATCTAATTAAGAGCCAACTGTAAACAAAGATAGATCCAACTCATAAAGACTGCTTTATACCTCTTAGTGTTAACAATTTTTAATTTGATTTATAGTAGGCATAATATTCAGTTTAATGTTAAATTGTTGTTGATTATTGTTGGTAATTGTTATTAACAGTTATAAATATTATTATTGAATAGAATTACTAATAATAATTGATAATAACTGAGTCTAATAATAAATTGTTAATTTTTGTTGGCTATTATGATGGACAATTATTATTCATAATTATTAATGATGATTATTGTGATTATTTGTTATTAATAATTATTGATAATTTATAATAATAATAGTTATAAATGTTGTGACTGTTATTGTGATTATGGATAATTATTATTCTTCCAAGATCCTTAATAGTAAGACAAGATAAATCAGTCTAAGACTACAAACAACTTTGACCAGTCTAATTTTGTGCACCCTCTTCAACCTTTGGATCTGTAAATAAGATTTGGACAGTTAGACTTAGCATCTCGACAACAACCTAGGGATAGTTAACCGGTAGGTATAGGATAGGAAAAGAATAAGAATAGACTTTGGGGATAGTTCATTGAAGCCAAGTGGTTGGGAATGGGTCTAAGAGGTGGCATATGGATCTCACCTGTTTTGTGTGTTACTAGGACATTTATTCTAATTATTTGAAAATAACATTCTAACAAATTAGACAAATTTTCTGTTTCTCATTGAATATCAAACAATAATGTGACTTTCCTCTCTTGTAGGTCAACCTAACCTTTATTATGTATGTGTGTGTGTGTTTGTGTGTGTGTGTGTGTGTGTGTGTGTATATATATATATATATATATATATATATATATATGTGTGTGTGTGTGTATGTGTCTGTGTCTGCATGCACGTGCACATGTGTGCATGGATGTGTATACTTGTATTCTAAATATGTTTTGAAGTTAACAGCTATAAAACCAGTAAAAACACTACCTCTGAGTTGGAACTTCCTTCTCATGATGCAGATTTATATTAAACAGCCAACACATAATTCAATTTCAACAAAGGTTATGGGTTGATTGTGTATTATTAATAATAATAATTTATTGAATGTCTTAATGGATCTACACTGCCACCTACTGGTTACACCCTTTCAAAATCTGAAACAAAGATACGAACAGGTTTTCATAGTATTAAAGTGTTAGTAAATATGGAGGTTTTTGGGGAAAAAAAAGAAAAAATGAAAAAAAAAAGTGTGAATTCTCTATTACCACCCTTACAGAGAATTCCAGGCTGAAGCAGGCCTGAATTTCATTTGAGTGACCAACGGGTTGATCAGCAGCACTTTAGATCACCAACCTGGATAGCCAGTATGGTAAATTGAATTGTGAGTGGGAATAGGCTAATGATAGGCAATCATCCATCAGCCTGAAATTCCTGTCCAGGGGCCAGCAGTCTTTGGGCAGGTGGAAAAAGCATGGCCAAAGTGGGAAAAGTTCCATTGTCCCAGGCTAAGTACCTGAATTAGAAGTACCTCTCATGTTGGGTTACAGAAGTAACCAACTGACTGCTGCACCAAGGGGACAATTCCCCACAGTGTCTGTGGTGGTTTGAATGAGTGTCCCCCATAGGCTGTAAGTATTCAGACATTTGTCTCCAGTTGGTGACACTGTTTTTGGAGGTCTTAGAAGGTGTGGTTGTGCTAGAGGAAGTACGTTATTGGGGGCAGGCTTAGTGAGTTTAACAAGCCTCGTGGTCTCCAGTTGCTCTCTCTCTGCTTCCCGTGCTCTTTGCGAGATGTGACATTTGGCATGCTGCTCCAGCTCCAGCCACCATGTCTCCCACCACAATGGACTCTAATTCCTTGGAACCGTCAATCGTAAGCTCAAATAAAGTCTTCCTTTTATAAGTTCCTTTGGTCATGGTGTTTTATCACAGCAACAGAAAAGTGACTAATACAGTAATTTGGTACCAGAGAGTGGGCTGTTGGCTGTGAAGAACCTGACCATGTGGATGTTTGGAGCAATGTGGAAGATTTTGGAAATTTGGGCTAGAAATGCTGTTGACTACTGTAAGCAGAGCTTAAGGGGCCATTGTAGTGGAGGCCTGGAAGAAAGCATTGCTGCAAAAGATGTGGTTCCAGAGGAAAATAAAGACTTAGGCAGCAACTGGGATATTTTGATAAAGAGTCTGGCAGTAGTTTGCCCACAGCCCGGATGCTTGCCTGATGCTAAGTTGAAAAATAACGGACTGATGTCTTTGTCAGAGGATATTTCAAGACAGCCTAATGTAGAAAAATGGTGGCGTGGCTTTTAATGGTGAATATTATACAGATCTACAGTGAAAAGGAACAAATGGAGCAGAAGGAAATGCAGAATGTACAGTTTGGATCTGAAAAGTACACTAGGAAGATTAAAGGTGTGGCCAAGTCATGTGAAGGAGAGGCAATCTTTCATAAGGAGACTAAAGTGATTAAGGAGAGGCATGGAGATTTACAAGTAAACAAAACAATCAGTACCTTCAGGGCAAGACCAAACCCAGCTAATCCTCAAGCTTTTGAAAGGAAAATACTAAAAGCGTTTTCTACTCCAACAAGTCCAGGGCAGTGAAAAATTGCAAATGTGGTTAAAGTAGGAGAGATTCCATCCTGAACTTGCAGCCAGATTCGGCAATTTCATTCTCGTGGTGCTGGCTTTAGAGGCATGAAGTTTGCAATAGTGAAGGGTCATCAGTTCTTCCTCCATGGTTTCAGAGAGCTGCCAAGGTCAGGCAGAGTGCTGCAGGGGCGTCCATGAATAAAGAAACCCTGATAGGTCATTGCGTTAAACTGTGAATGTGAAGCCTGTTTGTCAGCAGAGACCCTAGGAAGACTTTGGGGTGCCAGACCTGTGAGATATTTGCCAAGGAGTGCTGCATACAGGGAGTGGTACCAGCCTAAGAAAGAGATGTATGTTGCAAGCAAAGCTGGAAGTGCTGAGCCATCTAAGACCTTTGGAAGTCAAGTCCCAGAAGTTTCATGGGGAGCTACTGGACTTGGCACTTGCCCTGCTGGTTTTCAGTCTTGTTTTGGTCCAGTATTTCCTCACTATGCATCTATTCCTCCCTTTTGGGATGGGAATTTGTATTCGGTACCACTCTATGTTGGGAGTATGTAATTTGACTTTTGATTTTACAGGAGCTTATGGTTTAGGAGATTGGCCTGAGTCTCAGAAGAGACTTTGGACTGTGGGCGTTTGAATGGCATTGAAACTGGTAAAGACTATGGGGAATTTTAAGGTTAGACCAAATGCATTTTGGATTTTATATGGTCAGGAGCCTATGGGGGCCAGGGAGTGGAATGTGGTGGATTGAATGAGTGTCCCCCATAGGCTGTAAGTATTCAGACGTTTGTCTCCAGTTGGTGGCACTGTTTTTGGAGGTCTTAGAAGGTGTGGCTTTGCTAGAGGAAGTACGTTATTAGGGGCAGGCTTAGTGAGTTTAACAAGCCTCGTGGTCTCCAGTAGCTCTCGCTCTGCTTCCTGTGCTCTTTGCGAGATGTGACCCTCAGCATGCAGCTCCAGCTGCAGCTGCCATGCCTCCCGACACAAAGGACTCTAATTCCCTGGAACCATCAATCGTAAGCTCAAGTAAACTCTTCCTTTTATAAGTTCCTTTGGTCATGGTGTTTTTTCACAGCAACAGAAAAGTGATTAATACAGTGTCCATAAAGCAGGCACTGTGTTCCCCTTCCCTTGGCAGTATAGTGTTGTACCTGTTTGTAGCAATAGAATCTCCCAAAAAAAGAAAACAAATCATCATGTTAATGGAATCGTTCCTTAACTACAAAATAGCCAATTGCTATAGTAACAGTTTCTCATGGGGCATATATATCCAGTCTTTAGTTAACTAATCGGCATAAGAACTGTAAAAGAAAATTTTATTCAGAGCTAGATATTGAAAAATCATTAAAGCAGGGTTTCATGCCGGGCATGTAGAAGACAGCTCCAAGAGCATTGAGGAAGATGGTCATTAATATCCACTCTATAAGGATTGTAGTTCAAAGTGGTATATTCAAAAATAACATACATTTATATGTGGGGGAATTTTAGTAGAGATTTATACAGAGATACAAAATAAACAATATAAGTTAATGGATTTGATTTATCTGAAATCATAGTCTAGTCATATAGTTTTAAAGAACTCTGGATTCTAAAACTT
Source organism: Rhizomys pruinosus (assembly GCA_009823505.1). NCBI lineage: Eukaryota > Metazoa > Chordata > Mammalia > Rodentia > Spalacidae > Rhizomys > Rhizomys pruinosus. The sequence continues at coordinate 1,956,549 of VZQC01009853.1, read as the reverse complement.
TTGATAAATTTTCAAGTTGAAAATGTTAAAATTAACAATGGGAAAAGAGTTGTATGATCCCACAGGTAAAAACACCAAACTAAATGCCTGGAAATGTATGGCTTTGGACTGTGCAGAATGAACCAAAAAATACCAGGAGAGAAGCTGGCCCATCAGATCATTAAAAGGAATAAAAACCTCAGACTGTCTGAGTCGCAGACACCAAGCATATCTCTGAATGCTATTTAACATAACTGTTTATAATGTGTCCTCATGAAGTTTACCTTCCAGGTGCCACAAAGTTTTAATATGAGAAACCTTCCTACCTCTCCTTTTTTATAGAAAAAATAAAAACATGATGGTAATTAAGTCATTCCCTAGTTGTAAATGAGAGCCAACTGTTATAATAGCAATTTCTCATAGAACAGATATAATTGCTTTCTTTAATTGACTAATAGACATAAAAACTGTGAAAAGAAAATTCTCCATTCAAAGCCAAATATAATAATAAAGTATTTAACACTTGTGTAATTAAACAAAATATATTAATAGAGTAGAGCTCTGGTATCAGCAATGGGTTATTTTGTCAAGATGGTGGCTAGAAGATCCAAGTACCAAAAAGGTAAAGGCTTTTTTGCCTACAAGCTGGGATACCTGCAAGAAAAGTGGTGATTAAGCCCTGCTGCTGAAGACCTGGTGTAAGCACTTGCAAATGTACAGTTGGTTTCTGCAATGCCAGAGAGAGTTACCAAAGGCTATTAAAGCAATGAAGCAAATATTGGTCTCCTTGAGACAAGCAAGACTCCTTAGTCAGTATCAGCTACACCTCATCTGCCTGGAGATATTGAGCAGCCAGTGGCAGCCATAGGTCTATATATCCCAAATCTAATTGGATATTAGCTCTCTCCTTGGAGGAATAACTCATGGCTGATGCCTTAAGCTTACATCTTCTAGTGGTTAGGTGATGTTGTAAGCCACACTAAAAACTTGTTACCCTTTAGAGAAAAGCCACAGTTCATGGATTAGCATACCACCCAAACATCTGTGTCTATGTCCACAATGTAACTTGCCATAATAATTAGTACAGTTTAAATTCATGTACATCTAATTGCTTATGATTTGTTAGGATTAAAATGCATACCTGGATATAATTCCAACCCATGAAGGGAAACAACCTGAACAGACCAGAGTCCAAAATGACATCTCCAGAGAAAGTAGACTGTTTTGTTTCTCTGACACTTGTGTCCTTTTCCCAAAGCCTAGGGAACAACCTGCAGAAGAGGAGATGTGATAGAATGTAAGGGCTATGGAGATTGGGGTGAATTGTGAGATTACAGCAATATGGACTGGACTATTCTTTGATCAACATGCTTGTGCATACAAGCTTCTCCAATTGGATTATGGGAACTTTGGGTTTTTCAAAATCTGGAGATAGATACTTGCTAATTGGTTTTGCATGAATGTTACTTACATTCACTGCTTATGCTTGACATTTGGTTCACTTCATGATTGGTTTTTTTTTGTATATTAATTTGCCTTAGTATAAAAACAAAGTTTCAGTTCTGAGCTGCTCTACCACTGCCTGGCACTGAAAAAAGGCTTGAGCAGCTGGCTATTCAAAGCTCAGGTTACTTTGTGTTGTTAGCCTCTTCCATGGGCTCACCTGCCTCTCAGAAAAAAAAATAAATAAAGGGTGAGATGTGGGAAAATTTAGTTAAGATGGGTAGCATTCTAAATCAATGGGACCTCCATGACCACACCCATGGAGTGGGATGTAGTGATGAAAAGGTTTAGGATTTGTCCCTGGGAGTTGAGTCATGCTGTCTATATAAGCCAGATACTTCGGAATAAAGCTAACTCTGTATTTGGACATTAACATGCATCCGTGTGGTGTGTTTTCCACATGCATCGTCTTGGGAATAAATGGGAAACCCCACAGACTAGACTCCAGTGGATGAATTTCCACCAAAGGACATCTGGGTACAAATGCTTGACTGGATATTTCTTAACATGTATGGCAGAATACATGAGGTCTGATGGGGACCTGGGGGCCATATATTGAGGACAAGGTCAAAATTGTATTAAGAACTGTTGCATGAAATGCACCAAAGCTCAATTTTTTTAAGATTTGGAAGGCTGTTAATTAGAAGAAGGAGGTTCAGTCTACATATCAAGTTCCAGGCCAACTGGGGCTATAGGGAATCTGTCTCAAAAGTTAGCATATGTATCAGTTAGAATGGACTTAACAAATGTTTAAATTAGAAATTTAGCAAACACCAATGCAGACTATAATATATAGAGAATTTTGAATATTAAATAAAGGTAAAATTATTTATATTTAAATTTTTATACAGATGTTAAAGTCTGTTTTTTATTACAAAGTTAATTATATATTAAAATAAAAATGTAATGAATGAAAAACATAAGAGAGAATTCCAAACAAGACTTAAAAGGCTGTTCACTAGAACTTTATTAATACCAATTGCCTATATAGTTCAATTTGACCTGTCCTCCAAGCCCTGAATGCATTGATAAAATACAAGAATTAAGAAATGGATCCACATGTTTGCTTTTGTGACAGTATCATGCTGGTTTTTATAACTACAGTTTTGTAATATAGCTTAAGATCTTGTGGATCTGAGATCTCCTGAGGCCACCGGAAGGAAGAGTGGGAGACAGATAGGAGCTGGGTGCGAAAAACTGATTGTTGATCCCTTAATCCAGCTGTCTTTGGTTTGATTGGCGTTTGAGGCTGTGGGGTAGGAATTATCCTCCCAGCTGGGATTAAAGGTTCAGTCTTTGGCCTGATTGGATTTTGTGGCTGTGGGGGTGGAGTTATCCTCCCAACCAGTATTAAAGGTGGGCTTGTTTGACTCTTGAGGTCTGAGATCTCCTGAGGCCGGTGGAAGGTACACCCCCCTCCCTGCCAACTGGGAATATGAAGAAGCATCTGAAGGTGGCAAGCAAAGCAAGCCTTCAACACAGTGAAGAGGCATTTAGGACTCACATTGGAATACAGGCAAGGAGAAGCCCATATGCCAGGATCACGAAGAAGAGACAACACTGGAAAGGGGCAGGATAATCCTGTCCCAAGCTTTACCAACCCTATAGAAGACTCGTGCAGTGGGATCCTTCTGGGGATGCCCCAGGACACAGACATCAGAAACTCAATTGGGAACATATTTAAAGAACTACAAGATCATAAAGAACAAATTAAAGAACTAAGAAAAGAGAATGAGGAACTCAAGAAGGACCTAAAGAGAGAGAATGACAAGCTCCGGAAGGAAGTAGAAACACTGAAAAGATCCCATGCTGAAAAAGATAAAGAAACCAACCAGCGAACCAAAGAGCTACAAGAAGAGATCGAGAAGCTCCAAAAAGAAGTAGAAATACTAAAGAAATCAGAAGAGGAAATGAAAAAGGAAATCAAACACTCATCCATTCAAGAGGAAAGGAATGGAAAAAGCCTCAGAAGCAGAATGGAGGAAGCAGAACAAAGAATATCAGACCTGGAAGATAACACAGAACAACTAAAAAC
>VZQC01009853.1:1875050-1952032 GCA_009823505.1 Rhizomys pruinosus | reverse complement strand
AGAGAGAATGTGGTACATCTACACAATGGAGTTCTATGTAGCAGTAAAGAAAGACGACATCACAGAGAGAACCTAGAGTTTTATAATACATATACTGCTACATTAAACAAATAAAAATATTTGAACAGTTAAAAAAAAAAAAGAAAGACGACATCATGAGTTTTGCAGAAAAATGGCTGGAGCTAGAGGACATCATGCTGAGTGAATTAACACAGTCCCAGAAATACAAACGATGAATGGTATCCCTCATCAGTGGATGCTAGTGCCAATTACCCAGTTGTAAGTATTTCTTGTGTAGGGCCCCCGGAGCTTTTGCCCAAAGCAGTTGGGCGTAATGCATATTGGAAACAACAACAACAACAGAAAGGACTGCATCAAAGAACTGAATGAGACAGTGAACTTCTGCTCAAAACAGTCAACTTCCTGATGGAGAATATTGAGAAAGACTGAGAAAGATATGAAAAGCATGTTTGACAGAATGCATGAGCTCTGGTTGGGTGGGGGAATGGGCAGGAACACGGTTCTAGATTTGTTAAAAAATAAAAATTAATTTATGTGAAAAAAAAGAAAGTCAATGGAGAATTCAATGAGTAAAAAAAAAAAAAGATCTTGTATGTTAATGCCTCACCATTGCTATTCGTGCTCAGGTTTCCTTTGGTTATCCAGGCTTGTTCTGATTCCTATAAATTTTGGGAATTTTTTCTAATTCTGCAAAGAATTTCAACTCGATTTTTGCTATCATTCTGCTGAATTTACAAATTGTTTTTGGTAGGATGGTCTTTTTCACAATATTAATTTTACTAATCCATGAGCCCAGGTCTTTCCATGTCCTTGTCTTTTCCTCAATCTATTTCTTTGAACATTTAAAATTTTCATTGCAGAGATCTTTACAACTTTGGTTAGACTTATTCCTGGGTATTTTTTGAGGCTGTTGTAAATGGGAGGTTTTTCATGAACTCTTTCTCCAATTGCTTGTTTTTGATGTATAGAAAGGCTATTAATTTATGTAAAATGACCCAAACACAAGTGAATGCAATTTCAGACACCTAATGTTTGACAAAGGTGCAAAGTACACACACCGAATGAAACAGAAGAACTTCAACAAGTAATGCTGGCACAACTAGATCTCTACCTTCAAAAGAATGAAATTAGACCATTAGCTCTCATCTTGCACAAAAGCCAACTCCAAATGTATTAAGGACCCCAACATGAAATATGAAACTCTGAAAGTGTTAGAAGAAAATGGTATCAGTACCCTATAAAATATAGGTGCAGGAAATGATTTTCAAAATTGGACATCATTTGGTCAGGCATGAAGGTTAACTAAAAAGCTTCTCAGAGCAAAAGAAACAACCAATGAAGTGTAGAGGAAATCCAAAAAGTGGGTGGAAAATCTTCACCAGTGACAAAATCTGAAAGAAGATTAATATTGAGAATATACAAACAACTCAGAAAGCGAGGAATCAAGAAAACAATTGACACAATTAAAATATGGGCTGTGGCTATGAATAGATATTCCCAAAAGAAGAAATGAAAATGGCTAAGAAACTCCTTAAATGTATTCAATATCCTAAGTAAGTAAGGAAATGCTAATCAAAACCACTTTAAAATTTTATCAAATTCCGGTCAGACTGGCTAAGATCAAGAAAAGAAATGGCACCAAATGCTGTAGAAGATGTGTAGAAATGGAGTGCTCATTCACAGTTGGTGGTACTTTAAAATGATGCAACCACTATGGAAACCAGTACAGATCGGGTTATACCATTTCTTGGCATATACCCAAATGTTTCATTCTATTGCACGATCCTTGTGCATTCATGTTTCTCTCAGGTATTTTCACACCCTAAATATCCCTCAACTGACAAATGTATAATGAAAATGTGGTACATTTACAAAATGGCATTCCACTCACCATTAAATAAAGATGAAATCATGAAATTTTCAGGTAAATGGATGGAACTAGAAAATGCTATAGTAAATGAGGTAACAAAAATTCAGAAAAACAAATTCTCATTTATGGATTTTACCACCAAATCCTAATATATGAATATAAATCCTTATGTAACTTCAGGAACCAGGAAAATGGGAAATAAAACATGGAGTCAAAGGGAAAGAAGAAGCCTGAGAGAGGGGGACAATAGGAGATAGGTGTTACCAAAGGGGAAATGGGTAAAACTGGGGTATTTGTCTTGGAAAGGAGGAGGAGATTTATACAAAGAAACATAGGGTTTAAGGAAAAGAAGGAGCTCAAGGGACAGGGGCTAAAATAGGAGACAGGTATTGAAAAGGGTAAATGGGGAAAATGGGACCATTTTAACAGAGGAGGTTGCAAGGAGAGTTGGAGGAGGGAAGAGAGAGAGAGAGAGAGAGAGAGAGAGAGAGAGAGAGAGAGAGAGAGGTAAATGCATAGGTGGTGGTGTGAAAAACCAGAGGAAGCTGCAACTGTTCAAAATCCTACTGAAAAATATACATACAATATTTGTGCACAAGTGTGTGGTTATATCAGAAGGCTATAAACATAGTGTCAGACAAGAGAAACTGCCCTTTGAGTTGTTTAAGAGACTGCAAGAATAACACAGTCCTTCATTATCTCCCAGAAATGGAAGGTAAGACCTTATTTCAGAAAACTGGACATTTTTCAGATATAGAACTTGGAGCAATAGAGCTGGAACTGACCTAAAAGCCTCCTTCTTGAAAAATAACTCTCATATTATTATAGGATACTACACAAGTGACTAAGAGAAAAAACAATCAATAGCCTAACCTCAGCTTTAAAGCCTAATAACTATAATAACGACCAGCACAGAAACTATTTCTATTGGTGCACTAGTGGTGCTTTTATCTTGTGGGTATTCAACATCTATCTAATTGGACTTAAATCCTGTTCAATTGCTGGGGGGACTCATGTCTGGTACTGTAAATACAGCCAAATACATATGGCTGGAGAGGTCATATATCCTACACTAAAACCTGTATCCTTCTAATTTCTAGACAAACATAATTTCTTACTGTAGGTTAAATATGGATCCTTATATTTACAAACAATTATACCTGTCACTATTCATCAATAAAGCTTATTTTTACAATTGCTGGAGACAATTACATAGTTCTGCAACTTGCCACACACAAAATCTAAGAGTCTGTGTGATGAACAGTCCTAAGGGACACATCTAAAATGGAACCTCTACACCTAAGGCTCATGCAAAATAGTGGAAGAGGGAATAGAGAGAATACTAATGCGCCACAACCTGCGGGACGTTCAACGAAGGTCGACGGCCTAGAGGAGAGAATGAAGGGACAAGAGACATAAATAACGGACAGCAAGACAGGATTTCTGAACAAGCTGACAATTTTTATTTTTCTCAGGCAGGCATTTATAGTGGTGAAGCAGGATGTTGGGAGGGGGGTCTTTAGTTCTCAGGGAAGCGGGTGTTCTGAAGAAAGAGGATATTGGCAGGGTGAAAATGTTATTAGATGTTCTGAAGAAGGAGAATATTGGCAGGGTGAAAATGTTAGCAATGAATATAAAGAGGAAGGGATACTTAGTAACTCAATCGCATGATCTATATCTTGGTTGCTGATTTAGCCTACAGTGACTATGAACTGCTTATCATGGTCTACACTATGTACTTATTGTTTAACTCCTAAAGGCCAGCCAAAATGTTACTTATATAATCAAAGGTTAATTGATAGTATCAGCTCGCTCCCAGTTTTCTTATTACGAATTGGCAAGACCAGGGGACGGGGATAGAGGCCTGATCCTCAGTTTTTAATCTGGGTGTTGCACTGAAGAAGGTCCATCCCTAGACTCGGCTAGTTGAAGAACCTTCCAGCCTCCCAGGGTGTCTTTTTCCTGAGGAGAGGACAGCTTTTATAACACCAACCTCTATGCAATCAGGCATGTCCCTCAAGGAACCCAGAACAGGATATTTGTTGCCCTTCCTTTGCAATACTTTGTCACGCATTCCCTTTTGTGGCTTTTTCGTACCCAGTGGGCCTCTGGGGGAGCCGCGCTGGTAACTAATTTTCCATGGACAAGTATGACCTCTTTTTGGGCTGGATGAAGATGGGTTGGCTTGGTGTAGCCTCATCATCTTCCTCAAGATAGCGAGCCTGTGAGAGTGAATTTGAATGGGTGTAGTGGCCAAGGAATCTATCTGTTGTTTAGTAAAGCTTGTTAAGCGGTTGATGGCCCGTGAACCAAAGGAAACAAGCAAGATCAGTCATATAAGGGGACCTAAGAGGGAGGGTAGCAAGGTAGTAAGCCAAGGTGAGGTTAAGAACCAATTTTTAAACCAATGTTCATCTTTTTCTCTTTCCTTTTTTCTTTTGTCTAAGCCCTCTCTGACCCTATTCATGCTATCTCTAACTACTCCTGTCTTATCAGCATAAAAACAGCACTCCTCTTTTAGAGCAGTGCAAAGCCCTCCTTGTTGTAGGAAGAGTAGGTCTAGTCCTCTACGATTTTGGAGGACTACCTCAGCAAGTGAGGAGATGGAATCAGTGAGATCAGAAATCCCTTTCTGTAATTCTTGAATGTCTTGATTTATTGTAGCACTGAGCTCCTGATAGTGGGAGTTAGAAATGTCCAGGAAGAAAATACCTGTGCCCATGCCCACAGCCCCAAGGCCAAGCAAAACAGCAAGGGTGACAGAAGTTATAGGTTCTCGGTGGGAGCAGCTGAGGGAGAGAGGGATGTCAGATGACTGGTCCCATAGGTGAAAAAATTCTTCAGGGTGATAGTAGACTAATCGTGGGATAATCTGGACAAGAACACAAAACCCTTTGTTTTGTAGGATGGGATTATATACACATGGAATTAAGCCATCTAGGCATGCCCACCAGGTTTCGTTAGGGGGGATAATATAAATGTGAGAGTTATCAGGATGTAAGGTCTCGTTACAGAGATGTCCATAACTCAAGGGGACAGGAGTCTCAGCAGGTGTAATGCAGAGTCCCTTTCCTGCCACTTGGGACAGAGTAAGACCTTCCCAACTAGATGACCTCCAGCGACAGAGGTCAGAGGTGTTGGATACAGAGTATGTCCCAGTGACAGCCACACCTTCATAGAAAGGGGGGGTGAAGAGTGATAACACAACCAGCATTCAGTGATGAGGCTGGGGTCTGTGATGTTGAGAATCTGATATGTTTGATTTACATGGGTAAGAATGAGGTCCTTGAGCTCACCTGGTCATGGGGGGATTTGCAGTTGAAAGATCGGGAAGTAGTGAGGTAGGTTTACTTGGGGTGGTTTTAGTGTTTTGGGGGGTAGTTTTGGTGTTTTGTGGGCGGTGAGGCCGTTTTATTCTTCCCAAGGCGGTGTTAGGTCCCAAAACAACTGGAGATACTGAGTGGGGGCCTCCTTAAGGAGTTTTATGGTAAAAGTAATTCCTGTGTCTGTCCCATATTGGTATAGGCGTAGCCCCCAAGTGAAACCCTTGGTCCAGTCTATTTTTGCCTTTCCTGACTCAGTAAAGGTGATATTAAGGGGGAGGCACCAGCCCTTAGTATTTGTATCTTGGGCTTTGCATGTAACCTCGGTGTTAAGAGTGTAGATGGGGGTTTGAACCCATGAACAACCTTGATATAGTCCCAAGAGGAGGAAGGATTCCAATAGGCCACTCCTGTGATCTCACAGCTCCAATAGGCGCAATAATAGTCTAACTTGTCACCACATTTGTGGAAAATTGTTGGAGGGCGATGGATCCCTGGACAGACATAAAAATCTGTGGCCTGAAGGAGTGTTCGCCTCATGGAATTGTTGCAGCCAGGTTTAAGGGAGCGGCACACAGATATAAAGAAATTTACTTGAGAGCCGCTGGAAGTGGAGGGCATGTCATTTTCAGGAGCAGTATCAGTGTCTGATAGTAAAAGGTGTTCAACCCCCCAAGGGGCTACCTCACCTAGGGCCAGTTTGCAAAGATCTGGGTGTAAAAAATCTGGCCACCAGATGACGGGGGAAGTACAAGAACTAGACCATGTCACATCTCCTCTTTCTGACAGAACCACCCAGGTATATATAGTTCCAGGGGTAATGACTAGATTTTGATATTTGGTTTGTTTTGGGTGGGTTGGGGTTTATCGGGATAGTCATGAGGATCAGGATTATCAGAATCAAGAGTGTCCTCCGCAGGGGGAAGATCATCCTCTGGAGTAGCAGCATCTGTGGAAGAATAAGAAGCTGTTTCAGATGGAGACAAAGGCTCCGTTTTGGACAAAGGAGGATTAACCATTCTTACTAGTCTTTCTGGGAGCCACCTAGGCCCTGAATTTTGTTGATCATACACACAAACTGAACTCCTGCCCCAGATAAGGACCAGATCGGGGCCCTTCCAGGAGCCAGTTAATAGGTCCCTCCATTTTACTAAGGCATGGGATTCAGTTGTTTTTGGATGCCATAGACAGTCTGAAGCAGATCGTCCGGTGGAATCAAGGGTCAGAAAGTTAATGGTGAATAGGGCATGATGGAGTCGGTCGGGAGAACTAGTGGTAGGATAAAAGGCATGAATATCTTTGAGCCAGTGAAGGGTACTTTTTAAAGTTTGATGGGCTTTTTCAACAATCCCTTGTCCCTGGGGATTGTAAGGTATACCTGTTACATGTTTTATCTGGAGATTGGAACAAAATTGTTGAAATTTGGCTCCCGTGTAGCCAGGCTGATTATCTGTTTTGATGATTTTAAGCTTGCCCATAACTGTGAGGCAGCGAAGAGTATGAGCAACGACATCCTTGGAGGCTTCACCAGGGTGGGGAGTTGCATAAAGGAAGCCACTGAAGGTGTCTATAGTTACATGAATATATTTTAATCTACCGAAAGGGGGGAAATGGGTAACATCCATCTGCCAAATTTCATTGGGGAATAGTCCACGTGGGTTGACTCCAAGGTGGCGGACGGGAAGATGGGGAGCACAATTGTTACAACTTTTAACAATTCCTCTTGCTTGATCTCGAGTAATTTTAAACATGAGATGTAGAGTATTAGCATTGAGGTGGTGAATGGAATGGGCATGTCGTGCCTGAGATAAAGGATCAGGAGTGGTCATCAGGAAAATAAGGGAGGGGGCAAGGGGGGCACAGGTAGCTAAGTCAGCGAGGGCATTGCCTTCTGACAAGGCACCGAGTAGCCCAGAGTGTGCACGTAAATGGCCGATAAAGAAGGGAGCAGACCTTTTGGTTATAAGAATCTGAATCTGTATGAAAAGACGAGAGACGTTAGAGGCTCGTTTTATGAAGGGGACAGTTTCTAAGAGTGGGACTGACTGGGCAACATAAACACTATCTGTGTAGAGATTAAAGGGAGTGGTGGGAAGCTGTTGGACAACCTGAAGAACAGCAAAGAGCTCTACGAGCTGAGCTGAGGTGAAGGGGGTAGAAAGTGTGGTAGCCTTGCTTTGTATAACATGGGCTGCTTGTCCTGTTGAGGATCTGTCAGTAAAGACAAGGAATGCTTTTTTAAGGGGCATATGGGATGTAACCTTGGGGAAGACCAAAAGATGTATCCTGATAAACTGTATTAAGGGATCATGGGATAATGGTTATCTATTTTTCCTGAAAATGAGGCACACACAATGGCCCAATCATTGTTGGTTTGTAAAAGCCAGTCAATTTTGTCTGAAGTATAGGGAACTATAATATTATCAGGTTCTTTTCCCAAAATATTGTCTAGACATCTTTCTTCCCTTAATAATAATGGAGGAGGTTAAACAAAAATAGGTTGCTAAGATTTTTGAGTGTTTGTACTGGAGGTAAACCCAGAGGAGGGGTCTGCCACCTTTGTCATGGGGCTCTTTAGTCTGCCAGAATATACCCACTGGAGCATGGATGGTGGCACAATGAAATATAGGGGCAAGGAATAGGTGGTCTGATAGGTGGTTTGTGAGGAAATGGCATGATTAATTTGTTTTAGGGAATCTATTGCTTGGGGTGTTAGAGAACGAGGAGAAAGGATGTGAGAGTCTCCTGTTAATAACTCATGTAATGGGACTAAAATGTTAGGGGGCAGTTTTAAATATAGTCTTAAGAATTGAAGATTTCCAAGGAGTTTTTGGAAATCATGGAGTGTTTTAAGGGAGGAAAGATGTAGTTCTATTTTTGGTGTAATGAATTGTTGAAGTCGAAGTTCATAGCCCAAGTATGTGTATCGGTCAGTAATTTGAATTTTTTTGGGAGCAATTTGTAATTTGTAAAATGTGAGTGTCTCTTGGAGTTGTTGGAAGCAGTCCATACCTTCTTGTTTTTCAGGAGTTGCAATAAGTATATCATCCATATAATGGAGGATATAAGCCTGTGGCCAGCATTATTTTTTATTGGCTGTATGGCCTGAGCAACAAATTTTTGAGCTAGGGTGGGGCTATTTGCCATTCCCTGTGGGAGGACACGCCACTGATATCTAAGCATAAGTCCCCGGAAATTTATTTGTGGGAGACTAAAAGCAAAATGGGAACAATCCTCAGGGTGTAAGGAGATTGTAAAGAAGCAGTCCTGTAAGTCAATGACAATTTTAAAATAATTAGCTGGGATAGTGGCTGGGGATGGGAGGCCAGGCTGTAGGGCCCCCATAGGTACCATAACTTTATTTATGGCTCGAAGATCTTGAAGGAGTCTCCATTTTCCTGATTTCTTTTTTATGACAAAGATAGGAGTATTCCATGGAGAATTAGAAGGTTCAATATGGCCAGCTGCAAGTTGCTCCTGTACTAGCTATGTAGCGGCCCTGAATTTTTCTTGGGTTAGAGGCCACTGATCAACCCAGACTGGGTCAGTAGTTTTCCATACGATTTTATCAGCATTTTTCTGGGGTACAGGCATGACCATGGCCTCTAGGAAAAAGGGGAACCTAATCCCTTGAGATCTGTTTTTTGGAATACTGGTATGGGTTCTTTAATGTCTTGAGCATATTTTCCCAACCCTTGGCCTGGTAAGTATCCCTGTGATAGCATTTGTTTTGTAACCACTTCATTTGGGCTACACATGATGATATTCATTTGGGAGAGGACATCTCACCCCCAGAGGTTAACAGGGAGGTCAGGGATGACAAAGGGGGTCACAGTTCCTGAGTTTCCTTCCTGATTGACCCACTGAAGGGTTTGAGAACTGATTACTGGGTTTTTTGATGGTCCAATTCCTTGGAGGTGGGTGAGAGAATCTGTTAGAGGCCATGATAACAGCCAATGTTTTGGGTAATGACTGTGGCATCTGCTCTGGAATCAAGGAGGCCGTGGAATGGTTTTCCATTTAAGAAAAGAGTCAACATGGGGCAAGAAGGGGTGATCTTTTGTACCCAAAAGGCCTCTGATGAGCCGATCCTACTGGTGCCATGGTATTCTTTAAAGTATTTATTGTGGGGTACCATGAGGGGCAGTAAAATTAGCTGAGCAAGTCTTTATTTTGCTGGGATGTACAAGGGACCTCGTTGAGAGGAGGCTAAGAGTTGTATTTCCCCTTGAAAATCTGGATCAACGACTCCAGGATAGATTTGTATTCCCTTAAGTGTGGCAGAAGCATGGCCCAAAGTTAAGCCAAAGGTATTGAGTGGAAGGGGAGCATAAACTTCTGTCGGCACTAGCCGCATTCCCTCTTCGGGGTTCAGTACTGATCTGGTGGGGGAACAGAGGTCCAGTCCTGGACTGCTTTTTGTAGCTCTCCAGAGGTCTGAAATGGATTGTTTGAGGGGTTGTGGAGGCATGAGTGAGTGGCCATTGGGGAGATGAACCCAGTTGCCCCAGGGCTCATCCCATGAGGGTGGGCCAGAGGCTGCCCCCGAAGGAGTTTCCCTGATTTCATGGTGGGAGAGGGCGACCCTGAACATCTGTCTTAGATCTACACTCTTTAGCCCAATGGCGTCCCTTCATGCATCTAGGGCAGAGAGTAGTGGGAGGGGGTCGTTGGGAAGGGGATTGTTGGGCCTCCCAAGGGTCTCCTGAAAGAGGAGAAGACCGGGTGGCCCGAGGAGGGTGGGTGGTAGGGAGGCCTCCGAGGGTAGGCAAGAAGCCTCTGTCCATAGGGATTGTTCTCCCTCGGAGATGACATTTTGTAAGTCTGGCCAGTCCTTACGGAAATGAATTACATCATTAATGAGATTCCAGTAACTAAAGGTTGACATAGGGACCCTCTCTGGGCCAAATGCAGCATAGTAATCCTTTAAACAATCACCCACTCTTTTCCAAGTCTTTTCATTAATGGTGTCCTCCTGGGGGAACCAGAGGCAGATATCTAACATAAAATCTAGAATTTTTTTAAGGTCCTTTTTCTTAACCCTAGTTCCCCTTGTCTTGAGAGACTCTTTGAGTCCTGTAACAAACTGATCTTCCTGTGAAAATGCTTGTCCCATGACTTATCTTGCCACGAGTCTGTCTCATGCCAGTTTGGAACATGTGAATCCAGCGAGAGTCTCAATCGGCTGATGGCCACGGATGTCTCAAATGACCATGGGTGGGCCCACCCACCCTCCTATGTGAATGATGTTCTCACCTTGAAGACCCTTCAAGCCCCACGTTGGGTGCCAGTTGTCCCGACCTGTGGGACGTTCAATGGAGGTCGATGGCCTGGAGGAGAGAATGAAGGGACAAGAGACACAAAGAACAGACAGCAAGACAGGATGTCTAATCAAGCTGACAAATTTTATTTTTCTCAGGCTGGTGTATATAGTGGTGAGAGCAGGATGTTGGGAGGGGGGATCTTTAGCTCTCAGGGCAGCAGGTGTTCTTGAGAAGCAGGATGTTGGCAGGGTGAAAAGGTTAGTAATGAGTAGAAGGAGGAAGGGTTGCCTAGTAACTTAACCACATGATCTATATCTAGGTTGCTGATCTAGCCAACTGTGACCTACTTAGCATGGCTACACTATGTTCTATTGTATTTTGTCTAACTCTAAAGGCCAGCCAAAATGTTACTTATATAATGTAAATGTTACTTAGATAATGTAAATGTTACTTAGATAATTAAAGGTCAATTGAGACCATGAGCTCGCTCCCAGCACTGAATGACAACTGGGTGTCTGGCAATCAGGGAATGGTAGTTCTTTTTTTTTTAATATTTATTTATTTATTTTATTTGTATGAATGTACTGTCTGCATGTCGGTTTGTGCACCCGTGTCGTGCAGTGTTGCAGAGGTCAGAAGATGGTGTCGGATTCCCCTGGAACCGGAGTTAAAGAGGGTTCTCAGCCACCACGTGGGTGCTGGGGATCGAACCCGGGTCCTCTGTAAGAGCAGTCAGCACTCTTAACCACTAGGCCATCTCTCCAGCCCAGGAATGGGTAGTTCTTAAGGCCTCATAACATATCCAAGTTGGTTTCTCAAAAAGAGAATATGTATTAGGTGCACATGGAAAATGTTTGCAATAGAATCCAATTGGTAAAATGGTATTTGCCTTTTTTTCTTAGTGAGAAGACCCAAATTACCATAATCATCTAGGAAGGTGATGTCAATAGTTATAGTTTCAGTATCATCAATAGTAGCTAGTGATCAGTGTTCTGCTCTAAGTTTGCAGGCTCTCTGAAAAGCTTCCTTCTGATTTGGGCTCCATTCAAACTCTGAGGCTTTCTTAATAACCTTATATACTTGTTTTAGTATAATTTGTAAGTATGGTTTCTCCAATAGGAGAACATGCCATCAGCTATTGCATTTGAGTTTTATATGTTGGTTCCCTTAAATTAAGTATTTTATTAAGTACTGGCTCAGTTATCCTTTCTCCCTCTGATGTAGACAACACACTTATGAATTTGCAGATGTGTTTGGGCCATGCACATTGACAGGGTTAATGGTCCAGCCATCTGCTTTAGTAAATTAATTAAAATATCTGTGTAGCTGTATACCTTCTGTTTATCATGTCATGCAATTAAAATACCATCTACATATGACATGATACCTCACACCTTTAATCCCATCACCCTGGAGGCAGAGGCTGGTGTATCTCTGTGAGTTCAAGGCCAGCCTGGTCTACAAAGCAAGTTGCAGGTCAGTTGGTCCTACAGGGAGACCCTGTCTCAAAAAGACAAAAAATACATAACTATAATCCCAGCACTAAAGAATCAGAGGCAAGCAGATCTCTGTGAGCTCAAGGCCAGCCTGATTTACATAGGGAGTGCCAGGCCACAAGTGGTAAACTCCATGGCCCTGCCTTAAAAACAAGTACAAATACATTAATGTCTTAAATGGAGTTATACCACGTAGGGTAATAATGCTCCCACCAAGAGCCATGAACTAATAAAAACCTCAGTAACAGGCAAGCGAAAATTCCCTTCCAATTGTTGGTCAGAGTAGTCCAAGAGATTACCAAAACCATATAGGTTATTGCCATTGCTCTTGGTTGTTTCCCAGAAATTGAAGATAAGTCTGGATTGTTGAAGAAACCACACATTTCAGACACAAGACATTGAGGAATAGAGCTGGAATGGCCTGAAAGCCTCTGCCCTAGGGACCAACTCTCATACTTTCTGAAGGTGCTATGCACACCCTCCAGGCTGAAAACCAGTCAAAAGTTATATCTATCTGTGCTTCCTATAAACCACAACAAGGCCTGCCCCAGCAAGATATGCCCAATGATGCAATAGTATGACTTTTATATCGTGGGTAACCAACAGCTGTATAACTGTACACTAAATAGACTTGTTGAGACGTTATATCCTGAATGCACATATCATATATTTTATGAACTGATATATTATTCATGTGTTCAGGGTGACAATCTATCCTGTATAACTTGAAAACAATTTCCTTACTGATTCTAAAATAAAGTGACAATGGAAAGGGTAAATTGGTTAGGATTCTAGAAGGGCTTAACACAAAACACTATTATCTAGGTGGATTTTCCTTCAGGGTTACCATGCAAAAAGTGTACATATCATACTACAATATATGGATATTTTGTCCTTTATTTTATGTAAATTATATTTGGTAATCTCATGACTGTCTAAATATCCACTCCAAGAGGTCTCTGGAATTGTCCAGAATTGAACAAAACCTGGAAGCACTGTTTTATAAGGAATGCTAATAAACACATTATAAAGCCATATTCTTCTTGAAGGAATACAATATTAAGTGAGCTTCAATGGATATATTAAGTAGAACTGGCAATTACTTGATACGAAATCAATAAATTTTAGGTTGTGGATCCAGTTAACAAGTGGGCCTGTGTTCTGGCATCCACAAAAAAGCTCAATTCAGCTGAAGCTGTGACAGTGTTTTCTATAGTTATGGGATTCACAATATATAAATTTATGGAGACACCTGATGTTTTAGTTTGTTTCATCCACTCTGATTGAGCTAGTTTTAATTTCCATAACTTGCACTTGCACATCAAAATAATGTTGAAATACAGACACTTATTCATACCCATTGGTTTAATTTAATCAGTCATGTTTGAAAAAAATCTGAGCATCTCCAAAAATGCAAGAATTGAATTTGTCACATGCTATACTATACTAAATCCATGAAATTCAATAATGTGCAGGTATAACATAAATGTTATAATTAATATAGAAACTATTTGATGCAAATGGAAGATAAGTTCTGGTTTTACCCCAAAATTATAACATTTTAATAGGACCTTGAGTATTTGCCAATTTTGGTATCTGCAAAACGTTATGAAAGCAGATCTATGAGAAACTGAGGGGTGCCTTTTCAACAATGTGATACTACATTTTAACTAATTTTTCCTCAGTTGAAAATGTTCTAGCCGCTTACACTTAGTCTTTCTGAGCATAAAACAATCTATGTGTCAGGGAACCAGCGTGTGGATTAGGCCAGTAAATTAATTTACCTACCTTAATCATGTGCTTCTAAACTGGGGAAATCGCTATAATATTTGGCTTAAGGACACAGGAAATCCACTGTGAGACAGACCTGATCTTATGAACTATATAAGTTCTTATACTAACTGGTGAAACACGCTGATTTTTAAGAAATTTTTGCTAATTTCAAACATTGTATTTTGATCATATTTAGACTCCCTTCCCTAACTGCATCGCCCCTTACTTCTTCCTGATTTCATGGATTCTCCCTCTTTCTTCTCTCCTCCTCTCTCTTTTTTTTTTTTTTTTTTTTTTTACTTGTAATTATAATTTAATTATATAATATAATTATATATATTATAATATATAATACTTGTGTCAGAGATAGATATATATCTATCTCTGACACAAGTCATCCCCATGTATCCCTCAGTGTGAATCCATTCACTGAAGCCTCAACCTTTTGACCTACCCAGAGTCACACCATTCAAGAAGACTCTCTTCTGCTCTAGCAGTTGCTAACATTTCCTCAGCTAGGTAGCTTTGGGGTATCCATTCCACTGTCCCACAGATATGCTGGGATTTTTGTCTGACCTTAGTTTACCATGAGACTTGTGCATCCTGTCACCATTGCTGTGAGATCATGAATAACTGTACAACTCTCTGGAAAATTTTGCTTCTTTTTGGTCACTCTCACTCATAATCTTTCAGCCAAAGCTTCCACAATGATCTCTGAGTTTTGGGAGGCTGAAATTTGAGATAGGTGTACAATTCAGGAATAAACTCTCTGTAGTCTTTGCACTTTGGCTAGTTGTGGGTCTCGATGTTAAACACCATCTGCAGCATGAGGGATAATCGTCTATGGTAAGAGTTGAAATATGCATTAATCTGGGGTGTGTCAAAAAGAGTCAGTTCAATACCATGTCTATTTAGCAGAATAATAGCAGCAGGCTCAACCCTGCATCCTGAAAATTGTTTAACAATATATTTCTAGGCTTGGTATCAGTACCAGTTATGGGCTCCATCTTGTGAAGTGGACCTTAAGTGTGATCATAAAGTAATTGTTTACTCACATAATATTTAGGCCACTATTGCACAATGGGCATATTTTTGTCAGATCAGAGGTTTTTGTAACTTACAGGATTCACAGCTCAGCAAGGAGTATGCATCCTCATATTTACAGCCAAGTGAACTTTTCACCCTTCATCAATGATATTACCAAGCACTGATAAATGGGATTGTATGGCATTAAAAAGTTTGTGCATAGCAAAGGAAATATCTAACAAGGAGACAGCCTTCTGAAGGAGAAATCTTTGCTTTCTATGAATCATACAGAGTTTTAATATGTAGATAACATATAAGATGTCAACAAACTGCACACCAAAAATGAACAACCCAACTAATCTCTGGGCTAGTAAAATGGACAGTTCCCAAACCGCAAGTACAAGTAGCTGATAAATATGACAATATTCAATATTCTTTGCTATCAGTAACATACAAATAAAAATTACACTGCTGTCCTATCTCAGCCCATTCTGAATTCCATTCATAAATAAAGCAAATAAAAACAAATGATGGTAAAAATATGGGGGGAATACAATTTTGTGTAATGCTAATGGAATGCAAATTGGTTCATGCCCTTCTTGAATTCACTCCATAGTCTAGGTAGGTCTTGAACTTGTGATCTTTCTTTCTCAGCCTCCCACTCTGGAATAGATTGGATTGCAGGCCTAGTCCACCAGCTATGTTTAAGTGTTCCTATTGAATTGTGATGTTGTTGGTAGTATATTTCAATAAATATTTTGGAAAGGATCATTCAACATCTTGCCCTTTACTAATATTTCTGAGTATATTTAGTTCTGTCATAAGATTTGTGGTAGTTTGGGGATATAGCTCAGTGGTAGGATGCCTACTTAGCAGGAAGAAGGCACTCTTTTCAATCTCAAAACCCAAACCAAACCAAACAAAGCAAAAGAGGCTAAGAAGTGTCATGGCAATCTATTCAAAGCAATGTTAGCAGCAAGCTTTTTGTTAACTATTCATTGCTAAAACTGGCTTTGTTGGCATAAATTTTCTTCTCTAGGTACCTTATAAAGGGTAAACACACTACAGAACAAAGACTTGAGGTCAAGTTCCTAAAAAACATAGCCCAGAATTCTGTTTCTTCTTCATGCTCTAACTTTGTTTCTGTAAATTAAAGCCATATTCTATGAAGCTGTTCTAATCACAGTATTTATTTTCCAATAATATATACAGGAAGAATAAGATAGGAAAACATAAATAATGTAGTTCATGATATTTTTCTATAGGAAATCATAGTAGTTCATCTGTCATTGGAAAGCAGAAATGTAAATATTAAATTCTTTATCACATTTATGTGACACAACGCTTGAAAATCTTAACTCTGAAATAATTTACAAAGACAAGATTAAGAGTCGATTCTCTTCCCTAATGATGAGGAAAGTCTTCCAGTTGTGGTTGAAGTGTTTTATTATTGCCTACTTAATGAAAGAGATGGCTGGTGAGAAATTGTATACCTTGTGTCAAGAGTTACATGTATTTTCTATGATAATCGACTTTGAATTTATGATATATCGTTTATATGTACTACTTAGTGAGAGCTTAAAATACTTTTGGTGATTGATTTTATTTTGATTATAATATTTGTACTTATTCTTTGGAAATGTCATGCATGTATACAATACATTTTGATCACATCCACTGCCTACTTTCCCCCTCCAATTCCTCCCGAACCCCCTCCCTTATACTTCTCCCAAAGTCATGTCCTCTTCTTTTTCAAAAGATAATAATAATCACCTGAGTCTTGTTAGTCAATTAGTCCGGCCCCTATGAACAAATGTTTAAGGCCATCCACTGGTGCCTGCCGCATGGTCCACTACCAGGGGCCAACCCCCCAAAAAACTGATTCCCTCTCTTCCAGCAGCCATCAGCTACCAATAGTTCCTGAGCTATGGATATGGCTTCATAAGACCCTCCCCCATCCATGCTGACCTGGTGAGATACTTAATCTTGTGCCGTTTATTTTTTTGTTTTGTTTTTATGGTCTGGTTTTTAAATTATATTTCTGTGTTTCTCTTTTTATGTACAGCAATAGTTTCATTTCTATAATCCATGGAAAAGTGAAGAACAAAGAGACCTTCAAATCGGTTCTGTTATAGTTCCCTCATAGGAGTGGGTGGAATGTCAATAGACCCTCACCTGAGATTTCAGCTACCCTCCCCCAGCACCATCATGCTAGCTGTATGTAATTCTGTCTCAGGTGTATGTGGTTACAGGAAATGCTGGTGTAGATTATTATTTATATATATATATATATATATAGAGAGAGAGAGAGAGAGAGAGAGAGAGAGCTTGTAGAAGGTTAACTGAATAAGGATTCAGTTTATTCAGTGTGAAATTTTCATCCATGCTGGGGTGCCTCTGTGTGATGATACATCTGCTTTGCAGTAGCCCAGGCTCCTGTAAATTCTCAGCCATGGTTCTGTAAGTTAGACAAATAGACTCATTGGTACACGAAGCTCAAATTAAATGTGGAATCATAATTTTGGTTTGTTATAGGTGCCTTAAGTGAGGAGAGTACATGTTCACCTCAACCCAGGGAAATTTCACACAACAGTTTTTCACACAAAATTTACACTGATAATGGAAAAATGTTCATTTAAATTTTTATAGATGAGAAGTGGTGAATAAATTTCCATTTTCATAATTGAAGCTTAAAATGATTTGATAAGGTTCATTGTGGTGGTGCATATCTTTAATCCCAACTCTTGTTAGGGAAAAGCAGGTGGATGGATCTCTGAGATCCTGAGATCAAGGTCTCCCTGTTCCACATACTCAGTTCCAGATTAGCTAGAGCTACAGGGAGATCCTGTCTCAAAAAGCAAAACAAAACTAATTTATATAATTATTTTAATTCATAATCTGTAGTAAATTATCTGAAATAATGAAGAATTTTCATTCTATAATAAGTTCTTACTTATAGATAAAACTAAAACCAAAATTTATGTAAAAACATGAGCATTCTAAGGGCAGTATGGTATTCCATAATCTAAAATTTATTTGCTTAATAGATTTGAATGCATCCATGCTGTGACAATATAGTTACTACAAATGTACATTTTAATAGAATTGTTATAAATATCATTCCAGATATGGACCAATGGCTTTTGTTGGACCTTGATTTGGCCCAGAAATCTATATATTCTTGTCTTAAAATCATTAGCAGAAGTTAGCCAAATGATTTTGTTTGATGAACTATCTCAAATCTTAAGAAAATGTACTCATAAAACATTAGTACAATATATTTGAAAATCATACAAATAAATAGCATAGTAAAAGTCTTAACATAAGATTGATTGACTTGTTGCATTATATCAGTTATCTTCATAATTCTTTGCAGTTATATATTTTATATAGTTATAAAAGACACTTATCCTTAGACAACTCTTTGAAGGAATATGGATTTGTTTATTTCACATGTATGCTTGTTACATTTTTGTGGTTTTTGTTTGTTTTCTTTTGGTCAATTTGATATAAATTAGAATCACTTGGAAAGAGGGAACACTAAATGAAGAGTTGCTTCTCTCAGACTGGCATATGGGCATATCTTTGGGACATTTTCTTGATTGCTAATTGATGTAGGAAGGCCCAGCTCACTATAAGCTGTGCCATCACTGAACAAGTGGCCCTGGGGTTTTATGACAAAGTACTTGAAGTAGCCATATGAAGCAAACCAGTATGCAGTGTTCCTATATAATCTCTCTTTCAGTTTCTACCTCAAGGCTCCTGTCTGGTCCTTGAGTTCCTGTCATGTGTTTCCTTAATGAGAAACTATAACTTGTAAGATGAAATAAACCTTTTCCTTTCTAGGTCAGTCTTGCTCCATGTTTTATCACAGGAAACAAAAAGAGACTAGGACTCCATAGCTCTCAGTTGCAGAAGGGCATGTCTGGCCTGAAATTTGCAGAAAAGGATAATTACATCAGACTTTGCTACTTAAAATGGGATATTCAGATCCTGTAAATTCATATTTATTGAAATAAATTTATATGTTTGGTTCATTATGATTCTGCAGAAAAATCAGGTGCTTCTCTATCTGGTTAGGCTGCTATCCTTTCTTGGTTTGAATTTTGTAACCTGGCTTAATACTTTACTGCCCTATGAGAAAACATATGAAAATGTGAACTAAAGAGTTCATATTATCTGATGAAGTACTCATTCAAAATAAATGATCATTTAATGGGATTGTTTTATAGGTGTATATTCATTGTGCATAGTACCCATTTTATAAAATTCATGCAAATATGCAATGTAGTTTGAGCATACTTCCATAGTTGATAGAATTTCTGACTACGCAATTTTCATAGCATAAATACACAATAAGAAGAAATTTCTCATGTAAAGAAATTTTTTAAGTGCATTTATATACGGAACATTCTTAACAGTCATGAGATAAATACCTTAATTTTCTGTTGGTTACATACAGAAGTAATAAAAACTTGGTGACTGAAGATAAAATGCATAATTTCTCGGGTCTATAAATAATGGTGTGGTATGGGAGTGTTGTTTTTTCTGCCCAGGTCCTGAATGCCAAGATTGAGTTGCCAGGTAGCTGGTAATTCCTATCAGTTGTGGGGAAAGGGGAACACTCGTCCATTGCTGGTGGGAATGTATACTCGTACAATCACTATAGAAAGCAGTGTGGAGAACCCATAAAAGACTCAAAATGAGACTACCACCTGAACCAGTCATACCTCTCCTGGGTATATACCCATAAGACTCATCCTACCTCAAAGATACATGCATAGCTATGTTTATTGCAACTCTCTTCACAATAGTGAAGAGCTGGAACCAACCCAAATGCCCCTCAACTGATGACTGGCTAATAAAACTCTGGTACATCTACACAATGGAATTCTATGCAGTGGTAAAGAATAGACGAGTGGATGACAAAAATCTGGTATATCTACACAATGGAGTACTATTCACTGGTAAAGAAAGATGACATTATGAACTTTGCAGGTAAATGGATGGAGCTCGAAGTCATTATGCTAAGTGTAGTAACACAGTCCCAGAAAAACAAACAGGGAATAGTTTCCCTCATTAGTGGATGCTAACACCAAATCCCCCGGATGAAGGGCAAGCTGAACAACGTTATTGTTATATTTCTGTTTATCTGAAAGCAACTATGTTGTTATAATATAAATCTCTCAAGGGGCTCTAGAATCCACTCAAGGGGCTCTAGATTCCACCCACTACTTACTTTTAGATTCTGTAATTACCGTATATGGCTGGAGAGTATGTATCCATATTTTAGAGTAATATAAAATTAATAAAAAGAGAAAGATGACATCATGAACTTTGCAGGTAAATGGATGGAACTTGAAGCCATTATGATAAGTGAAGTAACCCAGTTCCAGGAAAAAAAATGGCGAATGATTTCCCCCATTTGTGGATGCTAACAACAAATCCCCAGTTGGCAGGCAAACTGAGCAACTTTATCATTATATTTCTTTGTATCTGAAACCAACTGTGCTATTATAATGTGAATCTCTTAATGGACTCTAGAATTGACCTACCACTTGTAATCATACATTGTAATTACCATATGGATAGAAGTTATGTATTCATATTCTAGAGTAATATAAAATTAAATGGAAAAATGTGAATCCCAGAATATATTTAGGAATTAACATATAGTTTATTCCCAGAGGTCATAATTTTGATACATATGTGTTGTTTATATGGGCATAATTTGGAGTAAGAGAACTGGGAAGGAACAACAATAACATAAGAACTGGGTCAAAAAGCTGACTAATACAGTTAAATTCTGCTCAAAACAACAAGCCACTGCAGAAAAAAAATTCCTTGGAAACACTGAGAGAAAGATGCAAGACATGTATGGCAGAATGCATAAACAGGTGGGGGAGGGGCAGGAAGAGGGGAAGGTATCCAAATTGTAATGAAAAATGATGTACAAAATATACAAAATGTCAATAAAATTATTTTATAAAAGAAAACAAATAAGAGATTTTCAATTTCTGGACTAATTCAATAATAAGTATTGTTAATGAACATTCAGTATCCTGAAGTAAGTTTAAATTTTAATTATTATTTTTTAGGCTGGGCGTGGTGGTGCACGCCTTTAATCCTAGCACTTGGGAGACAGAGGCCGGGGCAGGTGGATATTTGTGAGTTCAAGGCCAACCTGGTATACAGAGTGAGTTCCAGAACAGCTGGGACTACAGGGAGACCCTGTCTTGAAAAGACCAAAAAAAAAAATTTAATTATTTTTCAATGATTTATGTTCCCCATATTCATCTTGATTATTAAGAAAAAAATATAACCTGGCTTAAGCTGAGTTGTCATATATGTTACCTCATTACTTAGAATACTTGCAACATCGTGCTCTTTGGAAATTTAATGTAAAGAAAAGTCAATTATGTGAAAGAAAAGTTATATTCTATTATGTATTTTGTAAGTATAGATAACAAATAAATTTCATGATTAATTTAAAAGCTCATGCAGACTTGATCTATCTGTATAGCATTTATCACATAGTCCCAAGTACTTAATATTTGGTTCCACTGCTGCAAGTCCCCATGCCTGAATCCTTGTTCGTGAGTGTATTCTCAGCTATGCATGCTTTTATATCAATTATAGTTGAATGGAGTCTGTTTTCTAAGTCTACTGAACATTCTTACAAGATAACTATGCAAATAATTTTCGATTTAAGTAAATTTCAAGTCATGGAACATGGACCTTTAGTATTCCCGACAGATATTCAATTATATGCCATTTTTAATTAATTAATGACAACATTTCATTGATATATGCACAGGTATGTCTCATATCTTTGTATATATACACGAACAGTCATTTGATAGGTATTATAAGGCAAGCAGGATTGTTAGAGCCTCCACACCAACACATTTAATAGCTGTGGAATATTTAATGCTTTGGGAAAAATGTTTCTCTACTCAGTTTCATAAAGTAAGGGGGCAAGAAAGTATATAATAGTTGAGTATAGAAATATACATAGGTGTATGTTCCTTACATTTGGTGTATTGCAGATGTTAATCATGGATAATGATGTCTATATCTCTATATAGATATATAAATTGTGTTTACCATGTTTATGTACATAGATATAAGTATAATTAATACAAATCTGTGCACCAAAAAAGATTAGAATTAAACTAACCAAAACACCAAGTGAACTACATTTCTAGATTGGGAGCTCAGACATTTTACTTTTCAAGAAATTTTCTCTTTTTTTAACTTTTAAAATTTAATTTTATTATTTTTTATGTTTATGAGTGTACTGTCTGCATGTAGGTTGGTGCACCATGTCGTGCAATGCCATGGAGGTCAGAAGAGGGCATCAGATTCCCCTGGAACTGGAGTTAAAGACAGTTCTTAGCCGTCATGTGGGTGCTGGGACTCGAACCCAGGTCCTCTGCAAGAGCAGTTGGCACTCTTAACAACTGAGCCATCTCTCCAGCCCCATCAAGAAATTTTCAACTTTCCAATCATAATACAAGTCTTACACATATCTAAGAAGAAAAAAAAAATAAATATTTGTTCACTTGGAAAATGGCCTTATTTTGACAGATCAGGGATTTAGTATGGTTATCAAAAATAACTTCATCGGGCTGGAGAGATGGCCTAGCGGTTAAGAGTGCCGACCGCTCTTACAGAGGACCTGGGTTTGATCCCCAGCACCCACATGGCGGCTGAGAACCGTCTGAAGCTCCAATTCCAGGAGAACTCCAGTTCCAGGGGAATCTGAGACCCTCTTCTGACCTGCGCTGCGTTGCACAACACGGGTGCACAGACTTGCAAGCAGACAGTACATTCATACACATACAAAAATAAATAAAATTAATAAAAAAAAATTAAAAAAAATAAATAACTTCATCATAAAAAGAGGTTGTAAATACTAGAATAGACTGCTAAATTTTCATGATTTTGATCTTTGCAAACCTTGATGTTTTCACCATTTTAAGCCTCAGGTTTTTAAAATCTTAACAGCAAGTCCAATGGATCTGTGATCATACAATATTTTGTGACCATACACAGGAATGTTTTTTCTCTCAAAAAAGAATTTTGTTTGGAAATTTCATTTATGATAGGTAATCATTTTTTCTAAGAATCAAATCACATTGGATATTCTTATGCACTTTCACCCAGGAATATTCATACATGAATAAACAAATAGATAAATAGATCTATAAACAGATGCATAATATCATTTACCATGGAGAATTACCAATAAAATTATAAAGTAGTCTAAATACAGTAGCAATTATTGTAACTGTACTCCAGAAGTCAAATTCTCTGCTACCATTAGTGCTGTAAACAGATCACTCTTTTATCATTTAATCAGAGTATATCTCACGTTTGTCATATACTTATAGTAGAAGTCATGCTCATATTTAACTAAAATAAGTATGTCTTTGGGTTCCTCTAATACTTTAAATTGTATATTTTGACTTTCCATTCTGTGGGTAATATTGGGTTTGCTTTTTGTTTTATTTTTTGAGAGAACCTCATGTAACCCAGTCTGGCCTCAAGCTTGTTGCATAGTAGAGGGTGTCCCTAAACTTCTGATCTTAATGCTCCACCTCCCAAATGTTCCAGTTATAGACCTATGCCACCATGTCTAGCTTACATTTTGTGTTTCTATAACTTTTCCTTTAGTTTTAATTGATATTCTTAAATATGTAAGATACACAGTCATCATAACACTTTCATAAACAGTGCCAACATGCAGACATTTAAAATGACACATTTGAACATGTGGCACATTGGTATGGCATTCTCCTAGTATCTGTGAGTCCCTGGGTTTCCTTATCAGAATAACAAAAGAAAAAAGTTGAACAACAAAGTTTACAGGGCTTCTGTTCCTCCTCCAAATTATACCTTTTTCACTAGCTGTTGTATTGTTTGCTTTTTCCTGAATTTAGTTTGACTTTTTGTAAAAATATATGTGAATACATGGTTATACTCATTAAGAATGGCTTTTCCTAAATTATCTTTCCATATTAATCATCTTTTTAAAGATTCATAAAAATTATAGGCTCATAAATGTCGTTTTAACAAAAATAAAAAATAATACAATGCTACAACCACTAGTTTCACCCATCTGCTGGCATAGTATCCCATAGTGACATCTTATGCACCATAGAAAGTTATTCAAACCAGGAAAGTGATATCGAAACAATAAAATTAACTATTTTAGAGACCATGGATGCATGGTTGCACATATTTTTATTTTTGGAATTAAAAATTCATATTTGATTTATTGCGGGAGTATATGGGTGTGTGAATGTCAAGGCCTACATGTAGAAGTCACAGGACATCCTATATGGGTCAGTTCTCCGTCCACCATGTGGAGTGCCAGGATTGAACCTTGGCAATCAGATTAACAGAAAGTGCCTTTGCCTGTGAAGCCATCTCATTTGGCCTGATAGTTGGTATTTTTGTAAACTTCTATTAAATATGTATAGAGTCAAAAATGTATATATTTATATGCAGATTCATGTAACCTCCACTGCATTCAAATATATATAGTTGATTGACTACTGCAAGGAAGCTCCTTTATAGCATCACTGTACAGTGATATATACTTCCTACTTTACCAATCAATGGCACCCAAATGATGTGTTCTCCATCTCTAACACTTTACCATCTCACAATTCTATATAAATAGAAACACAGTGTATGTAATCCCTAANGAGAGAGAGAGAGAGTTGATTGACTACTTCAAGGAAATTCCTTTATAGCATCACTGTACAGTGATATATACTTCCTACTTTACCAATCAATGGCACCCAAATAATGTGTTCTCCATCTCTAACACTTTATCATCTCACAAGTCTATATAAATAGAAACACAGCGTATGTAATCCCTAACCATTTATTTTGACATAATCGAATAATTACAGCAAGTGCAAACATAGAAGATATAATAGATTTGTCATAAAATTCTAGGTTTTCTTCCTTAGTAATATCTGAAGCAGAGTGTAATATGAAAACTTGCAAACCCGTTGGACATGGTGGCTCACAACTGTGCCCTAGCATTTGTAGGCTGAGGCAGGAGGATTGCCACTAGTTTGATGCCAGAGACCCTGACCCAAACAACAATGAATAAAGCTGGAATTTGTAAGATATATTTCATTGCATAGATAGATTTGTATCCTATATGTATGACCACCACAACATTAAAAATTTAGAACAAGATCCTAGCACTACACCTTAATGGAAAGATCTACCTCTCCTCATAGCTCTAGTTACCATATAAACAAGATCAATTTTTCATCATTTCTATAGCTTGTAAATTGGAATCAAAGTATGAGAATTTTTAAAAGTGAATTTCTTTTTTACTCAGCAGTCTTGGTAGATGAATCATTAGTGTTTCTTCTTATCCTATGATATGAATGTCCCACATCTTACTGAAACATTTGCCTGCATGTACCCGTGGGTTGATTCTTCTTATCTCACTGTATGAATGTTCTACAGTTTGTTGGAACATTTGCCTATTGTTGAAATATCTTGGTTGTTTCTACTGCTAAGCTGCAACAAACAATGTTGCCATGAATAATTATGTAGAGAGGTTTCTGTGGGGAGATACAAGGTCCCATTTTTTGGGGTAAGTGCTCAGAAGCCCAATTGCTATGGTACTTGGCTACCTGGTGGGTGGAAGTTTGTATTGTCTTTTCAAAGTTTTCAACTATTTTGTAGTTACATGCAATATTATATTCTTGCCTGCATTTATTCTTAACCTTATTCATCGGTATTGTTAGCACTATTTGGCATTACAATTTTATTATATTATTCTACATTAGTTGTTTACAGAACAATTACACTGTGATGTCTCATAAGAGATTTTAATTGTCAATTGCCTGATACTTAACAAACTTGAAATTCTTTCATGTGTTTGTTATCTGTGTAGATTCATCAATAAAATGTTCCTATATGGCTTTTGCCTATTTTCTTCTTATTTGGCGGTCCTTAGGAGAGAGCCCAAACATTTGTCCATGCTAAGCATTTACTCTTTACAGTGAGCTATATACTCTTTTTAATTCTTTTTGAATGTGTACTTTTTAAGAGGTGGTTTTTCCTACTTAAACAAACATGGCTTATGAACATCTTTTCACAGCTTTTCCTTTCATTCTTGAGAAAACATTAGAAATGAGATTCATTTCTAATTTCGGTGAGGTATACATGTTCTATGGATTAAGCTTATCAAATAATGTCTGATGAAACTGAAGGTCCCCCCAAAACTCTTTTGTAATTGAAAAGTTTATCAATTTAAATTTTTACATGTATATTTATGGTCTATCCTCATCTGATTATACACAAGATTATAAGATTGAGTCACAATTCAGTTTTTTCACTAATAGAGACTCAATTGCTACAGAAATATTTGCTTCAAAACCCTATCAACTTGAAGTTTTTATGACTATTCAGTTTGAATTTTTATTATTCTTTGAACTATTCATACATGTTTATTATGAAACATGTATCATGATTATATCCACCACTCACCTCCCACCTCCAACTTTCCCCAGGTCTTCCCTCCCAAGAGTCATGTCATCCTTTAAAAAAAAAATAATGCACTGATTCCAATGAGTACTTCCCATATGCAAATGGGTGTCAAATCATCTAACAGGGCATGGGAAACCTACTAGTGGCCAATCTCTTAAAAAATGATTCTCCCTCCCTGTGTTGCTATCTACTGCCTACCAAGCCTTGGCAATGGGTGAGGCTTCAGGATCCACTCTGCAGTCTATGCTGGAATTTTTAATTGGCTTAGACATGAGCAGGGGGAAAAACTACTGCTTTGAATGAGTGTATACAACAGCCATGTCATATACAAAAGACAGCATTTCACAGCCCTCCTCCCAATCCTCCAACTTTCTTAAATATTACTTTTCCATAATTCATAGAGGGAAGCATCTCTATAG
Organism: Rhizomys pruinosus; assembly: GCA_009823505.1. Classification (NCBI taxonomy): domain Eukaryota; kingdom Metazoa; phylum Chordata; class Mammalia; order Rodentia; family Spalacidae; genus Rhizomys; species Rhizomys pruinosus. The sequence goes on along the minus strand of VZQC01009853.1, from coordinate 1,925,311 downwards.
TGCCAACTCGGCTCTGCTCATCCACGTATCAATTTAGCTGCCATTATCTACATTCTCGTCTCTCTTAAGCAAAGCATAGATTTTAATATACATCTGTCTATGCATCTGGCTATCTATGTGAAAGTTAAGGGAGTATGTATGAGTGTGGATATAGGTCATGAAATCATAAAGTGTTCCATAAGATTAGAATAAAAAAGTGGTGTTGAAGCAGAGAGAGATACATTGAACACATGTACATGTAAGCTGAAAGGAGGATACTGTGGGCTAGGAAGAGGAGGAATACAATGAGGGAAAGATCAATAAAAATAGCCCTGCAAATCATTAGTCTGGCTTCATACCTGTGATCTTCCTTCTTCTGTCTCTATGTGCTGCAATTACATGCATGTACAAGCAAACACTGCCACAAGATTGTCATGTATGAAGTGAGAAATTCATCATTGTATATTTCTTATTATTTTTACATGTCACTAAATATGTACAGTGTCTAGTGTTAATATTCCCAACCTAATTTTCTTTAGATTACCATATTTTAATTTTCTGTTTCTGCCCTAACAAATATGAGTAAATTTGAGATGTTTAAAAGCAATATATTATTTTTCAGTTCCTGTAAGACCATACTGAATTATGTGAAGAACAATCTGTTTTCTATCTCATCTACATTGTAGGCTGAACTCAATTCCTTGAGTTTGGAGGAGGAAAATATCAAGTTCCTTGCTGGTCAGCTGGCAGGTAACACCCTAAGTTCTTTATAGTTGTTTTTGTTTTGCTTTGTTTTCCTGTCTTGGTACACAAGCAGAATTGATAGACCCCCTGCTGTTCTGAGTATGAGAAACAAGATAGAAATATAACCAGATGAGCCAAACTCATCGTTTTGTCTGAGAAGGTAAAAAGCCTTCTCAGAGAGGCATGGGCCTTACTCAGTATGAGATGATAAGAAGCCATAGTAGGCCAAAAGAGGGAGAAATATCAGCCGTCAGGACAAAAAAAAAAACTCTGAGTGAAGACTAATGCATGACAGTTTTGAGTCAAGGCAAACAGAAAGACTGAGACTCCTCCAATGGGTCTTCATGTATATATCTCATGTCTAATGAAGTAATTAGCAAGCATGCAGCCCTTGATAAAAAAAAAAAACAGGGGGAGTGGGAACAACACAGGAAGGAAGTGGAAGAACCTTAGTGAAGACTGAAGACCCCCAAGCAGGACAAGACAGAGAGGGCCATATGACAGCAATAGTGTCTGAAGCCAGTGTTCACTTTCTCTTTGAGAGTCCTCCCCCTTCTACCCAATGTCACAGTAGAGGTAAAAGCAGACTGTCTAATTTCTGAAAGGATTTAGTAAGTAAATTAGTCAAATATGCTGGCAGGTACAGGTTACATAGCCTAGGAACCCTATAATAGAAGAGAAATAATCCACAATGAGGATCCCAAAGAATGAGAATTGAAGAGATAAACATCATGGAGTAAATGGTTACAAAAGGAGACTAGAGAAATGGCTCATCAGTTAAGCAAACTTGCTGATCTTGCAGAGGTCCCCAGTTCAGTTCCTTAAATCCACACTGAAGCTTACAAGCATGTAATTCCAATTCCAGGCCATCTGATATCCTCTAACCTGGACTCAGCTCCATGCATGCATGTGGTGCACACACATACAAGTAGGCAAACACTAATATATGTAAAATAAAAATAAATCATCAAAAGAAGTAGGAAGGATAGATGGAAGGGTAGGAAGGTCTGCCAGTGCTTTACCAAGGCTGCTTTCTCCTAGGTAAATGGTTTCAGGAATGAGTCCAGCCAAAACATTCTCCCAGATACAGTTTGTTTCTTAAGGACATCAAAGAAGGGCACTATCACAATTAAATGGTAAAAAAATTCCTAGGGCTTCTTAGAAGCCCAGGTAAGTCAGAAGAAAGAATGAAAGTAACTTTCATTCATTAATCCAAGAGCATGCACAATGTAGTAGCCTGCAGCCTCATTTCAGCTGCAATATATCAGGATGTGAATGCTGCAAAATATTCCTTCTAAAGAATCACTTTTCAAAGCAGTAGTTATTGTCCTATAGATTGAAATCCAAAGAGGGGAGGAGAAATTGTTCCAGGTACTACTGATTGTTAAATAATATCTAAATGAAGAATAGAGGGACATAGTGATGTAGAACAGAATGCCTCTCACATCAGAATCCACTCTTGCTCCTGACAGTCTGAGCTGGGCTGCCTGGATAACTTTTCCACAGGTTTCAGAGTGCCATTTCCTTAGGGGCCTTGGTTTGTAAAGCATGCATGTCCATAGTCTCATCACTCATTCAGAAAAAGTCTCCTCAGGAATTAGTGAGGAACCAGCTCATGTATAGCAACATCAGACCCATGGAGTTTCAAGTCTTGGCCCAGTGCATTGTGGTAGAGGGAGAGGGAGTGGCTTATTAACATCTTTTTTGCAGACTGTTGCTTTTACTTTCATTCTTTTGAGAACACTAATCAGAGATTAATTTCTAATTTCAGTGAGGTATAGATGTTCTATGGATTAAACTTATCATACAATGTCTAAATACTATTCCTCAAACTGAAAGTCCTCAAGCATTTTGTCTTTGAAAAGTTTATCCACTCTAAAAATTCTCAGTCATGTGAGAAAGCAACAAATCTCTCCTCTTTGAAGAGAAAAAGCCACAAACACTACACCCTCTAGAAGACAAGGTCATCAGGACACTCTTACCTGGTTTCCTGATTCCTTGTTCAACCCTGGGAGGACTCTACAAATGGCACTCACAAGTCACATAACTTTATGCTGTTCTTTTCTTTCTCTCATGTTTTAGTGAGCTAAAAGTAGTAAAGTCATACCATCGGAAGAAATATTCTGAGCTGCTCTCAGGATTCAAAGTAAGGATTCTAAATTAGGAGTTAAGGACCCACTCACATTAGGTCACAAGTTGCCCCACAGTGTCCACTTATAATGTTTAAAACTTGTATTCTGAGATGGGCAGAGGAACCACATACACACACACACACACACACACACACACACACATTTCCTCCTTTTATTCACTAGTAGTTGAGTAACTAGTAGAAAGAGAGGTTAACAGACAAGCAATTAGGAAGAACCTCATTCAGTGTTAGGAATTAATTTGCAGACACTGAAGGATGACTAAAGGGCACTTATTGCATACAGTTGGTAACTTTATAAGCTCTACTCTGGTCAGCAACTTTTGGATTCTCAAAGTAGTATTTGGGGTTTCCTTGCTCTCCTTTCACTTTCATGAGCCTCAAAACCAGTAAATATTTTATTTGCTAGCCTCAACATTAGGAATTCAGACTGGGATATAGATAAGACTGAAGCAAATACCCACAATTGAACATAAGAAACCAAACAAATATCTAATATTATTAATTCCGACTATCTTAGGCTAGGATATCCTAGCATTGTATTCATTCTCTTACTGAATAACACTATCAGGACAACAGAAGAAAGATTTGCCAAGATATACCTGGACTGTAAACTGAGTGGATCATAAAATTTAAGTATTGACGAGACAGCTAACTAGGGAATGTCAATAATGATGGCCAAATTCTGAACAGTTTACTTCCTGTACTGGGGTCCCAGGGAGTTTGCATTCTTCTTCTGATGAAGATAAACTTACAAATGCAAGAGACAAACTGCTGACTGCTTCAAAGTAAGGCTCCTGAGCATTGAAGGGATTGCAATACCCCACAAAACTCCTGGGGAATCTAGTTTCTGGATTGGGCCCAAGGATTTTCCAACTAGAGAAAGTGAAAGAAGGGCCTCCCACATTGAAGTTTCTGAGTAGATATGATTTTTGTCTTATGGGAGAAGTTTCATATTACAGTACGGAATCTGGTTCCAGCCTTATTAGGTTCCATGTTCATGAAATATATGAGCATTATGAGACATTTTTTAACTTAGAAAAGAACCAGCAAGTGCTTCAGAATCAAAAGACTCTCCTGAGAACACTGATAGTTTTCATGTTTCTTGTCTAGAGCTCAGCAGAATTCCTCTTTCCTTCTACCAGCTCTTGATGGCTCAGAGACCAGCATGATAGGAGGTGTTTGAACTTTGTAACGTGATTTTTAGAAGTCCAGTGGAAGTAGTCTCTGCCACATATAGCTGTAATTGACTTTAGTAGCTGAATACATTCACATTTTCCCCTTTCTCTGACAGTGATTACTGATTGCTGCCTTCCTGTCTACACGTTTGTCATCTTCTAGACACTAGCATCATCATGTCTCAGATTCAAGAGAATCCACAGTGCACAGCTGACCAAGGCGGGACCTCCATGGAGACTGAGAGCCTTGAAGTTGCACAGATCTCCATGGAAGGCGAGGAGTCATATTCCGCCCCTCCTACTGTGGTGCCTACCACCCTGAAATTCGAGACCTGTGAGGAACCTGAGGGCCATGATAATGAACAGTTCTCTGAGGATGTGAAGAAGCCATGTTCACCTCCTCCTCCCCTGGTACCTATCAGCCAGAAAAGCTAGAGTTATAAGGAGGCCCAGGGCCCAGGGTTTGAGGTCTCTGAGAATGTGGAGGAGCCACTTTCCAGTCCTGATCCTGTGATGCCTGCCAGCCCAAAAAACGAGACTTCCAAGGAGACCCAGGGCCTAGAGGTTGCACAGGTTTCTGAGAATGTGGAGGAGCCATGTTCCCCTCCTCCTCCTCTGTTGCCTTGCAGCCCAAAGGGGGAGAGGAACGAAGAGACCCAGAGCCTGGAGCATTCACTGTTCTCTGAGGATGTGAAGGAGCCACTTTCTCCTCGTCCTCTGGTTGCTAGCGCCCAAATGTTGAGAGTTACAAGGAGATGCAGGGCCTAGATGTTACACAGGTCTCTGGGGAGGTAGAGGGGCCATCTTCGTCCTCTCATCCTCTGTTGCCTAGCATCCTGAAAGACGATCCTATGGATGAGACACCCAGCACTTCTCAGGGTCCTGAGAGTAGTTCTGAGTCTACTGTTGCTGCTGCAGCCTCATACCCAAACAAGCCGGGTGAGGGTCCCAGTGGGCAACAAGCACAGTGTATCCCATTTAACATGCTACCTGTGCAATTTCTGCAGCATATAGCTGATGATCGTGTCAGTAAGAAAGTTGATTTCATGGTGATTTATATGCTGTACAAGTATCGAATGAGTCAGTTAATGACCATGGAAGATATGATAAAACCTGTTATTAGAGAAGATGAGGTTCTTTTCCATGAGATACTTACTCGAGCAAATGATTGCATGGAAATGGTTTTTGGCCTAGAGGTGAGGGAAATCGATGCTACCGATCATGTATATTGTCTCTTTATAAAATTGGGCCTTACCTATGATTGGATGCATGATGATGAATATTCCTTTCCCAAGACTGGTATCCTAATACTTATCCTAGGTTTAATCTTCATGAAGGGCAATCATGCCACTGAAGAGGAGATATGGGAAGTGCTGAATCCCATGGGAATCTTTGCTGGGGAACCACATTTCCTGTTTGGTGATCCCAGGGAACTTGTAACTGTAGAGTTTGTGAGGGAGCAGTACCTTGAGTACCAGCCTGTGCCCAATAGCTTTCCTGTGAGTTACGAATATGTGTGGGGCCCAAGAGCTCATGCTGAATCCAGCAAAATGAAAACCTTAGAGTATGTGGTCAAGGTTCATGGGTTTCACCCCAGTGACTTCCAGTCTCAGTATGAAGAGGCTCTGTTAGAAGAACAGGAGAGAACACTTGCTATGCTTTTAGAAAGGGCTGCCTCCAGTTGGATGGCCTTCAAAACCTCCTGCACCATGGCCAGCAGGTATTACCCACCACCACCCCCATCCCCACCCTAGGACAATCAAAGATAGTCTGTTCCTGTGCTCTTTTTGGCGAGTTTTCAGAGTTGAAAAATGTAGGCCGTGGGTTGATCTAGAGAGAATTAGCTATAATAGTGCTACTTTGTATTTGTAACATGACATTTTCTTCTTTTATTGTTTGCTTTGCTCTAATTCAAATGTTTTGTTTGGTAGCATTTTTACTTTTAGATATTCCACTTAATGCTGTACACTAATTTAGTAATAAGAGCTTCATTGTGGTATACAACTAATTCATAAATCCATCTATCTGTATCTAGATTTACATAACATGGTTTTGCTAAACTTTCCATTTTAAAGTAGCTGTGATCAGATATTTTTTCTCCTTCGTGACACTTTTTATTTTCATTTAGGTTGATGATATATATAAATTACTTGCCTATATATATAATATATATATATATATTTGGTTAACTTTATAGTTATTAGAGTAATAAGTTTAAGAAATTTTACCTCATGCTTACTGTCTTTTTTATTACTCAAACCTTATTTGATCTTCTATTTTGCAAGAATTATTTCATTTTACTGGGATTCTAGAGTAAGCACCCCTTAGCCTCTTCCCTTATAAATGCACTGATAATGGTAGGATATCTTCCAATATTTAAAAGACAGGAAAAACATAGTGTATTAGTCACCTTTCTGTTGCTATGATAAAACCATGAGGATTAAATGAACTTATAAAAGGAAGAGTTTATTTGAGCTTAGGATTGATGGTTCCGGGGAATTAGAGTCCATTATGGTAGTGAGGCATGTTAAAGCTGAGGTTCACATCTTCAAGTGGGAACAGGAATCAGAGAGAGCAACTGGATTCTGTCAAGGCTTTTTGAAGTCTCTAAGCCCACCCCCAGTGATGTACCTCCTCCATTATGCCCACACCATCTAAGACTTCCCAAAACAATGCCACCAACTGGGGAAATGTGGAAAAATGTCTGAATACTCAAAGCCTATAGGGGACGTTCTCATTCAAACCAACACAGAGAGTTTTTATAGATCACGGATCTTTGTGAGCACATTAAGTATACATATTCTGGGTGAAGGGAATGCAGCAGCAGTGGTAAGCTATAATTATTGAGAGAATGTAAATTGTAACTTTAATTTTGAGTTCAAGAAAAGCTGTATAGTGAGCAAAAATGATTCCTTTGCATGATGTGCCTCAAAGTCAATATGGAATCTTTGAGTGCAAAACTAGCAATTAATGTTTGAAATCATGATTCTTGCCTACCCATTCTTCATACAGAAGTGTAGAAAGTGTTTCCCTGGATAAACCCCTTAATAATTGAAAGTAGCTCTTAAACAAATGTTTTGTGCTGCAAGTATGCTCCAGGAACTTTCTGAGACTAAGAGAGAGATGCAGAATCCACTCAATTGGCATTCATTATCCAAAGGCTGATAAAGCTAGAAACCCATTTTAAGAGGAAAGGAATGAAATATTGACAGTAATTGAATGAAGGTGAGGAGTTAGTTCTTGTCAAAAATTGCAGGAATTTTGAGTTGCATCACTGTAAAATGAACCCACATTTTCATTAAAGAATAAGACTTCTCAGGGAAAAATTACCAAGGTTATTTGTTTAGTATATTTGGTTTGCTTGAAGTTCCATTTTCTATAGTATGGTTTGGCCTGGTCATTTCCACAGTGGACCATGCAGAAATCACATGTGGGAAAGCACAGCACACAGACACATGGTAAGGTATAAATCAAAATATATAATGGTATTTTATTCAAAAGTAACAGATCATTATATAGGCAGTGTGACATCACCTGCAAGGGACCGATCTCAAACCCTAGCATTACTACTTTGCACTTTGTGTGCATAGCCAGGGAAGTCCTGTGACTCTCACTTGTCCCTCTGGGAGGCACTGGCTGGAAATATTAGCTTATGCATACCTAAGCTCACATTAGATTCACCTACATCTCCCCCTTTTGCGTATTAGCTTCCATAAGCTCAGATAATATAAATTACTTTTGTGTGGCCCAAATATCCATGAATGCTCTGTAAAAATACTAATTAATGCCCAAATAAAAATCTAATATAGAGAAAACCAACCAATATATACTGCCGCAAGTCGTCCCAACAGTGGGCTCACTCAATCTGCGGGAACCAGATTCTTGGAAGGAGGGCACGGATTAGGCGATGTCAGTCAGAAATGACACCAGAAATAAGGTTTTGAATCTGCTACACTTTACTGAGAGCAAGTCAAAGATTTTATACAAAAGCAGGGAAAGTGGATAAGCGTTAGCACTCTTCTCTTAGGAACAAAAGGCTCATTACCAAAGGAACTCACACCTGGGTTTCCAAGGACAGCAAGTCAGATAATTTTACACATCAATCCGGCAGGGGAGATAAGCAACAAAACAGTACTCCTAAAACCACAAACCGTAAACAGTTTGTCTCTGATTAGAAGTTCCAATTTGCTGTTTCTCATCCTTCCTGGAGTCCGATTTACCCAAGGCTGCTTGTTATCTCTAGGCTGTTATTCAAGCCAAAAACTTGGGAAAGCCTCTTAATTAGTTCTGTTTCTCTTAAAGGAGAAAGTCCACTGCGTGCCTCTAACTAAGTATTACATTTTAACATGAATAACTGTAACTAAGACTTTTATCTTACTAATATTTCAGATGTAGCTTCCTGCTTAAAGGACCGAGCCTTTATTCATATTAAATCTGGAAAAACACTTTTATTATTTGTAACTGACCTATGATATCACTCAGTGTAATGTTTTTCATTTATAATATCTTTGTGGGGGCTTCTAAGACAAAGGAGCCTTTAGATTCTGTTTCTCTGTATGATTTTGCTTAGGTTCATGAAGCTTCTGTTTGCCTGATTTATTTCCGGACAAATTTAACTGTTTCTTGTCTGGGACTGAGGTTGTGCAGAGCTCAGGAAAAGAATCAAAAGACAGTGTGCAAAGTCCAACACTCAAGAAGCATAACATCTTTGTAGTGCGTCATGATCTTGGAAGCTAAGGCCGAGCATTCTGCCAGGGACCACCAGGGAGTTTAGCCTCGAAAGACACATATCTCCCGTCTGTTATTATGACTTTCGTCATTGCTCACATAGACGACACTGGAGTTGGTGTGGCAATATACAAGCAACATTTACACAAACCCAATTGGCAAATATCTGTGTCCAATTTCACACACAAAGAATTTGGGTGTACCCAAAATTTCAAGTGTGGCTGAAAAGGCCTCAACATTCAATTATGCTGACCAAATGAAAGTCCAGCCTGTATTTGTTTTGATCTCACAATTCATCTCCATTTCCTAAGCTCTTAAACTCTGATCCACCCCCTCTGCAAGTGGGCCCCAGGCCTTGGGGAAATGAACAAGATAGGGTAAGAAGTAAAAGAGTCTATTTTTCATTTGAAGTGACACATCAGACACTCAGGTATGTCCAAGCTTTGTTTTCAATGGATTGCCAATTCATCTAGAAGTCCCTTTTTTAATTTTACTAACAGAACATAAATAGGAAGAAGTACAGACACTTAAACAAACATTAATTATCATGACAAGTCACATATTGGGCACAAGCATAAAAGCTTAGATGGTATCTTAATCTAAAAGCTGTTGCTTTTGTGCCAAGGGATGACAATAAATTTCTATTGTGCCCTATAATGTCTCTTAATCACTGGAGATTCCAAACTTATGGTATCAGCCTGTGTGCTACCTCCCAAGATTAGGCTATACCCAATTGAATCTTTGGGGTGCACTAATATCTGGCTGCCAATAACTACATCGATTCCAGGCAAGTGCGGTGTAGCTGATGAGTCTAGCTTGACCCAGGAGGTCATTAACTTCCAGTAGTCTATATAATGCTTTCTGGCAACATAAATGCCCACTATCCGTTTATAGGGTGAGGTCTCTAAACATAATTTTTCTCTTTATGCTAACGCCATATCTTCTTTGGTCAGTAGGGTTATACTGTCCTTTTTAGGGTATGCCTTGACATTACAGGCAAAGAGCATTTGTTTTGGGGATTTTTAGAGCCCCCTTTCTAACAGCTCCTTGTTAAAATAGTCCATAACTGGTATCATAAGCTTTTGTTTTTACTCATATGACTCACCTGACCATAAAGTAAAATCTCGAGGTAGGACAGTTATCCAAAGGGTCAGGCACAAATTTCCATGTCTGTCCACTTTTTGGATGTGTAAAGAAATCAACTCCCCTACTGGTGCCAATGTCCTCCTTCATTAACATGTTTTGTTAACCATTAAGCTTTTAAGGATTTCATAATTATACCTGGCCCTGGTACCACTCCTTACTGACTTTACTTTTAATCTTTGTTCTTTCTGGCGTGTGGGTTATGTCTCTAACCAATTTCAACTCTGTAAGACACTCACTCATTTGCCTTAGTTATTAAACATAAAACAGGTTAAACATAGCAAAGGAAATTCCATCTATTTGTGTTAATTATTGCACCAAAGCAAAAATATGGGGCGCCACATTATTCAGGATGCCATTATTGCACTATAATTGGCATATAAATGTATAGCACAAAAAGTCCATTGTGAAGGTTCAGAGACATTTTCTTTCTAGCAGTTTGGATAGTGCTTTCTAACATCATGGAGGTCAGCTGTTGATTTTTGGTGCAGTATCTCAATATATTTTTTTTCATTCTCATGTCATACAATATCTTCAGTAATATGGTCTTACTGTCCTTTTCTTAAGAACCAAATTGAAGGCGTTTATCAAGCCACTTCAGTCTTTCTCCCTCTGGACTCCATACTGCTGGTTCAAGGAGGTAGAACCCAGCTTTTCCTTAGTCAAATTATCTCATTATATTAAAAAGTCAGAATTATCACTTGTATAATACAAGAAAACATGAAAAGCATTTGCATCCCTTTAATCTAATAACTGGGACTGGGACTTCAGAACAAGTGAGGGATGGGTTGAAATTTAATAACAATTCTGTATCACTAATTACCTTAAGCATATTACTATTTTCTATTCTGGAGATAGTCATTCATTTTAATCTTATACAGGGGCTATTAGTTGATACTGTGAGACTAAATACCATGTCCTGAGAGATTTTCCCCTAGTTATTATAATTTATGATATGTTCAATAATTATAGATATATAGAGATAATAGATATAGATTTAGATATATAGATATAGATATAGATATAGATATAGATATAGATATAGATATAGATATAGATATAGATATAGATAGATGGAACAGTTATTTTGAATACACCATTATAATGTGTAAACTTTGAAATATCCTTGCAAGTCATGGGGTAGGTTCTAGATGACCAAATCCCTCCAGATGTTCTGAAATGTTTTACATGGTTTTGGGAAAAAGCCTGTCTATTCACTCCAAAAGTGGTTTGCTTAGTAGTGAAATGACTTACATATAAATGAGGAAGGTTTGTGTCTATTTAATCTAATATCTGTTACTGGGACTCCAGTACAAGTCAGGGATGAGAAATGTCTCACATATAAAATGGGTAAATTCTGAAGTTTGTAGCTCCCTGGGGGCAGAGATAAGCATTACTTTGAGATATTTATTATCCTTCAGAATCAAGGACCCTATTGTGGTGTATCAATCTTAGTAAAGATGACCATTTATTTGTCAGGGGACAGGTGACCAAAAACTTTGCCTCAAGTTTCAAAAGGGTATAACCAATAAGTGGCGAGAGGGCATATGTGGTTGGTAGCACATTAAAATTATTTGTTTGTGATTCCATTATTTGGTATATCATATTGTTGAGTTGATATATTTCTGTGTTTTTTTTTTCAATTGGCCTATCTAATGGACAGAGTAGGATATAAAAGTCCCCTCCTACTAGTGTGCTAGGGTCAATCTGTGTCTTAAAGTCCTGTAGAATTGTGTTTATAAAGTTCACTGCAAATGAATTTGGTGTGTATAAAATTAAGGATTATGATATCATCTTGGTTAATTGTTCCTTTTTAATACTGCAATGAGCTTCTTCATCATGGTAGGCTTCTTGCAGACAATAAAATGGACTTTGTTTCTTCTTCCATTCTACCAGTCTTTGTCTCTTGATTGGAGAATTCAAACCATTAGTATTTGGAATTATTCAGTCCATTAATATTTAGAGATAGAATTATATTAGCTTAAATAATTTTGATTTCTGGTGCATTTTGTCCTATATTTATGTTTCCATAGTATTAGTATCATTTCTTTTCTGGTGCTGGTTGATTACAATCATCCCTACCCTTGATGCTGTATTGCTTTGAATATTCCCTGAAGGGATGGCTTTCTGGACAAGAATTCTTTCAACTTATTTATATAGTGGGAAGTTTTCCTCTCCCTATAGTTATAATAGATATTTTTTCTGAATATAGTATTCTGGGTTGACATCTATAGTCCTTTAGAACTGAGAATGCTGTAGACTGAGTTATTCTGGCTTTCTTTGTTTGCTGTAATTCTAATAGGTTTGTTTTACTTTTGTTGCCTGCAGCATCTTCTCTTTGCTTTGAACATCTACAGTCTTGACTATGATATGGCATGGGGAATCTCTTTTCTGGCTCTGTCTACTTGGTGTTCTATATGATTCTTCTATTAATACAGGTAGCTCTTTGTTAAGTTGGGAAAGTTTTCCTCTAAAATTCTGTTGAAAATCTGAGAAGTACCACTATCCTGTGAATTTTCTTCCTCTTCAATCCTTAAGATTATCAAATTTGGTCTTTCATAGTGTCCGGGAGTTCTTGGTTATTCCATTCTTGTGGTTATTTTTTTAACTTTTCATAATCTTTACTTGATTTATCCAGTTCTTCCATATTGCATTCCAATCTTGATATTCTATTTTCCACTTCATCCATTCTATTACTGAGAGTTTCTCCCATTGTTTCCAAGTGGTTTGTGGATTGTTGCATTTCTTTTTTCATCTCAACTTAAATTTTCTTCAATGTTGCTATATCTTTTATAATTTCATTCTGCAATTTATTGTTGTCCTTTTTAAATTTTTCCCAATCTTCTTTTAAGTCCCTGGTTTCTTTATTTTTGTATTCTTTAAATTCCTTCAACCCCTTACATTCTTTAATTATGATTATAATTGTTCTTTTAAGATCTTTTTTTTAATATTTTTTATTAATTTTATTTAGTTTTGTATGTGTATGAATGTACTGTCTGCATGCAAGTCTGTGCACCCGTGTCGTGCAACGCTGCAGAGGTCAGAAGAGGGTCTCGGATTCTCCTGGAACTGGAGTTCTCCTGGAATTGGAGCTTCAGATGGTTCTCAGCCGCCATGTGGGTGCTGGGGATCGAACCCGGATCCTCTGTAAGAGTGGTCGGTGCTCTNTAAATTTTGAAATATCCTTGCAAGTCTTGGAGTAGGTTCTACATGACCAAATCTTTCCAGATGTTCAGAAATGTTTTACATGGTTTTGGGAAAAAGCCTGTCTATTCACTCCAAAAGTGGTTTACTTAGTAGTGAAATGACTTACATATAAATGAGGAAGATTTGTGTCTATTTAATCTAATATCTGTTACTGGGTCTCCAGTACAAGTCAGGGATGAGAAATGTCTCACATATAAAAGGGATAAATTCTGAAGTTTGTAGCTCCCCGGGGGCAGAGATAATCATTACTTTCAGGTATCTATTATCCTTTAGGATCAAGGACCCTATTGTGGTGTATTAATCTTAGTAAAGATGACCATTTATTTGTCAGGGGACAGGTGACCAAAAACTTTGCCTCAAGTTTCAAAAGGGTATAACCAATAAGTAGCAAGAGGGCATATATGTTTGGTAGTGCTTGAAATTATTTGTTTGTGACTCCGTTATTTGGTATATCATATTGTTGAGTTGATATGTTTCTGTGTTTTTTTTTTTCAATTGACCTATCTAATGGGCAGAGTAGGATATAAAAGTCCCCTCCTACTAGTGTGCTAGAGTCAATCTGTGTCTTAGTGTCCTGTAGAATTGTGTTTATAAAGTTCACTGCAAATGAATTTGGTGTGTATAAAATTAAGGATTATGATATCATCTTGGTTAATTGTTCTTTTTTTACTACTGCAATGAGCTTCTTCATCATGGTAGGTTTCTTGCAGACCATAAAATGGATTTTGTTTCTTCATCCATTCTACCAGTCTATGTCTCTTGATTGGAGAATTCAAGCCATTAGTATTTAGAATTATTCAGTCCATTAATATTTAGAGATAGAATTATATTAGCTTAAAGCATTTTGATTTGTGTTGCATTTTGTCCTATATTTATGTTGCCAGAGTATTAGTGTCATTTATTTTCTGGTGCTGGTTGATTCCAATCATCTCTACCCTTGATGCTGTCCTGCTTTGAATATTCCCTGAAGGGATGGCTTTCTGGACAAGAATTCTTTCAACTTATTTATATAGTGGGACGTTTTCCTCTCCCTATAGTTATAATAGATATTTTTGCTGAATATAGTATTCTGGGTTGACATCTATAGTCCTTTTGAACTGAGAATACGTCGACTGAGCTATTCTGGCTTTGTTTGTTTGCTGTTTTACTTTTGGTACCCACAGTATCTTATCTTTGCTTTGAACATCTAGTGTCTTGATTATGATATGGCATGGGGAAACTCTTTTCTGGCTCTGTCTACTTGGTGTTCTATATAATTCTTCTATTAGCACAGGTAGCTCTTTGTTAAGTTGGGAAAGTTTTCCTCTAAAATTCTGTTGAAAATCTGAGCAGTACCACTATCCTGTGAATTTTCTTCCTCTTCTATCCCTAAGATTCTCAAATTTGGTCTTTCATAGTGTCTCAGGGAGTTCTTGGTTATTCCATTCTTGTGGTTATTTTTTTTAACATTTCATAATCTTTACTTGATCTATCCAGTTCTTCCATATTGCATTCTAATCTTTATATTCTATTTTCCACTTCATCCATTCTGTTACTGAGAGTTTCTCCCATTCTTTCCACGTGGTTTGTGGATTGTTGCATTTCTTTTTACATTTCAACTTAAATTTTCTTCAATGTTGCTATATCTTTTATAATTTCTGCAGGGGTCGTAGAGAGGTGTTTGGCAAAGACCACCCTCTCCAGTTTCCTCACCACTGAAGATCTTCACTCTGTTGGTCCGCGACGGAGTGGGGCTGGGGAGAGTAAGTGCGCTGCCGAACCAAAAGCAACCATGGCAGGGAGTTGAGACAGGGTGTTACAGCTCAAAACTCACTTTACTGCAGGCTCACAGAGGTTTATAAGCCGTGCTGGCTTCCCCACTCGGGCATGTGTCTCTTCCCAACTGGTCTTTTTAGGAGGCTTAATTTACAAGTTCCTAATTATCCAATCCCTTCCCTTCCTAGCATAGTCCCTAATTCTCATGTTAGTACATGGAAGCTAGCCTTCCTTGCTCGGATGGGCAGGGGTGAGTTCGTGAAACTCCAGTACAGGCTTCCCCTCGTCCTTCAGGCCCATCTTCTCGGCCATTCCATGCCGTCATTTCCCCCTTTTTGTTTTATTTGGCATAGCTCCTGTCTTAGGTTGGTGCTTTGGAATTTTAGTCCATTAATATTTAGAGATTTAGCTAGACCATTAACTATAGCTTAAAGAATTTCTGATTTAATGTGGTAAGACAATTTTGATCCATATATTGTGCAATGCTGTATCTACTAAGTATTAGCTATCATTTCTTATTACTAGGTGTGGTAGGTTGAATTCAAACACGTCATCTTACCTACCTCTGCATGCTGTCCTTGTTTGCTATTCCCTGAAGTGATGATGGCTTTTTCTGGACAAGATATTCTTTCTCGATACGATCTAATCTTAATAGTGGGACAGTTTTTTCTTACCGCTATAGTTATAAACGAGCTAATTTCTGCTATAATATCTATATAGATTTCTGGGTGATCATGCAATCCTTAAATATGAGATGCCATGTTAGACTGAGTCTAGTCCTGGCTTCTTTGTGCTGTCTTGCTTGTTGTTTTCACTTTTGATATTGCCCACGTCTCTTATCCTTTGCTTTGAACATCTAGCAGTCCTTGATATATGATATGGCATGAGGGGAAATCTCATTTTCTGGCTCTGCTACTTGTGTTTTGTCACTCTATGTAAATGCTTCTGTATTATACAGGTAGCTCTTTGTTAAGTTGGGAAAGTTTTCCTCTAAATCACTTTGAAAATCTGAAACAAGTAACCACTATTCCTGTGAATTTTCTTCCTCTTCTATCCTTAAGATTATCAAATTTGGTCTTTCATTTAGTGTCGAAGGGGAGTTCTTGGTATTCCATTCATTAGTGGTTATTTTTTAATTTTTTCAATAAGTCTTACCTTGATCTTATCCAGTTCTTCCATATTTGCATTCAATTCCTTATATTCTATTTTCCACTTCATCCACTTCTATTAAGAGTTTCTCCCATCTTTCTCAGTGGTTTGTAGTGTTGCAATTTATTTTTACATCTCAACTTAAATTTTCTTCAATGTTGCTATATCTTTTATAATTTCATTCTGCAATTTATTGTTGTCCTTTTTAAATTTTTCCCAATCTTCTTTTAAGTCCCTGGTTTCTTTATTTTTGTATTCTTTAATTCCTTCAACCCTTACATTCTTTGATCATGCTTATAATTGTTCTTTTACAGACTTTTTTTTAATATTTTTTACTTATTTTATTTAGTTTTTGTANTACTGGGCTCAGCTCTTACCCGTTTTTGAGTAGGTAGCAGCTTTGGCTATCCCCTGTCTTAGGTTGGCCGACCCAAAAAAGCCCTTACTTGTCTTTGGAGTCTGATGCTGTCTTTTGTAGGTATTGACGAGGGGGATGGGCTTATACTTTGCCTGTAAGGCTATTAATTGGACTTCTTCTGACTGTTTTCTAGCGAACCTTATAACCCAGTTGAGCAAGCAATGGCCTACCGTAACAAAGCAAAAAAATAAAAGAGGTCTTTTCTTCTTTTAAGGCTATTCCTAAGGTCGTATAGATTTTTTGTAATTACACTGGAGTAGTCTGCATAAAAGCAGCATTCTTCCCCTAAAGCCTGGCATATCCCTCCCTGTTCTAGTGCAAGGAGATAAAGCCCCCTTCTATTCTGAGGACAATCTCCTGCTATAAGAATTCCAATCATTGGCCTTCATGTGTCCTTCTAGAGTTATGTTTCTACCTTTTTCATCTGTCTGAGCCTTCTTCGTTATTTCCATTGTTGTGTTATTGATAGAGCTGTTCCTCCAGTAGCTGCGCCTTCGATTCCCACTCCTAGTATGTCCGCTAGGGCAAGGGCGGTTCTCTCTTTTATGTCTAGAAACTGAAGGGCCTCCTGCTGGGTGGTACAATGCACAAGAACTTTACCGGCTTTCTTAGGGTTGACACGAGGGATTAGTCCCAGGGCATACATAACATTCCCACTTTTTAGTATTTAGTCTATCCACCTCCCTTCGGCACTGTTCCCATTGTCCATTGAAGTAACAGGCTGCTAACGAGCAGAAATCGATTTGGAGAGTAGGCCAGACGCTCTCTGTTGTTCCTTTATTTGAGACAGTCTTGACGACATTTCTAGTAGTGACATTCACCACTGACCAGATAATGGTGCGAGGCCTGTGTGACACGTCTGATGACTCAGTCTTCCCATGGGGCCATAGTAGTAGAATTCTGATGGCCAGGAGAATCAGATTCATTTCTGTAAGAACAAGGAGATTACCTTAAGGAGTTCATCCTTAGTTTGGGGGTTAAGAAGTTTCCTGGAGGTCATATTTGATGTTCGTTGCTGGGACCCAGATAGGTGTATTCGAGTCTGTTGGCATAATACAACCTAATCCTCAGCCTGTGGTTATAAATGGGTCCGTGCCTCGCCATTGCTGGGTTAGAGAATCTCTCCACCGGACCTGTATTGCTGGTGTCTGGGGTAACAGTCCCCAGTGTTTTTGAAATGTATTGTAATGTACATTTTTGGCAAAATTAAGCAACTATTATGTATTATAATAATGCCCCTTCCAGCTGCAGGTGAGGACTGCAGTACCAGTCCTCTCCCCCTTATTTTGTTTTTTGGTTAAAAAATGGGCTTAGGGACTGAGATGTAAAGCAAGGCCCATTTGTCTGTTTTGACCTGTTTAGTTAGGCCCAGCGTTGAACAGAAGTTTTATTTTGGTTCAGTTACACTTCAACATTAGTTAATTCGAGAAGCTCATCTATCTGCATGGCATTCCCCTTGGCGAGGAACCGGGCAGATGAGAATGACTCCTTATATGTTGGATATAAATGGACTCTGCCCGGCTCTCCAAAAGAGACCAAGCTTGTATCATGAGAGGCTGATTTATGGGGTTTCCCTGTTTCCAGTCTATATGGTGCCTCCTTGGGAGACGCTGCATGAAAATACTGTCACATATTAGGCTATCAATATAAGATTAAAGGGTTGGGTGAGGTCCTGGAGGGCCATTGTGGCCTCTAGTAATTCCTTGTATTGTACGGACCCTTGTACATCTTGTGTCTGGATCTTTACTGGGACATCAGGGTTTTCTGGGGCCCGGAATAGCAAGTAAGCCCCCCCCCCCCCATTTTCCTCCATCAGGAAACATACAAGCATCGGCCAGACATCTTTTTGGAAAAGAGGTTGTTGGCTATTAATTTAATGGGTAGTCGTTGGAGGAGTGTAGCCCATGGAGAAGGGCTGAAATGGCAGTCCAGACTACTCAGGAATCCCTCCAGGGCTAGCAGTACCCGAGGGTGGGTATTTAATGCTCATTCCATATCTTCCATTTGGAAGGGTATGGCTATAGTATCAGGATCTTTACCATAGTGTCTGATTGCTAAATTTCTGCCCTTTTTTATAGCGTCAGTTATTTGATCTAAGACCTTGTATACCCTCGGTGTTCCGCCAAAAGAAGTATGCACCCATTCCAATGGTTTTCCTTCTTAGACTAACACGGCCATGGCAAGCTCCTTCCCCGGAAAAATCCAAAATGTAAGGTCTTTTCTTTTATCGAACCTTTGTAGCTTGGCAGAAAATAGAGCCCTAGAGAATTGATCAAAAATGTTGCTCTGAGAGCTCAACCTCACCTCCACAGGGGCCCCCTTTCTTGGAGGGAAAAGAGGGGGAGGCGGGTCTCAGTAGAGACTCCAAACCAGGGCCTGAGCCAATCTATCTCACCCAACACCTTTTGTAATTGGGTCATTTCAAGGTTATACCCTTTCTACCTTGAAAAACATCCACAACTCCTCCCAGTGACATAGGACATCACTATGCCCCAGCCCCTCAAACCACACATTACTCTTTGCCCACATTTTTCCTTACTGCGTTCCAAATGCTGCATATCAGCTGCCTGGAGCCGCTCTGTAGACCAGGACTGACCTTGAGCTCACCAATTAGACTGGCTGCAACTACTGCCTCCACAGTACTGGTATTAAAGGTGTGTACGCCACCACACCCCGCGTCCCCAAGGCGGCAGACAAAAACTGCCCCACCCCAAACAAAAGCTAGATATATTCCAAAGCAAGCAAGTTACATTTTGAAAGCAAACAAAAACCAAAATGGGATCTTTAAACCAGTCAGCTCTGAGGCTGATTTCTTTAAACAACTATCACCTGTTGTGAAGCATTTGAGAAACTCAGAGACAATAAATTTAGATGTTGCACCTTTGTTTTAGATGTTGAAAGTGCACAAACATGTAACCCAGTGTAGATTTCATTATTCCAAAAACAAAAAATTTTTTTGATAGAGTAATCCATAACTTTTGTTTACAATCGAACCATGTTTGGACTGTTTAAACATAAAGTTTGGCATCACTTAAGATGGAAGGGCAGTCCAACTAGAGGGAATGTCTTATATTATCATGTCTGATTCAACATAAATAGACTTAGAACATAAATAGATACACTCATTCCATACACATCATGTGTGCGCACATAATACAAAACATACATTACCTATATTCTGTGTAGGGTTGACCTGTACAGAGAAGAAAATCCACTATCATTGGTGACTTCCAATGAAAAACATGAAATTTTATAATCTGTACACAATTAGGTGTTATTTTAATAATTTAGAATAAATTGTTCCTATAACCCAAATAAAACAACGCATGAGAATCCATATGCCCACTTTCTAGGTCCCATTTGCAACACTCTGACCTTTACAAATGAACATATAAATAAAATCTGTGTATGAATGTACTGTCTGCATGCAAGTCTGTGCACCCGTGTCGTGCAACGCTGCAGAGGTCAGAAGAGGGTCTCGGATTCTCCTGGAACTGGAGTTCTCCTGGAATTGGAGCTTCAGATGGTTCTCAGCCGCCATGTGGGTGCTGGGGATCGAACCCGGATCCTCTGTAAGAGTGGTCGGTGCTCTTAACCACTAGGCTATCTCTCCAGCCCCTCTTTTAAGATCTTTAACATGAGTTATATCTAAGGAGTCTTCACTATAGGGTTCTTTAATAGGGTTACCAGTATTTCTCATGGGTTCATTAGGGTTTTTATGTTATTATTTTTTTTCTTCTTTGAGATTTAGGCATTTGGGTAGCATTTGTTGGGTGTGGTTCTAATATGAGGCTTAGGTGATTCTTTGTTGAGCTAAGACAAACCTTGATTATGTAGTTCATCCAATGGCCGAAGCCTCACAACACCAAAGCTTGACAACCACACCAAGCTTGTGGAACAGAACTCTGAGGGCCCCAGGCACTTCTGGTTTTGTGGGGTGGAAAGTTGTAACACCACCACTGCTGTGCAGTCAGAGTCTCCCACACCAGAGTGGGGCAAGCACCAATCATGCACCTGGTGAGATATTCTCAGAGAGCCACCTCACATCACACCACCTGTGGTCTACCCTACTGTCCTCCAGGGCCGGCTGTCAAGGGCTGTACCTTGGTCCAGTGGGAGGGAGACTCAGTCTACACCAGAGTTATCACTGCTGTCTCTCAACGCCCTCATGTAGCATCTGTAGAATTGCAGTCACTAAGGATCCAGGTACTCTAAGACCACCTCCAGTGCTTCCCAGTCCTCTTGAGGCACTCTAAATCCCCTTCCTCAGCCAGATTTAGCTGCTCTGAAGGCAGCTGCCTCCCCAGGAGCCTCCATCTTGCTCTCTGCCCTTAAATCCACTCGGTGAATTTGGTATTTGTTTTCTTGCCCCAAAATTGCCCTCTCATAGCACCAATGCCATTAGTCATGGCCTGTGAGAGGGCTCCAATATTTATGGATTGGAATTGTCATATTCAATTTTAAAATTAAAAAAAAATTGACAAAAGTTTTAGAGTAAATAGTATTCTGTAAACTACATCTCAGAGGGATTCATAGTCCCCCCCCCCTTTTTTTTTTTGTATTAGCACCATGAATAGGACAGTCTCTCTTATTTTTAAGACTTTTATATTTTGATCTATAATCTTTTTATTTTATTTATTTTCATATGTGTATGAATGTACTGTCTGCATATAGGTTTGTGCACCCATGTCATACAATGTGGCGGAGGTCAGAAGAGGGTGTCATATTCCCCTGGAACTGGAGTTAAAGATGGTTCTTAGCTGCCATGTGGGTTCTGGGAATTGAACCCTGGTCCTCTGAAAGAGCAGTTGGGGCTCTTAACCGCTGAGACATCTCTCCAGCCCCTTGATCTATAATCTTTAAAAGGCATTTCTACTACATACCCATAGACAGGGACCAAGGTGTAAAGGTCTGCTAAGCCCAATTAAACTTTATCCTATCGGACTGCATACTGTTGGTTCAAGGAGGCAAAACTCAGTCTTTCTTGAGTCAAATTATCTTGTAGATAAAGGAAATGTCACAGGTAATATTTATACAATATAGAAAAATATAGAGAATATTTGTGTGCATTTAATCCCAAAGTTGTCACTGGAAATCTAGTACAAATTAGGAGTGAAACAAATATTAAGAACAATTTGTATCTTTAATTAGCTTAAGCATGTTGCCATTTTTATATTTAAAATATTTAAACAATCTTATTTAATACAGCCATTTTAATTTTTAATAAATATCTAAATACCATATAATGTGTAGGCAAAGCTTAAGCAAAAACTGAACATCTTTTAAATAAACCTTGACCACACATATATTTTGCTTTTCAAACTACTTGACTGAAACATGACCCTAGAGAAATTAAGCTACTTTACAATTTTTTGTCTTTTTGAGACAGGGTTTCCCTTTAGTTTCAGCTGGGATGGAGCTCTCGATGTAGACCAGGCTGTCCTTGAACTCATAGAGATCTGCCTGCTTCTGCCTCCAGAGTGCTGGGATAAAAGGCATGTACCACCATGCCTGACTTACTTTTTTTTTTTTATTTACATAGCTTTAACCTTTAGTTATCATAACAAACCTTTTAAGAACCTGTATAAATCATCACTAAAGTACCTTTATTATGAACATAAAACAGTTATTTTAAACACATTAATTTTAATAAAATATTTTTATTGGTGTTATGTGTTTTTCATATGCCATTTCTCAGTCCAATTTAGACAAACTCCCTTTTCCATGCCCCCTACACCACTCCACTTCCTGCATTCTGTCATACATGTCTTGAATCTTTTTCTCAGTCTTTTTAAAGCTTTTCTCTGGAGCAGTTTATTGTTTGGGCAGAGGTTAACTGTTTCAGTCAGCTCTTGGATCCAGTCTTTTTGTCATTGTTGTTCCCTCCCATTTGTATTACTCCAAAATATGCCTATATATGTCACATAAATCCCAAAATTATGGCCTTTGAAAATAAACTGCATGCTAATTCCAAAATATATTTAGGAGTTCACATTTTTCCCTTTAATTTTATATTACTCTAATATATGAGGACATACCCTCCATACATATATCACAATTACAAAGTCTGAAAATAAGGGTCAGTTAACTCTGGAGGCCATTAAGGAATTCACATTATAATAGCATAGTTTCCTTCAGATAAAACAAAATATAACACTAACTTTTCTCAGCTTGACTTTCAACTATGGATTTGGTGCTAGCATCCACAAGTGAAGGATACCATTCGTCGTTTGTTTTTTGGGACTGTGTTACTTCACTTAGCAAAATGGATTCAAGTTACATCCATTTACCTACAAATTTCATGATCTCATCTTTCTTTACCACTGTAAAGAATTCCATTGTATAGATGTACCATATGTTCTCTATCCACTCATCAGTTAAAGAACACTTGGGTTGCTTCCAGCTCTTTGCTATTGTGAAGAGAGCTGCAATAAACATAGATGTGCATGTATCTCTGTGATAGGATGATAGATCAAGGAGTGGTAAGACTGGGTCAGGTAGTAGGCTCATTTTCAATTTCTTGAGAGTTCTCCACATTGCTTTCCATAGGGGTTGCATAAGTTTGCATTTCCACCAGCAGTGGATGAGTGTTCCCCTTTCTGACAACCTCTCCAGCATTTGGTATCCTTTGTTTTCTGCATAATAGTTAGTCTTACTGTAGTAAGATGAAATCTTAAGGTGGTTTTAATTTGCATTTCCTAATTATTAGAGATGTTAAACATTTTTTAAGATATTTCTCAGCAATCTTTACTTCTTCATTTTTGAAGTCTCTGTTCAGCTCTTTACTCCATATTTTGAGTAGGTCATTTGTTTTCTTCCTCCTTTGTTTTTTGAGTAGTTTATACACTTTGGATGTTAATGCTCTATCAGATGTATCACTGGTGAAGGTTTCCTCCTACTCTGTGGGTTTTCTCTTCATTTCATTGATTGTTTCTTTTGCTGTTTAGTAAGATCCTATTTGTCAATTGTTGACCTTATTGTTTGCTCAGTTGCTGTCTGATTTAGAAAGTCTTTTCCTACGACTTTGTCTCGTAGGTTACTACCAACATTTTCTTCTAACATTTTCAGAGTTTCAAGTTTCACATTGAGGTTTTTGATCCATTTGGAGTTGATTTTTGTACATGGTGAGAAGTAAGGATTTAGTTTTATTCTTCTATATGTGGTGGTACAGTTATGCCAACACCATTTGATGAAGATGTTGTCTTTCTTCCATTGAGGCTTCTTGGCCCCTTTGTCAAGTATGAGGTGGGTGTAATTGGATGTGCTCTGGTTTGGAACCTCAATTTTGTTCCATTGATCTACATGCCTGTTTTGTGCCAATACCAGCCTGTTTTATGACAACAGCCCTGTAATATAGTTTGAAATCCCCCTCTGTATTGCTCTTTTTGCTCAGGGTTGCTTTGGTTATCCAGGGTCTTTTGTTTCTCCATATTAACTTTAGGATTTTTTTCCTAGGTCTGTGAAGTAGCTCGTGGAAATTATATATTACCTTGGGTAGGATGGTCATTTTTACTATATTAATTCTTCCAATCCATGAGCATGGGAGGTTTTTCCATCTTCTAGTAGCTTCCTCAGTCTCTTTCTTGAGGGATTTAAATTTTTCTTTGTAGAGATTTTTGGTGTGTTTGGTCAGGTTTGTTTCTAGATAACTTAGTTTTTGGAGACAATTGTGAGTGGGAAAGTCTCCTTGTATTCCTTCTCTAATTGCTTGTTATTGGCATAAAGAAAGGCTATCAATTTTTCTAAATTAATCTTGTATCCTACCACTTTACGGAAGCTGTCGATGGTTTCTAGAAGTTTTCTGGTGGAGTTGTGGTGTTCTTTAAGTAAACTAACATGTCATATGCAAAAAGGGATAGTTTAACTTCCTCTAATCTCCTTTTCTTGTCTTATTGCTCTCACGAGCATTTCAAGCATTATATTGAAGAGGAGTGGGGATGGAGGTAGCCTTACCAAGTTCCTGACTTTAAGGGGAACACTTCTAGCTTTTCCTCCTTTAGAATAATGCTCGCTGTGGGTTTATTGTATATGGCTTTAATTGTTTTGATGATTGTTCCCTCTAGTCCAATTCCCTCCAGGACTTTAAACATGAAGGCATGCTGAATTTTGTTGAAGGCATTTTCTGCATCAATTGAGATGACCATGTAGTTTTTGTCTTTCAGTCTGTTCATGTGATTTATGACATTTTTTTATTTATGTATGTTGAACCATCCCTGCATCTCTGGTATGAATCCAGCTTGGTCATGTTGGATGATCTTTATGATGAGAGCAATATGTATTTGGTTTGCAAGTATTTTGTTGAGAATCTTTGCATCTATGTTCATTAGTGAAATGGGTCTATAGTTTTCTTTTTTCATTGTGTCTTTGCCTGCTTTGGGGATTAGAGTGATATTGGCTTCATAGAAGGAATTTGGGAGATTTCTTTCTGTTTCTATCCTCTTGAATAATTTAAGTAGTAGTGGCTGTAGGTCTTCTTTAAATGTCTTCTAGAATTCTGCTCTGAATCCATCTGGATCTGGACTATTTTTAGTTGGGAGGTTTTTTATTACAGTTTCAATTTCCTCCATTCTTATGGATCTATTCAAGCTGTTGATCTCTTCCAGGTTAAGTCTTGGTGGATTCCATGATGTCAGGTATTCTTCCATTTCTCTTGGGTTTTCAAATTTAGTAGAGTATAGGTTTTTGAAGTATTCCCATAAGATTTTCTGAATCTTTTCATTATCTGTTTTGATGTTTCCCTTTTCATCATTTCTAATTTGGTTGATTTGGAGTTGCACTTTCTTTCTTTTAGTCAGTTGGGCTGGAGGTCTATCTATCTTGTTTATCTTTTCTTGGATTCATTGATTTTTTTGTATTGTTTTCTTTGTTTTTATTTCATCGATTTTTGCTCTGACTTTTGTTATTTCTTCCTGTCTTCCAGGTTTAGGATTTATTTGTTGCTGCCTCTCAAATATTTTTAATTGCAATGTTAAGTCATTTATTTGTGCTCTTTCTATTTTTTTAATGTAGGCACTTAGGGCTATGAATTTTCCTCTCAGGACTGCTTTTAAGGTGTCTGATAGGTTTTGCTGTGTTGTGTCATCCTTTTCATTTAGTGCCAGGAATGCTTTTATTTCTTTCTTTATTTGTTCTTTGACTTGTTCATTATTTAGTAGTGTGTTGTTTAGTCTCCATGTGTTTATATAGGTAGTAAGGCTCTTTTGGGTATTGATATTAAGCTTTATTGCACTATGATCTGATAAGATACATGAAATTATTTCAATTTTTTTGTATTTGTTGAGGTTTGGTCTTTGTCCCAGTATATGGTCGATTTTCCAGAATGTTCCATGGGGTGCTGAATAGAAAGTATACTCTTTGATGTTTGGGTGGAATATTCAGTAGATGTTTGTTAGGTCTATTTGGTGTATCATATTGTCCAGTTCAGATGTCTTCCTATTTATTCTTTGTCCAGTTGACCTGTCCAATGGGCTCGGTGGGGTATTGAATTCTCCAACTACTTGTGTGCTGGGATTGATCTGTGTCTTGAAGCCCTTCAGGATTGTGTTTATGAATTTTTGTGCTCCAGTGTTTGGTGCATATAGATTTATGATTGTAAGATTGTCATGGTTGATTGACCCTTTGATAAGCATGTAGTGACCCTCTTCATCTCTTCTGATTAGTTTTACTTTGAAATCTAGTTTGTCTGATATTAAAATAGCAGCTCCTGTTTGTTTTTTGGTGCCATTTGCTTGAAATATTTTTTCCATCCTTTCATCTTAAGATGGTGTCTGGGAGTTCTAGGACAGCTGGGGCTACAGGGAGACCCTGTCTCAAAAAGACAAAAAATAAAAAAATTAGATGGTATCTGTCCTTGAAGGTGAGGTGTATTTTTAAAGATGAATTTGGTTTCTTAATCCATTCTCCCACTCTGTTTATTTTCTGTTTGCATTTTGGGCCTGTTTGTATTTCTGTGTTTATACCTTCATTAGTTACCTTCTCTTGCCACTTTGGGATAGCTGTTCCTTTCCTCTGTCCTCTGAACTGCTTTGAGTATTTTCTGGAGGGTTGGATTACTAGACATGTATTCTTTCATCTTGTTTATATCATGGAATATTTTCCATTCCCTTTCAATTATAACTGACATTTTTGCCTGGTAGAGTAACCTAAGTTGGCATCTGTAGTCATTTAGTACTAGAAATACTTTAGGCCAAGCTCTTCTGGCTTTCATCATTTGCATTGAAAAATCAGCTGTAGTTCTGATAGGTTTTCCTTTATATGTAACTTATTGTTTTCCTCTTGTGGATTTCAGTATTTTTTGTTTTGAGCATCTAGAGTTTTGATAATGATATGTCATGAGGAGTTTCTTTTCTGATCTTGTATATTTGGTGTCCTATGTGCTTCTTGTATTTCTATGGGTGTGTCTTTTTTCAATTTGGGGAAATTTTCTTCTACAATTCTGTTTCTCCTTCCTCTATACTTATGATCCAGAGGTTTGGTCTCTTCGTGGTATCCCAAATTTCCTGATTATTCTACTCCTATGTTTTTTTTTTTTTTAATTTCCATAATCTTTACTTGAGCTTTTCAGTTCTTCCACATTATCTTGTATGGTTGATATTCTATTTTCTGCTTCATCCATTCTGTTACTGAGGCTTTCTCTTGCCCTTTCCTGTTGACTAGATGAGTGCTTGATTTCCTTTTTCATTTAAGCTTGAGATTCCTTTATTATTTCCATTTTCTTTCTGAATTGACCATTCTCCCCTTTTAGTTTTCTAGTTTCCTTTTTCATTTCAGTCTGAGATTTTTTTCAGTGGTTCCATTTCCTTCTGGATTTGGTCATTCTCTCTCTTTTAGGTCCTTGATTTCTTTGAGTATATCTATGATTGTTCTTTTATGATCTGTGTCCTGGGTTACCTCCAGGGAGCTCCATTGTTGGAGTCCTCTATAAGACTGATAGAGTTTGGTAGAGATTTCTTATTTGCTTTTCCCATGTTGTTGAGTTTTCTCTGTGCTTTTGGCATATGGTTTTGATTTGTTTTGTTTGTAATCTGATTGTTTCTTCCTTGTCATGTAGACCTGTTCCTTTAGTTTGACTAGGGGTGGTGGGTGATTTGGTCCCCCTGCCAGCAACCTGGCTGCTACCTCAGTGTCCCTGAAGACTTAATCTCCCAGCGGCATGAACCTGCTTTTATCCGGCCTGCTGTGGAGACCTGGTAAGGGATGGGGAGCACAGTGGCCACCTGCAGTCACTGTGGAGAACTGACCCCTTGGTGCAGAGGTCAGTTGATCACTCTCAATTTACTGTTCAAGGTGGTGACTTGATAGGTCTTATCCAACCAGACTCCAGCTTAACCAGGTTGGTGGGTTGATGGACCTCCCTCCAACCCACTGGTCACAGCTGGTGACCTGATAGGTCTCCGTCCAGACCCATGGTACCATTCACCCACAAACTAGGTGATCTGATAGATCCCTGTCCAGCCCACTAGCCATGACACTCAAAATCCAGGCCTGCTTCCACCTGTGTACAAGCAAAATAATGGCCAGGAAGTCTATGTAATGATGATAATGGAGAATTCACTTTATTGCCTGCTGCACCTCACTTTTTAAAAATTTATTTATTAATTTTTTATGTGTATGAATGTACTGTCTGCATGTAGGTTTGTGAACCTGTGTCATGCAATGCTGCAGAGGTCAGAAGAGGGTGTCGGATTCCCCCAGTACTGGAGTTAAAGACAGTTCTCAGCTGCCATGTGGGTGCTGGGGATCGAACCCAGTCCTCTGCAAGAGCAAGTCGATGCTCTTAACCACTAGGCCATCTCTCCAGGCCCATGCACCTCACTTTTTTTTTAATTTTTTTTTATTAATTTTATTTATTTCTGCATGTGTATGAATGTACTGTCTGCATGCAAGTCTGTGCACCCGTGTCGTGAAATGCTGCGGAGGTCAGAAGAGGGTCTCAGATTGCCCTGGAACTGGAGTTCTCCTGGAATTGGAGCTTCAGACGGTTCTCAGCCGCCATGTGGGTGCTGGGGATCGAACCCGGGTCCTCTATAAGAGCGGTCGGTGCTCTTAACCGCTAGGCCATCTCTCCAGCCCTGCACCTCACTTTTATAAGCAAAATGACTTCAGCTCCCAGATCTAATCACAGACCCTTGTTTTGTGCCACTGTATACTGCTGATCTGCCTAACATTATGTGTGAGGCTCACGTTGCTTGCTCCCTCTTGTGGTGGTGTTAGAGGAATCCCCTGACTCCCATATGGTGCCCTGAAGGGTGCTAGCTCAGGACTAGCTCCTAATACAAACTGGATCTTCCCACACTTGCATATTCTTGAGAACATGTAATATAAAATATTTCTAGTCCAACATTAAAAGCTCCCACAGTATTTAACAGTCCAAACATTATTCAAAAATCCAGAGTCCAAAATCTCTCATACTCAATGAAATTTCTTAAATGATAACCCCTCGAAAATATAAAAATAAAAAGCAGAGAAGCAAATTACCCACTTCCAAAATACAGTGGCACAAAATACAAAACCCCATTCCAAAAGGAAGGAATGGGGCCATAGTCAGGACATGAGGGACCAAAGCAAGTTCAAAAACAAGCAGCACAAACATCAAATCCTGTGGCTCCATATTCAATATCTGAGACCTTAGTTTCAAATGGCTTAGATGGCTCCATGCTTACAGCTTTTCTGCTTGAAACATGCATCCATCTCTTGGGCTGGTAACACTCCTTAGAATGCCAAATTCTTCGTACTGTCTCTCAATGGCTTCCTAGGGTCTTTTGGCCTATCAGGGCTTTCTTTCCACAGGCATTTCCTTACTCAACACTGCCTGGCTTCAGTGGCATGCTAATAAGAACCAACAGTCCTTTCTGGCATCTTTCATGCTTTCTAAAACAAGTACCATGAGAAGGACACTGCCTAATTAAGCTGACAGCTTGAGATGAACCTTGGCCCCCTGGGATCATATTATTAGCCCCTTTTTTATGTTGTGATTTTCTAGGTTCAAAAACTCCTTAGATCTTTTCTTTAACAAGTTGGAAAATAGCTAAGTGGGTTCTTGCACTGAGGTTATTCTTTTGGTTGTTCACTTGCAAATCTGGAGGTCTGGCCTTAATAATGCCGTATTAGTCACTTTTCTGTTGCTGTGAGAAAACCACCGTGAGCAAGGGAACTTATAAAAGGGAGAGTTTATTTGAGCTTACAATTGATGGTTTCAGGGAATCAGAGTCCATTGTGGCGGGAAGCATGGTGGCCGGGGCTGGAGCAGCAAGCCAAAGGTCCCATCTTGCAAACAGCACAGGAAGCAGAGAGAGGGAGAGGCTGGAGACTGCGAGGCTTGTTAAACTCACTAAGCCTTCCCCCAATAACGTACTTCCTCCAGCACAGCCACACCTTCTAAGACCTGCAGGAACAGTGCCACCAACTGGAGACAATGTCTGAATACTTAAAGCCTATGGAGGACACTCTCATTCAAACCACCACAGAGGCTAACAAGTGTTTCAAGCACTATATTGAAGAGGAGAGGTGACAGGGGGACAGCCTTGCTGAGTTCCTACCTTTAAAGGGAATGTTTCTGTCATTTCCCCATTTAGGATTATATTGGCTGTGGTTTTCCTGTATATGGCTTTGATTACATTGAGGAATGATCCCTCCAATCCAATTCCTTCTAGGACTTTAAGCCTGAGGGGGATGCTGCATTTTGTCAAGGGATTTTTCAGCATCAATGGAGATGATGGTGTGGTTTTTGTCTTTCATTCCATTTATGTGTTTGATGCTATTTATTGATTTTCATATGTTGAACCATCCCTGCATCTCTGGTATGAATCCAACTTGGTCATGAAGGATGATCTTCTTGATGTGGGTCTGTATGCGATTTGCCAGTATCCTGTTTAGAATTTTGGCATCTGTGTTCATTAGGGAGATGGGTCTATAATTCTCCTTTTTAGTTGGATCTTTGCCTGGTTTTGGTAATAGAGTGATGCTGGCTTCATAGAAGGAATTTGGGAGAATTCCCTCTGATTGTATCCTTCTAAACAGTTTCAGTAATAATGGTTGTAGGTCTTTTTGAAATGTTTTATAGAATTCTGCCGTGAAACCGTCTGGGCCTGGGCTTTTTTTAGTTGGGAGGCTTCTTACTACATCCTCTATTTCTTCATATGTTATGGGTCTGTTTAAGCTGCTGGTCTCCTCTTGGCCAAGCTTTGGTGATTCCCAAGATTTCAGATATTCATCCATTTCTTCTAGATTTTCAAACTTGGTAGAATATAGGTTCTTGTAATATTCCCATATAATTTTCTTGATCTTTTCCTTGTCCGTTGTGATATTTCCCTTTTCATCACAGATTGTATTGATTTGGAGTTGTTCCTTCTTTCTTTTTGTTAACTGGGCTAGAGGTCTGTCTATCTTGTTTATTCTTTCAAAGAACCAACTTTTGGCTTCATTGATTTTTTGTATTGTTTTCTTTGTTTCTATTTCATTGATTTCTGCTCTGATTTTTGTTATTTCTTCCTGTCTGTTGCATTTAGGGTTCATCTGTTGTTGCCTCTCAAGTGCTTTTAGCTGTAGTGTTAGATCATTCACTTGTGCTCTTTCTGTTTTTCTAATGTAGGCACCCAGGGCTATAAATTTCCCTCTTAGGACTGCTTTTAAGGTATCCCATAAGTTTTGTTGTGTTGTATTGTCATTGTCATTCAGTTCCAGGAATGTTTTTATTTCTTTCTTTATCTCTTCCTTGACCCATTCATTATTCAAGAGTGTGTTGTTTAGTCTCCATGTGTTCTTGTAGGCAGGAGGGCTTGTCCTGGTGTTGATGTTGAGCTTCATTGCACTGTGGTCTGACAGGATGCATGAAATTATTTCAATCTTTTTGTATTTGTAGAGGTTTCTTCTGTGTCCCAGGATGTGGTCGATTTTGGAGAATGTTCCGTGGGGTGCTGAGTAGAAAGTGTATTCTCTGGTATTAGGATGGAATGTTCGGTAGAGGTCTATGAGGTCCATTTGGTGTATCATATCGTACAGTTCAGATGTCTCTCTGTTTATTCTTTGTCCTGTTGACCTATCCAAAGGACTCAGTGGGGAATTGAAGTCCCCTACTATGAGTGTACTGGGGTTAGTGTGTGACTTGTGGGCCTGGAGAATTGTCTTTATAAAGTTTGGTGCACCATAGTTTGGGGCATATATATTCATAATTGTGAAATCTTCTTGGTGAATTGTTCCTTTGATAAAAAAGCAATGGCCTTCTTTTTCTCTTCTGATTCCTTTTAATTTGAAGTCTATTTTGTCTGATATTAAAATAGCAACACCTGCTTTATTTTTGGTACCATTTGCTTGGAATATTTTTTTCCATCCTTTCACTTTCAGGTGGTGCATGTCCTTGAAGGTAAGATGTGTTTCTTGTATACAGCATATCAATGGATTCTCTTTCCTAATCCAATCTTCCAGTCTATGTCTTTTGATTGGGGAATTTAGTCCATTAAAATTTAAGGTTATAACTGATAGGTTTGTGTTGCTTCCTTTTGCCTTATTATCCATTTGGGTTTAGGTTTCTACTTCTATAGTTATGCTTTTATTGATTTCTCTTTCTAGGTGCCTAGGGATTGCTCCTTTCCTCTGTCCTTTGAATTGCTTCAAGTATTCTCTGAAGGGTTGATTTTCCGGACATGTGTTCTTTCAATTTGTTTATGTCACAGAAGGTTTTTCTCTCTCCTTCAATTATAATCGACATTTTTCCTGGGTATAGTAACCTGGGTTGTCATCTATTGTCTTTTAACACTGGGAATGCTTTGCTCCAGGTTCTTCTTGCTTTAATATTTTGCGTTGAGAAGTCAGATGTAATTCTGATAGGTTTCCTCTTATAGGTCACCTGTTTTTCTCTTGTGGCTTTAAGGATTTTGTCTTTGTTTTGGGTGTCTAGAATTTTAACTATGATGTGGCATGGAGAATTTCTTTTCTGATCTTGTCTGTTTGGAGTTCTATGTGCTTCTTGTATTTGTATTGGTTTGACTTTTTTTTGTTTTGGGAAGTTTTCATCTATTATTCTGTTGAAGATCTGATCAATACCATTCTCTTGGGATTCTTCTCCTTCCTCTATTCCTATGATGTTGAGGTTTGATCTTTTCAACTATCCCACAGTTCCTGGTTGTTCCACTTTTGTGTATTTTTAAATTTTTCATAATCTTTACCTGATGTTTTTAGTTGTTCTGTGTTATCTTCCAGGTCTGATATTCTTTGTTCTGCTTCCTCCATTCCACTTCTGAGGCTTCTTCCATTCGTTCTCTCTTGATTGGATGAGTGTTTGACTTCCTTTCTCATTTCCTCTTCTGATTTCCTTAGTATTTCTACTTCTTTTTGGAGCTTCTCAATCTCTTCCTGTAGCTCTTTGCTTCAATGGTTGTTTTCTTTATCGTTTTCCATATGGGATCTTTTCAGTGTTTCTACTTCTTCTGGAGTTTGTCATTCTCTCTCTCTCTAGGTCCTTCTGGAGTTCTTCATTCTCTTTTCTTAGTTCTTTATTTCCTCTTTATAATCTTGTAGTTCTTTAAATATGTTCCCAATTGTGTTTCTGATATATGCATCCTGGGCCATTCCCAGAGGGATCCCACTATAGGAATCTTCCATGGGGTTGGTAGAGCTGGTGAGGGATTATCCTGCCCCTTTCCCATGTTGTCTCTTCTTCATGTTCCTGGTATATGGGCTTCTCCTTGCCTGTATTCCAATGTGAGTCCTAAATGCTTCTTCACTGTGTTGAAGGCTTGCTTTGCTTGCCTCGTTTGGATGCATTCGTAATCCCAGTTGGTGGGGGGGTGCTCTTTAGCCCACACCCCAGTTTCAGCTAGTCTCAGGAGATCTCTAGACTGGACTCTTATTTGATCAATATGCTTATACATGCAAGTCCCTCCAGCTGGACATTGGGGACCTTGGGCTATATAAGTTTGGGCATAGCTCCTTGCAAATTGGTTTTACATGAAGGATGCTTGTATACCTTACTTATTACTTATTATTAAAAAAGTTATAGAAAAATATTCTATGAATGTTTTACTTTGGAATAAATCACTGAACTTTATAAACAAAGCAAAAATGTAATACAGTAACTAATAAAGGAAATAAATAAAATGTAGAATATATTTTAGAAAGGCACTAAGTTGATGTCCATATTAAATCTAATTTAACAATTTTTTGTAATAAAATAAATAAATATGGATGCTATTTAAGGCCAGTGAGTTATTTGTATATATCTATAAATTGAGAGACAAAACCACTTCTGATCTTTAATAATCATGTTTATCAATTCATCCACAATATTCACATGGTATGTTCCTGATAAAATGCATATTATCATTTACTTACAATGCAAATTTGTGTCACACATTGATTGTTACATTTGAAGTGATGTGATGAAAGCCAGATTAAATGTCCTATTTATAAATGAAGAAAGAGGGTTGAGGATGTAGCTCAGTGGTAGACTGCTTGCCTAGCATGCATAAGGCGCTAGGTCCAGTCCTCCAAACTACGGGAAAAATGAAAGGGGTTTCCACATATGGAGAACACATTATACTAGGCAATAAAGGACAAAAGTTCGTTTTCCTTGATTACATACTGGAGTAGGAAACAAATTCCTTCTCCATCCTTCTCGAAAAGAAGGATAAAATCATTTGCTTTTGGATATATGAAATATAAATAAACCATCCCAAATGCTTGATAAAGTAATGTTTCATGAAAATGTGATTGGATAAAAATCATGTGTCCTAAAAAGAGATATGTAAACCTTACAGCTAATAATACCAAACATATCCTGGGATAAAAAGAGACATATGGAGTGCCTGGCACAAAGCTCTTTTAACAAGGGTAGAGGGAGCAATGATGCTGTGGACCTGAGAAAATATTTTTATAATTGTCAGTCCAACCTTAGCTATAATGGCTATTACATTTATCAGTGGAAAAGGCATGAGAAAAACAATCACATAAACAGATAGAGACTCTGAAGGTGAAATTCTGAATTACAAAGCCACTAGTAGGTATATCACTCTTCAGAGCTGGTTGCACACTCAAGCATATTTGAGCAATACAAACTGGACTTGATAGGGAAAATAACAACCACCTTGGTTGGGTTGGGAGGTAGGGGTAGATCTGGAGGAACTGGGGAAAGAGCACAGTAGCTTTTAGTATATAAACACACTGCTGACATGAATAAACCTGAGTGTATCTCTCAGACTTTGTCTGAGTCTATGTCTTTCTTTCATTCCTCAGGTAACTTCCTGTGGTCCCCTCCCCTCTCCTTGCCAGAGCTAAGCCTAGGGACTGTTAGCCTGTAGGCAGGAGACAGTCCTGAAATTTGTAGCGTTGTGAAGCTTCAGCCTGGTTCTAGAAGGGAAGAACATCGTGTGAATTACTATCATACTATACCATATATTATCTATATATATATACTCAACAAATATTTTTTAAATTAATATTTTTAGAAACATATTGTGGAAATTGAAGATTTTTTTTTACTGTACTTAATTGAAATTTAGCACTCTGCCAAAGAAATGTGTGGGAATATCCAGTTTGAATTAGGAGCTAGTTCTCAGCTAGCACCCTTAAGGGCAACATGTGGGATTCATGGGATTTCTCTGACCCTACCCTAAGAGGGAGCAAGGAGCATCGCCCAGGCACATGATGTTAGGCAGAGCAGCAGTATACAGTAGTGTGAAACAGGGGTCTGTGATTGGCTCTGGGAGCTGATGTCATTTTACTTATTAAAGTGAGTTGCAGCAGGCAATAAAGCAAATTCACCATTACCATCATTACACAGAATTCCTGGTTGCTTACTTACAGGCCAAAGTAGGCTTGGATTTAGAGTGTCATGGCCAGTGGGTTGGATGGCAGACCATCAGACCACCAAGCTGTTAAGCTGGTGTGGGGCTGGATGGAGACCTACCAGGTCACCCACTGTGAAGTGAATTGTGAGTTGGTGGAGGCTGAAGATAGGCTATCAGCCATAATTCTGAAATTCCTGTCCAAAGACCAGCAGTCTTTTGTTTGGAGGGAAAGCATGGCCAAAACAGGAAGTGTTCTGCTTCCCAGGCTAAGGACCTGGGTTGGAAGTACCTCTCAGGTTGGGTTATGAAAGCAACCACCTGACCTCTGTGCCCAGGGGTCATTTCCCTACAGTGACTCTAGAGGGTCACTGTGCTCCCCTTCCCATAGTAGTACTGCACTGTAACTGCTCATAGTAAGAGAAGTTCCCACAGAAATATACAAAGTACTCTCACATGAGTCAGGGTTACATGGCAGTGACTGTGGCAAAGCGACAGCCTCTCTGACACTGCTGCTGCCAGCATAGCTGGAGACCTGAGACAACCCTGGGAGCTGTCTGCCTGACCAGCACTCAGTGGTAGATGAGTCAGAGAACTCCTGTTATATCAGAGTAAGATGGATGATAGCTTTGATTGTGATCCTGGTGAGCTGGAGCCACCTAATCACTAACAAAAGATACCTGTCAGCTTACATCAACACAGGGCTTCCTGTTGAAATACAAAGAAAGAAAAAAGTAAAAAAGAAATAGCGCTTGCAGCACCTTAGAATGATGCTGCTCAGGACTAGCCCAACACTGAATGTATCTGCACTGTGAGGAGAATGGCCACAGAAGCCTGTGGAGTGCATATTTATTCACATTTTTGTTAAATGTTCAGCCATTTAGCACAGTAAATTGAGTGCATAGTATGTCATTTCATTCCGTTTGAGTTTCTTGAGTCTTTTCTTTAAATGTCTGCAGAGTTGCTGCCCCTTCCTTGAACTGTGAGTACTGCAATCTTTTTAATTCTCAATATGAATAGAGATTTTTGAGCTTTAAATCTGAGGGGAACTCAGCAGGCCTGGTTGGCTTCTGCAATGAACATCAAGAATCCACTGTTGTGGAAGAGGAATTGATTTTATTCCCCCTTTCTGAGAGATCTTTCCTTTTGGTGACCGTTTTCTTCCTTGTTTATACAAGTTCAACAATTTGAAAGGAAAAGGTGATTGTAAGGGTTTCAAAATGAAAGAGAAATTTGAAAGTCTTATGAAAATTCATGGTTTTGTTCCGGGCTCCAGGTATATGGACTTAAAACCATTGGGCTGTGGAGGCAACAGCTTGCTTTTTTTTCTGTTGTAGACAATGACTGGGACAAGAGAGTAGCCATAAAGAAAATTGTCCTTATTGATAACTAGAATATCAAACATGCTCTTTGTGAAATTAAAATTATTAGAAGACTTGATTATGATAACATTGTGAAAATGTTTGAAATTCTTGGTCCCAGTTGAAGCCAGTTAACAGACGATGTAGGCTCTCTCACAGAGTTGAAAAGTATCTACATTGTTCAGGAATACATGGAGACAGACTTGGCAAATGTGCTGGAGCAGGGCCCTTTACTGGAAGAGCATGCCAGGCTTTTCATGTATCAGCTGCTATGTGGGCTCAAGTATATCCATTCCACAAATGTACTGCACAGAGATCTCAAGCCAGCTAATCTTTTCATTAACACTGAAGACTTGGTGAAGATAGGTGACTCCGACCTGGCATGGATCATGGATCCTCATTATTCACATAAAGGTCATCTTTCTGAAGGATTGGTTACTAATTGGTACAGATCTCCACGTCTTTTACATTCTCCTAATAATTATACTAAAGCCATTGACATGTGGGCTGCAGGCTGTATCTTTGCTGCAATGCTGACTGGTAAAACCTTCTTTGCAGGAGCATATGAACTTGAACAGATGCAGCTAATTTTAGAATCTATTTCTGTTGTGCATGAGGAAGATCATCAGGAGCTTCTCAGTGTAATTCCAGTTTACATTAGAAATGACATAACTGAGCAACACAAGTGGCTAACACACCTGCTTCCAGGAATCAGTCGACAAGCACTGGATTTGCTGGAACAGATCCAGACATTCAGCCCCAGGGAAAGGCTGACAGCAGAGGAAGAACTCTCCCATCCTTACATGAGCATCTATTCTTTTCAAATGGATGAGCCAATTTCAAGCCATCCTTTTCACTTTGAAGATGAAATTGATGACATTTTGCTTATGGATGAAACTCATAGCCACATTTATAACTGGGAAAGATACTATAACTGTTAGTTTTCAGAGCATGATTGGCCAATTCATAACAATTTCAATATTGGGTCAAGTTCAGCTTGACCCAAGAGCTCTGTCTGATGTCACTGATGAAGAAGTTCAAGTTGATCCTTGAAAATATTTGGATGGAGACGGAGAAAAATATCTGGAGGATCCTACTTTTGATACCCACTACTCAACTGAGCCTTGCTGGCAGTACCCAGATCACCATGAAAACAAATACTGTGATCTGGAGTGTGGCCACACCTGTAACTACAAGATGAGGACATCATCATATTTAGATATCTTTGTTTGGAGAGAGAGTGAAGTTAACTAACCATTACTATGAGCCCAAACTTATAGATATTTCCAACTGGAATGAATAAAGCAAAGAAAAATCTGATGAAAAAGGCAAGTCAAAGTGTAAGAGGAATAGATTTGTCAAAGCACAGACAGCTCTGGAGGAGGCATCCCAGCAACTACATGAGAAAGAAAGGGAGAAGAACCAGGGGTTTGACTTTGATTCCTTCACTGCCGGAACTATTCAGCTTAGTTCCTAACATCAGCCTACTGATGTGTTCAATGACTTGAATAGCTCAGTGTCCCAACTACGATTGAAAAGTTTGATATTAAAGTCAGTCAGCACAGAGAAGCAGGAAGCCAATCTGGCCAAAGTCAGAAGCCTTGTACCAGTCCTTGTGGGATAGCCAGTTTGTGAGTGGCAGGGAGGAGTGTTTCCTCATCAGTCATTTGTGTGTGTGTGTGAGGTCAGAAAGGATGAACATGTGGAGAAGGAGAGCAGTTACACGAGCTACTTAGACAAGTTCTTGAGCAAGAAGGAAGACCATGAAATGCTAGAAACTGAGCCAGTGAAGGATGGGAAGAGTGGGGAGAGGGAGCATGAGGCAAGGCTTCTGAACAGCAGTGGGGAGTTCCTCCTCAACAAGCACCTAGAATCCATCAGCATCCCACAATTCCATAGTCCAGTGGGGTCCTCTTCAAGTCCATTCAGGCCACATTAACACCTTCCGCTATGAAATATTCCCCTCAAATTCCTCACAAAACATACAGCAGCATTCTGAAATATCTGAACTAAAACACTCAGCAGACATATCTTTTTGTATTCTTCACGAGATGTGTTTTGTCTTTTTTTTTAATCACTAGCATTTAAGTCTTTTTTTTTTTTTTTTTTTTTTTTTTTTTTTTTTTTTTTTTTTTTTTTTTTTTTNAACTCACTCTGTAGACCAGGCTGGCCTTGAGCTCACAAAGATCCGCCTGCCTCTGCCTCCCGAGTGCTAGGATTAAAGGCATGTGCCACCACACCCGGCTGTCATTTTTCACTTGAATCAGAGGTATCATTTAGCAAGGATTTTTATTAGTTCTTGGTTTGTAAAATCCAGACTATTTTTCCTACATGTGAGATAGTTTTCATTTTAAGTGGCATGACCTTTGCACACACAAAAAGAAATTGAACAAAATGGAGGAAACATGCACTAAGACAAGTAAACATTCTCAGAACAGCGGCCTGCTATCCAGGAAACAAAACCTTGCCTTGAAACTTACACAGTGAGACTGTACATAATTGAATGGAAATATATATTTTTTTCCTGAAACATTTTTCATTCATTAGTATTTTCAAGTTTTTCATACTGTACCCATTTCTTAAGACACATGATAACAGCAGCAACTGAAAACTAATGCCAAATTTGCTACACATGTGTTATCTACCTAAGGTAACAAAATTTTGTGGCAAGACATCAAAACACCTGTAGTGCTTCATGGTGTGTGCAGCAGTTATCATAACAAACTGTTCTTAAGACTCATTCATCATTTATGCTCTGGTATTCATTCTTTACAGTAAGGGGTTAATGCATCACATCTTATTTTATCAAAACAGTAATTTTCTGTATTTAATTATAAAAAGTTAACTTAGTTTTAAAGGTTTATTTGCACCTGCCCTTGTTTTTCCACTTTGGGCACTATGGATTGAGGCCTGCCAAGCTGCTTACACAGCATCAGCTTACTCTGAGGCTGTCCACATTTTTTGTGTTCATTTTAAATAAAGTGCTCACTGTGTATAGGAATTTGTATTTTCAAGTTGCTTGATCTATCTACAAAGAAAATTAAAATGATCATTTAAAATGATCCCAGAAGTCTTAATTGTGTTTATTTTTAAAAAACCTGTAATGTTAGACTTGTGTGCATGGAAGTAATTAAGGTACATCATTATTGTAGTTTAAAGGTTGTACATGATAAGACTTCTTTTTTCCATTTTTGCTGTATGTTTTTATTGAATGATCTATTCCCATCCCCAGGCAAGCTGGTAAAATTAGGTAAAACATTTAAAAGTGTACAAGGTAAAATTTGCATTCTTTTTGCTTGGGACTCAAACATGTGGCCTATGGATAGGCTAAAATTGAATAACCTAGGATACTAGTGAAGAAAATCGTATAAAAATGGACTTGTTTAATTTCTTTTACTGTTGTAAAATATCATGATGAAAAGCAACAGGGTAGAAAGGGTATATTTTAGCTTACAATTCCAGGCTATATTCTCTCACTGTGGGCAAATCAAGATAGGAACTTCAAACACCTAACCACATCAGATCCACAATCAAGAATATCGCTTTACTGTGCTTAGATCAATTTCTCTACTTATACAGATCAGGACCCTTTGCCTAGGGAATGTTGCCTCCACAAATGGTCTGCGTCCTCGCACATCAATTAATTTAATTAAGACAACTCCCCTTACAGATGTGCTGCCAAACCAAAACTTATTAAATTCTCTTCCAGATGAGTCCATGTTTTGTCAAGCTGACAAATAAGTTGACCATTATACTCTACTTCTTTTTAACTAGACACACAACACATCAATTTAAACCGTATCCTTCTACTCATACCCAGATTTTCATTATTTGTTCATAATCTAAAATATAATCCAAATTTAGAAATCTAAAGTCTCTCTAAAAGTGCAAATTGTATTAACTGTTTGTTCCTATGAAAGTCAAAACAATTTAATGATTTCCAATATTTGATAAAAGCATATTTTTATTAAAATGGAAAGAATAAAATCATCATATGGATAAATCATTTTTAAAAACCTCTAATATCGCAAATACCAAAATCAGAGGTCCCCTGTGCACTCTCCCACTCTGATTAGTGCTTCTCTCAGCTCTCACCAGAGAAGCTTCTTGCTGCAGATAGTGATTAACACAGAGACACACAACTGGTCAACATGCAGAGAATAGAAGACTGGAGAGTCTCAACTCTAAATATGTTATAGGCCACAGAAATAGGACCACTATGACCTGTTCAGGTGTTGAATGATTTTTTTTATTATAGCTGGGCACAGTCCTCATTTTGGGAGATGAGCAGCCCTGACTTTAAGATGGCGACAGGATATATAAGTTTTTTCAGCCAGTTAGGTAACAGCATGTCACCATTCACATGGCATTAATCTTTGGTGAAATGAAACTCAAAGTAAATCCCAGTAGTTGTACATTGGCCCAAGTAAACAGAATCTCATGGACATTCCAGTGCCTGTCCATTGGCCCAAGCAAACAGAAATTCAATTTAATGGTTGACCATAAACCAAGAGAAAAACAGAAGCAAATGTCAACATTTATAGCAGGGGCAGGAGCAATACGTTCTGGGAATTCAGCTTGAGATGGGAAAGGAACGTAACTTATTCAATTGGGGGCAGACTTAGGATTGAGTCAGCTTAGATCAGATAATCTATATCCTATATTCTCTCCTCCTGTATGAATATACTCAAACCCTTGAGTGCCATTCATTTTCCTAGCTGTCATCTATGTTCTCAATTTGTCATAATGGGATCTGAGGACCATGATTTTGACTGAATTGAATGTTTGGTTTACAAACTGGAGGAGAAGGTTTCAGATATGATCACCATGCCAGAGCAATTAGTAAGAGGAAAAGCAGGCTTGCTGTAGCACTAAGAAGGGTGATCAGCCAGGATGAGAAATTAAATAGGGATTTATACCAGTTGGAGGATTCTTTTGGGGTCTTTTCTCTTTCATGCAAGTGTTGCTTTACTAGTTCTAGGCTCTCATTGATGACCCCAGAGTTGTTTGCATAAAAATAGTACTGTTTCCCCAGGACCATACACATGCCACCTTTCTAGAGGAACAGATGACCATCTGGTTCAGTACAAATGTCTCAGCTAGGCTCTCATGGCTGTCAAAGAGGAAATCAACTGATTGTTGAAGCTCACCTGGTTCTGCTGGTGGGAAGAAAATATCTGGGTCTGGATCCAAGTTCTGAACCTCACACACAAAATGAGTGACTTTATTCAAGGAACATTGGAACCCCTGTAAAGACCTAAGAAGAGTTTTGTAGGCAAAAAAGAGGCCACCTATGGCTACATTGTGCTAAATTACCTGCTTGTCTGTTTATACCAAAACCTGGCTCTAGGTGGGGTTTGCCTGTATTAGCTATTAGCTAACACTTGAGATGGCCCTGGGATTAAAGATTCTCACAAGTACTTGTGATATTTAGAGAACATGAGGCTGTGGGTCTGAAAGCAAGCCCTGAGATATGATTTCACTCTGGGTATAAAAACAAAATGCTAACCGGGCATGGTAGTGCACACCTTTAATGCTAGCAGTCAGGTGGCAGAGGCAGGCAGATCTTTGTGAGTTCAAGGCCAGCCTGGTCTACAGAGTGAATTCCAGCACAGCTGCAGCTACAGGGAGACCCTGTCTTGAAAAGACCCAAAAAAAAATAAAATAAAATAAAATGCTGTGGGTGAATATATGTTTTTTTTTCACCATCAGAGAGGAACCTCTGGCCATTAGTATAATGCGTGTATTTAGCCCATCAGGCTTAAGTGCTGTTTGCTAGTGGAATTTGCCTGGGGAAAATCAATCAGATGCCAGCCTGAGAAGTGAGTGCAATCAGTATGATCACTGGTGTGTGTTGTGTGCCATGGAATTTAGGCTGAAGAGCACTAAACAAGTGGCAGCCTGGGGGGTCCAGGAGTGGTGATAGGGCACTGCCTGGTGTAGATGTTAGATGAAGACAGGTGGGCTTGGGAAAAGTTAACAGCATTTGGCCCTAAGGTTTAAGGTTAGCTGCTGGTGGCTGCTTTTCATTCTTTTTCCCTTTTCCCTTTAATCCAGTGGTCGAGGTTTATGCACCAACTTCCAAGTATGGTGTATTGAGAGCCATAAAGTAGCACCCAACCATTGGGCCATTTACAACAAGTTAGGTGAGTTAAACCCCTATAAAATGGTACATTTACTCTGGGATATAATTTTCAGCCCTGCCTTCTGCCTGCTTGTTTTGGTGGTAATGGTTTTTGACTTCCAGGTTCCTAGGAAGAGGCGAGACATGGGCTCCATCACGTCATCAGCTAGCACTAACACTGTAAACAAGGAGTCCAGCACACCTGCCCTCTGGTGGGGCAGGAGGCCTCTGGGGCCCATGGCCTTCCTAAGTGCTGGGTGTGGAATGGGGTGGCAGAGGGGCCCCTGCAACCTTGTCACATTGGAGCAGCTGAGGCCCACCCACCAAGCAAGTGTGCTGTCGCTCACCATGCCGGTGCTCTCTGGGAACTCTGGCAGGCTGGTGGAGGATAGGTGGTTGGCACTCCTCTCAGGGAGACTGACACAATGACTTATGCCTTTTTGCCTGCAACTCCAGAACAACTGGGATTACAACTGCCATGTCCTGTCCCAGACAGGGTCACAACTGAATATTTTTCAAAATCTGCAGAAATAACACCATAAATCTACTAAATTAGAAGCCAAATTTAAAAGGTCATATTATCCATGTTGTCCAACTAACCAAAATCATCTTTTATAATGTGTTAAGGTAAAAATTTGGTCTCATATAACTAAAACTTTGTAAGTAATTTCTTGTCTTTCTTAGAACAATTTGGCCCAGAACCACAAATAAATGTAGTCAGTTCTGGTCTTTGGGCTCTCTCTGAACCTTGGCCTAGAAGGAAAGGGAAAGATGAAAAGGGACAGGACAGGTATAGATTAGAAATAAAAGCAGACTAGGGTTCAGCATAGGGAAAAAAAGTAGGGTCATAGTGATTACCAACTGCTCAAGAGATGGCCCAGGATGTTAGCAAAGGAACTTCAGAGGTTCGTGTGTTACCAAAACAAGTATTCAAATTGGATATATACCCGTGCAACAAAATTGTAAAATAACTTTCTGTGTTCTTCATTAAATATTAACCAATAATGTAACTTCTCTCCTTTCTCACAACTCAAATTAACAACATTTCTTTATGTATGTATGTATGTATGTATGTACGTGTGCAAGCACATGTGTGTATGAGTATGTGTGCTTATGTTCTAATGTTAAAAACTGTTACAAATTATTATTGTATGATAATGCTATTATAAAACCAGTAAAACATGTATCTGAGTTGAAATTGGGTCCTTTCCTCTGAAGATGCAGATTTATAATTAATAAGTCAAATATGTTTCAATTTCAATAAAATTATGGTTTAATTGGCTTTGTAAAAATTAACTAGAAAAGTCCCCAAAAAATTAACTAGAGGTATTATTAAACATTCTAATGAATTTGTATTGCCAACTACTGGTTGCGCTCCTTCAGCACTTAAGAAAAAAATTAACCTGTTTCTCAAATTGTCAAAGAAAACAGAGTATAATCTTTGGGAATATAAAATAGTTTTTAAAAAATCTTATTTTATTTCTAACACAATTTATTTATTTATTTTTAATTTATTTATTATTATTTTCATATGCGAATGAATGTACTGTCTGCATGTAGGTTTGTGCACCCGTGTCGTGCAATGCCGTGGAGGTCAGAAGAGGGTCTCAGATTCCCCTGGAACTAGAGTTCTCTTGGAATTGGAGTTACAGACGGTTCTCAGCCACAATGTGGGTACTGGGGATCGAACCCGGGTCCTCTGCAAGAGCAGTCGGTGCTCTTAACCACTAGGCTATCTCTCCAGCCCCTCTAACACAATTTAAAAGTATAGTTAAATGTGTATTGTAAAACATTTAACAGCTAGGTAAAACATCTTTAAAGCAGGGTTTTGTGCCAGGCCTGGACAAAACAGCTCAAAGGGCTTAAAAAAAATCTGTTGTTATAAACACATATTATAAGATTTATAGTAATTTGTTTAAAATAACTATTATTCATTTATATAGATGTATTTAAGTAAAGATTTATACAAAAATACAAAATAAACAATATAAGTTAATTGCCTTGATGTCTCTGAAGTGACAGTCTAGTCAAAGAATTTTAAAGAACAAAATGTATGTCTGATTAATATTTCTT
Organism: Rhizomys pruinosus; assembly: GCA_009823505.1. Taxonomy (NCBI): domain Eukaryota; kingdom Metazoa; phylum Chordata; class Mammalia; order Rodentia; family Spalacidae; genus Rhizomys; species Rhizomys pruinosus. The sequence goes on along the minus strand of VZQC01009853.1, from coordinate 1,880,524 downwards.
TAACAGGTATCCAAATTTGCCCAAGCCTTTTCTGCATATTATAGGATATTTTAAGACTTAGTAAAAGTGGAACTGTCTATATTAAACAAAATTGGTTAAAAGTTTTTAATAAATATGGTAATACATATAAGCTAATTAGAAATAAAAATTGTCCATATTTGTTTTACAACTTTAGAATTAAATGTGCACAAATGTTCTCTATATTTTCTGTATTGTACAGTATCGCCTGCAACCTTCCTTTTACCTACAAAATAATTTGACTAAAAGGATTAAGTTTTGCCTTCCTAAATTAACAGTACACACTTTAATGGAAAACAATTTGAGTAAATTTAATAAAACATTAAACCTTGGTTCCTGTCTATAGGTATGTGTAACACAACTGCCTTCTAAAAAACTTATAGGGCTGGAGAGATAGCCTAGCGGTTAAGAGCACCGACGCTCTTGCAGAGGATCCGGGTTTGATCCCCAGCACCCACATGGCGGCTAAGAACCGTCTGTAACTCCAATTCCAGGAGAACTCCAGTTCCAGGGGAATCTGAGACCCTCTTCTGACCTCCGCGGCATTGCACGACATGGGTGCACAGACCTGCATGCAAACAATACATTCATACACATACAAAAATAAATAATAAAAAAAAATTTAAGAAAGCCTAAAGCTTAGACAAGTCAACACTCCATAAGCAAGGAGTAAAGGAGAAAAACAAATCAATCAAACAAATAAGGAAGGCGTCTGAAGGAGGCAAGCAAAGCAAGCCTTCAACACAGCTAAAAGGCATTTGGGATTCACATTGGAATACAGGCAAAGAGAAACCCATATGCCAGGGACACGAAGAAGAGAAAACATGGGAAAGGTGCAGGATAATTCCACACAAGCGCTACCATCCCTGTGGAAGATTCCTGCAGTGGGATCCCCCTGGGGATGGCCCAGGAAACAGATATCAGAAGTACAATTGTGAACATACTTAAAGAAGTCCAAGAGTATAAAGAGCAAATCAAAGAGTTAAGAAAAGAGAATGAAAAACCTCAAGAAGGACATAGAGAGAGAGAATGACAAACTCGTGAAGGAAGTTGAAACACTGAAAAGATCCCATGTTGTAAATGATAAGGAAACCAACCAGTGAAGCAAAGAGCTACAGGAAAAGATTGAGAAGCTCCAAAAAGAAGTAGAAATACTGTAGACAGANTTTTTAATTTTGAAATCTTAAAGGTAACTATGGGAAAAATTTGCATGTTCCCACAGGTCAAAACATCACCAACTTTAATGCCTGAAAAAGGTACAGCTTTGGATTGTACAGGATGGACCATGATACACTAGGAGAGAAACTGGACCATCTGAACATCAAAAGAAAGAAAAACTACAAACTGCCTGAGCCACAGGCACCAAACATCTCTTTGGATCCTATTTGAAACAACTGTTTATAATGTGTCCTAATGAAGTTTACCTTCCAGATGCTTCAAAGTTTGATAGAAAAACTTACTTCTCCTTCTGAAAGGAAAATAAAAAATCTTTTGATGGTGATAAAGAAGACAACTGTCACGGTAACAGTTTCTCGTGGGACATATGTATAGCCACTCTCTGTAATTAACTAATGGGCATAAAAACTGTAAAAGAAAATTTCATTTAGAGCTAGATATTATTGGAAAACCTTTTTTTTGTTGTTGTTAATTTTATTTATTTCCATATGTGTATGAATGTACTGTCTGCATGCAAGTTTGTGCACCCATGTCGTGCAATGCCGCGGAGGTCAGAAGAGGGTGTCGGATTCCCCTGGAACTGGAGTTCTCCTGGAATTGGAGTTTCAGACGGTTCTTGGCCGCCATGTGGGTGCTGGGGATCGAACCAGGGTCCTCTGTAAGAGCGGTCAGCACTCTTAACTGCTAGGCCATCTCTCCAGCCCTGGAAAACCTTTAAAGGCTTGATAGTTTAGCATATGTGTTAATAGGAAAAGCTTCCATACCAGCAATGGGTCATTCTTCCAAGGAAGTGTTAGCTGGGGTCTAATGGCTCCTCCAAATAAAGGCTATTTGTCTGCAAATTGGGGTAAACATATGTGCATTAAGACCCTGGTTATTGAAGACCTGGTGTGAAAAAGAAAGTCAAAGAATGGAAATGACAGAGACTACGCTTGCAAATGGACAGTAGGCCTATGAGAGCATTACCAAAGGCTGCTGGAAAGAAAAATAGGTCTCCCTTGACACCTGCCTGGAAGACATTGTGCAGCTAGAGGCCATCAAAGTTACCCAAACCTAATTGGCTAGCAGCCTGCTCCTTTGGGGGAATGACATATGGCTGGTATTAAATCTCTAGTAATTAAAAACAGTATAAAAGTATATTAGTTGTATATTTAGTATATTTAGTATATTTAGATGGCATATTAGTACTCAAACTAATATGCCATCTAAATATTTGTGCACACAGATTAACTTGTCATGATAATCAATGCCATTTAAATAACTCACTGCTTGCTTGTTAGTAGGATTGAACAAATAATTCTTTTTTTTTTTTTTTTGGTCTTTTTGAGACAGGGTCTCCCTGTAGCCCCAGCTGTCCTTGAACTCACTCTGTAGACCAGGCTGGCCTTGAACTCACAAAGATCCATCTGCCTCTGCCTCCTGAGTGCTAGGATTAAAGGCGTGCACCACCACAACCAGCACTGAACAAAGAATTCTTAAATAAACCACCAACACATGGAAGGAAACAGTCTGGACAGACCAGAGTTCAAAGTGACATCTCAAAGAAAAATAGACTGTTTTACTTCTCATCCACTTCTGCCCCTTGTTCTCCCAGGCCCAGAGATCAGATGTGGAAGAGGGGGCGCAGTAGAATGTAAGGCCTAAGGAGATGGGGGTAATTCCTGATATCTCAAAAACATGGACTGGACCTTTATTTGATCAATATGCTTGGACTCTGGGGCTCTGGGCTGTACAGATCTTAGACATGAATTACTACTTACTAGATTTGTGTTAAGGTTGCTTATATATACTGTCTATCTTCAATTTGGTGCAAGTTAGGGTTGTTCAAGTTTAATTGGTTTTAGCCTATGAAATAACAACACTTAGGTCTGCCTTTCTACCTGCCCTTAAGCTCCAGAAACAGGCTTGAGCTTCTGGGTATTCAAAGCTTAGGTTCCTTTTAGATGTTAACTCCTCACACAGGCTTACCTGCCTCTCACAAAAAATAACTAAAAAGGGGGATATGTAGGTAAAAGAGAGGCCACTTGTGGCTACATTGTGCTATATTACCTGCTTGTCTGTTTACACAAAAACCTGGCCCTAGGTGGGGTTTGCCTGCATTAGCTATTAGCTAACCCTTGAGATGGCCCTGGATTAAAGACTCTCACAAATACTCATGATATTTACAGAACATGAAGCAGGAGTTCTGAGAGAAGGCCCTGAGATATGATAAAAACAGAATGCTGTGGAAGAATAAATGGGTTTTATTCACCATCAGACAGGAATCTACAGCTGTTAGTATTGCACGTGTCTTTAGCCCATCAGGCTTAAGTGGTGATTGTGAGTGGAATTTGCCTAGGGAAAATCAAACAGATGCCAGCCTGGGAAGTCCAGTGAGTGCAACAAGCAGGATAACTGGTGTGTTGTGAGTGTGCAGGTGGAATTAAGGCTGAAGAGCCTAAACAAGTGGCAGTCTGGGAGGTCCAGGAGAGGTGATAGGGAACTGCCTGCTGTAGATGTTAGATGAAGACAGGTGGGCTTTCGAAAGGCTATCAGCCTTTGTTCCTAATGTTTAATGATAGCCGCTGGTGCCTGCCTTTCATTCCTTTTCCCTTTGCCCTTTAATCCAGTGGATGAGGTTTATGCATCAATCTCCAAATGTCGCAGAATGAGAACCATCAGAATTTCATTAGAATTCTTAGCCATGTGTAACTCTCCAAGTGTCTCTTTGGACAAATAGCTCTCTAAAAAGCATATCACTTTTTATGAGGGCAGAGGCCCCTATGCTAGCTGATCCCACTATCCTGGCACTCACCAAGTGTGGTTCGAGGACAGATGCAGTCATGACTTCATGAGGGATCTGCCTTCCATAAATGTGTTCTCATCCGCTGTCCCCAGAGTAGTAGTAGACTTGGAGAAGTAGAGGTATCAGGATGCAAAAATCCAAGGTTTCATTCAGGACATAGACTTTAAGGTAGGGGGTCAGTACTGATTGGCAGGAGAGCCAAGTGCCTTTAGGAGGCACCAGATACATGGAAGAGCTAGTGGTTAAGAATAAAGTCTGATGATAGTACTTGTTATAGGGAACTGGTGCAGCAGATTGGTTCCCAGTAGTGAAACAGGTACCTGGTCCTGATAGACCTGATAGATCTCCTAAGGTTAACATAGGCTTTATGCTCCAGGGGCAGCAGCCAACGGATCCCTCAGCAGTCAGGTTTCTGACTTGGGTATTATGTAGTCCAAAGTTTACATGAGTACCAACCCCCGAGTAATAAGGGAGTCTCAGGTCCAAACAAAGCCAGCAATCTGCAACCAGTTTAGGGTGTGAACTATTAAGGAACTGGTAGGGAGAGGAAAGCAACTGAAAGGGGTCCTAGGTGGAGTGTTTTCCTGCAAATTAGGCCCCCTTGGTGAGGAGGTGAGGATCACCCCTGTAGGCTGAGTTTCTGGGACAGGCTGCTTATGAGGGTTTAAAACCTGGTTAGGCCTGATTGGTATTGAAGGATTACTGGGAGTTTGGATCTCTGAATATTAAAGAGAATTCCCACATCATACCCAAACTTGTAGAAGTGTAAACCCCATGTCTTCCTCAAGAACCATGTGAGTTTGGGGTCCTTTGTGATCCAGGGAAGGATGGTTAAATTAATGGGATTATTACCTGGCCCTGTATATCTCTGGAGAGTGATTAAGTCATTGTCTTTTCTTTGGTATTCTGAGCCAGGTCCCCACATAGTTTCACAGTCTCAGTCCTTACAGTAATAATCAGCCATATCTCAGAATCGCTGGTCCCCTCCTGGGCCAACATAGACAGAGTACTGAGCTAGGTTCCTTTGGAGACAGCCTTCTTGACATCTTGAAGTTAAACAGTCACCAAGGGTGGGGACCCCAGTGCTACCTTGCCATCCAGACAACTGTGTCTCTCAGTACCAATCATCCCAGAGAAGGTCACAGAAATCAAAGTTGAAAGATAGTCTTTCCATCTGTGTTTGACTGACCTGGAGAGTGATGTTCTTGATGTTTCTGTCCAGAGTGCAGCTTAGAATCCTGATGGGGGCTTGTAGCACTGGAAGCACAGAGGGTTAGTTGTCATCTAAGGAAAAAGAGGGTGGTTAGCTGTCTTTTATCAGTTTTATTCTTTTTTTTTTTTTTAATTAATTTTTATTGATGCTTTGTGCATTTCATACATTTTTTCCAATTCAGTTCAGGCTTATTTCCCTTTCCCTCCCCCCCACCCCCACCCCATCCCAGATCATGCATTCTGCCATAACTGTCCTGCATCTTTCTCTCAGTTTTTTTTTTTT
>VZQC01009853.1:1839719-1873285 GCA_009823505.1 Rhizomys pruinosus | reverse complement strand
GGGGGGGGGATACAGAAAGACATGAAACCTTTTCATCAAACCCTTGCAATTCAAATCTTAAAACTAACTATGGGAAAAGATTTGTTTGTTCCAACAGGACAAAACGTCACCAACTTAACGGCTGAGAAAGAAAAGATACAGGTTTGCATTGAGTAGGATGTACCAAAAAGTGGCAACGGAAAGGCTGACCCGTCTGAACATTCAAAGGAAGAAAAGTATCAGTTTTATTCTTAAGCGGTCTTTTGTCCTATTTATGTGCCATCGTTGTGGAATATGTTCTTGATGGGCCAGCTCGATCTGAGGTCTATGTGTCCAGTGGGATTTTCCTGTGACCATGACAGCTGTAGGGGGAACAAGTACTACAGGGAAAGATCCAGTCTGATGACATCAAACCCAGACCCAATGTCCTAGTTCTGCTGGTTGGAAGAAAATGTCTGGGTTTGGTTCCAAGCTCTGAACCTCATGCACCTAATAGACTTCATCCAATGAGCCCCTGTAAAGACCTAAGAAGAGATTTGTTTGAAAGTTCAGCCAGGTGTTCCTCTCTAAGCTTGGGGAGGAGAGACAGGGGTCCTGCATACATAATTTCATAAGGGGCTATCCTCTGTACATAAGAGGTACATCAAGCACACAAGAGGGCAAAGGGCTGATTTACCTAATCACTGCCATTCTCTGACATGAACTTAAAGAATCCTTTAAGGTTCTATTCATCCTTTCTATCTATCCTGAGCTTTGGTGATGATAAATACAGTGGAAATTCCAATTAATCCCAGTGCCTTTGCAACCAACTTGGAAATTGAGGAGATAAAGCCTACCCACTATTGACCCTAGTCTGAATGGGAGACCAAATCTCGGCACCATTTCCTGTAAAGACTTCTTTGTAATTATCTGTGCTATCCCTCCCTTAGTAGGGTAAGCTTCTGTTTATCCTGAAAAAGTATCCAGAAACACAAGCCAATAAGTATTCCCTCCCTGTCCTGCCTTCAGAGAGGTGAAGTCTAGTTCCCATAATTCTCCTGGAGTAGCCCCCCCCACAGAGTCATTGTCCCTTTAAGTGGCATCCTCCTTTCTGGGAGCCGCTGGCACACCTCTCAATGATGTCCTATACTAGTGGTGATTGGCAAGGCACAAAAAATCTCTTTGGACCAGGTCATAAATTTGGTAGTACCTAGGTGTGTGGCATAATGTGCTTCTGATAGCCATTGGCAGGTCAGTACCCTAAAGTGGGTTGGTTTTCCATATCCTAAGTGGAACCATCTATTCTTCCCCTCTTTTAACCAGGAGGCCTCTTTCCTGGGTAATCTGTTTGTTGGAGTAGGAGGGTCTCCAGGATGGGAGCCCATGGAAAGGACGGGTAATAACTTGGTCGCAGAGGTTGAGTCTTCCACTGCCTCCTTAGAGGTTCTGTCTGTAAAGGCTTTACCCTCAGGCTCCCTTGTGGCCTCTTTAGTGTGGGCTTTGCAGCGAATAATGGATACCTTTCTTCGAAGCCATAGAGCCTATAGCAAGGGAAGAATTTCCTCCTTGTTTGTAATTTCTTTTTCTGCGGAAGTTAACAACTCCCTCTCACAGGACAGAGCTCCATGTAAGTTAGCAGTAGATGTTGAAAGTCCCCCATCTCTCAGCATGCTTTAGGGCCTGTTTCAGGGTGATAAGCTCAGCCTTTTGAGCAGAGGTTCCAGAACCTAGACTTTGTCTCCACACTACATGATCATAGGTGACAACCCCTACTCCAACACATCAGACTCCATTCTGTAAGAAACTTTTTCCATCTGTTTATAAGGTCATCTTGGCTTACAGTTTTTTTATTAAGACTTTTTAAAGTTTTTCTATGCCTAGGTTTATTATTTGGGGCTGAAGTTTTACTATTTCAGTCAGTTCTTTGACCCAGTTCTTTTTTTGTTGTTCCCTCCAATATGTATTGCTCCAAAATATGCATATATGCTTTTCACACATGTACCAAAATTATAACATCTCAAGGTAAACTGTATATTAATTCCAAAACATGTTTAAGAATTTGCATTTTGCCCCATTAATTTTATATTACTCTAAAGTATGCATACATATACCACAATTACAATGTCTGAAAATAAGTGGTAGGATGTTAATTCCAGATCTGATTAAGCTATTCACATTATAATGGTACAGTTGCTTTCAGGTAAAATTATATATATATATATATANGTGTGTATATATAAATTTATATATATATATATAAATATAAAATTATAATTAATTATAATTATAATTATAATAATAATAAAATTATATATAAATATATAAATATAAATATAAAATTATATATATATCTATATATATATATATATAGTTTATATCCCAGTTTGCCTTACTACTAGGTAATTTGTGCTAGCATCCACAGATGAGGGATACTATTTTTCATTTGTTTTTCTGGGACTGTGTCACTTCACTTAGCATAATGGCTTCTAGTTCCATCCATTTACCTGCAAATTTCATGACGTCATCTTTCTTTACAGCTGCATAGAACTCCATTGTGTAGATGCACCACATTTTCTCTATGCACTCAATGCTTGAGGGGCTCTGGGTTGGTTTCAGCTTCTGTACACTTACACCAGGAAATGAGACCTTATTGCTCCCCACTAAACCTCTGTACTTAGTTGTTTCTGGCTACATAGTTCTCAGTAGCTCAGAAATTGAAACACCTAAGATATTTCAACAATAGGCAAATGTTCCAGCAAACTGTAGGACATTCATACAGTGAGATAAGAAGGAACAAACCGGGGGTACATGCAGGCAAAAGTATCAGTAAGATGTGGGACATTTGTTTCTCTAAGACAGAGACACTGAATCTTGCCACCTTCCTCCTGGATTTGTTGGCTGAGAAAATAACTCATGACTTTCTCAAATATAGGTGGCTGAAATTGTACGTGCTCAAGTTTGGACCTTATATTTTGTTCCATTGCTCTATGGGTCTGTTTTTGTGCCAGTACCAGTCTGTTTTTATGACTATAGCCCTGTAATATACTTTGAGGTCATGTATAGTGATTCCCCCTGTATTGCACTTTTCCTTCTGGGTCGCTTTGGGGTCTATTGTTTTTCCATATGAATTTAATGATTTTTTTCAGTCTGTGAAGAAACTCTTAGGGATTTTAATTGGGATTGCATTGAATCTGTATATTAATTTGGGTGGAATGGAATTTTTATGTATTAATTTTTCCAATCCATGAACATGGGAGGTCTTTCCATCTTCTGATGTCTTCTTCAATCTCCTTTTTAGGTGTTTAAAATTTTTGTTGTAGAGATCTTTGGTGTCTTTGGTTAAGTTTTTCTTAGGTATTTTAATGTTTTTGTGGCTATTGTGAGTGGGAAGGTCTCCTATTTGACAAAGGGGCCAAAAAGACTCAATGGAGGAAAGACAGCATCTTCACCAAATAGTACTGGCAAAACTGAATCACCATTTTTAGAAGAGTAAAATTAACTTGCTACCTCTTACCCTGCACAAAAATCAACTCCAAACGGATCAAAGACCTCGATGTGAAACTGGAAACTCTAAAGGTGATGCAGGGAAACGTTGGCAGCAACTTACAAGACATAGGCATAGGAAAAGACTTTCTAAATCAAACAGCAGTTGTATAGGAAATAAAGTCAACAATGGAGAAGTGTGGTCTCACTAAACTCAAAAGCTTCAGTACAATGAAAAAAAATCAATACAGTGAAGACACAATCTACAGTGTTGGAGGAAACCTTCACCAGTGGTACATCTGACAGAGCATTAACATCCATAATATATAAACTACTCAAAAAACAAAGACATAAGAAAACAAATGACCCACTCAAGAGATGGAGTACGAACTGAGCAGAGACTTCACAAATGAGGAAATAAAGATGGCTGAGAAACATCTTAAAAAGTGTTCAACATCATTAATAATTAAGGAAACGCAAATTAAAACCACTGTAAGATATTATCTCACTCTGATAAGACTGGCTAAGTTAAGGAAAACAAAAGACACCAAATGCTAGAGAGGTTGTGGACAAAGGGGAACACATCCTCTGCTGGTGGGAATGTAAACTCGTACAACCACTATTGAAAGTAGTGTGGAGTACCCTTAAAAGATTCAAAATGAGTCTACCACCTGACCTCATCATACCACTCCTAGGTGTATATCCACAAGACTCATCCTACTGCAAAGACACATGCACATCTATGTTTATCACAGCTCTCTTCACAAGAGCAAAGACCTGGAACCAAAACAAATGCCCCTCAACCAATGAGTGGATAGAGAAAATGTGGTACATGTACACAATGGAGTTCTATGCAGCAGTAAAGAAAGATGACATCATGAAATTTACAGGTAAATGGATGGAACTAGAAGCCATTATGCTAAGTGAAGTGACACAGTCCCAGAAAAACAAACAACAAATGGTATCCCTCATCTGTGGATGCTAGCACCAAATACCTAGTAGTAAGGCAAATTGGGAGATACCTGTAAGCAGCTGTAGCATTATAATGTGAATAGCTTAATCGGATCTGGAAGTAACATCCTACTGAAGGACCCCTGCCCCAAGGTTTTATGCACCCTTAAAATCTGTCTTTAGGAAATAAGGTTTCCCTCCCCGCTTCCTCATACCTGGTGGTGCTTAACTGAGAACTGAGTCATGCCCGCCTTTGGGTCAAGATAAGGTTTCCCTCCCCGCTTCCTCATACCTGGTGGTGTTTAACTGAGTCACACCTGCCTGTGTGTCGCTGGCCTGCGTGCTGAGATGATTTTTTACTATTACACAACCCTTCCTCCATTTCCCCATACCTTGGGGTCTCTGCCTTTAAAAGTTCCCTATTCCAGTCCCTGGGGGTCGATCTCCTCTGCCCCTTGCGTGGGTTATGAGTTCGACCCCAATGCACTGGTTTTTCCCCAATAAACCTCGTGTAATTGCAGCGAGAACGGTCTTTGGCTGATTTTTTGGGAGTCCATCTATCCCGAGATTTGAGTGAGAGTCACTCCAGTTTCTGGGGGTCTTTCATATGGGGACTCGTCCGGGATTTGAAGACCACCCTCAAATCACCAAGACCCTCTTGGAGGTAAGATTCTTTTTCTGTCTGTCCGTCTACTGTGTTTGACTGGTTCTCGGAGGCGCCAAAAATCTGTTACTTTCGGTTTGCAGTCGCTCCGCGCTCGTGAGAGCAATGAACTCCCCATCCCGGACGAGGGGGGAGAGTTACCAACAGACGTGTCAGGAAGGTAACCGACTGTGTCATCCTGGGAGACGTCCCAGGAGGTCTGAGTGAGGCTCGAGGCCCTCCTGTCTGGGTGCCGACACGAACGTTGAGGCTCTGATAGAGAGTTTTCACTTCTTCTCGGCCATCTGATAGTCTTTGTTGTTGGGCCCTTATTCTGTCTGCTGCTTTTATCTTGTTTCTCTGAGATTGCTTTCATTCTCATCCTCTGGGATCTCAGGAAGGGAAATTCTAAATCTACCCTGATTTAAAGGAGGTATCTATGTCTTGTGTTTATGGTAACCGTGTGCCTAAGATTCATGTAGCTTGTTATGCATCTCAGTTTGTGTGTGTGTGTGTGTTTGTGTTTGTAATTCAGTTATTGTGTTTGTCTCATGTTGGTTCTGTCAAACAAAGTGGCCACTTCAAGTTTCAATCCTTTATGTGCACAGAATCATTGCATTTTGGCATTCCAGACTAGATATGCACATGCAAAGTTTAAAAATTGATATTTAAAAATGCATTTAAAGGCCTAAAATTTGGATACTGTAGTCATCTAAATTGATTGTCTCTGAGTCTCTCAAATGCTTCACAACAGGTGATAGTTGTTTATAGAAATCAGCCTCAGAGCTGACTGTTTAAAGATCCCATTTTGGTTTGTGTTTGCTTTCAAAATGTAACTTGCTTGCTTTGGAATTAACTAGCTTTTGTTTTGGGTGGGGCAGTTTTGTTGCCCCTTGGGACCGACCGGGTTGTGGTAGCACACACCTTTAATCCAGATACTTGGGAGACAGAGGCAGGCCATTCTTGTGGCTCAAGGTCAGCCTGGTCTATCAGGCAGTTCGCAGGCCAGCTGAGACTAAGGGGAGAGAACCTGTCCATCAAAAAGGCCCAAAACTAAAAAAAAAAGAAAAAAGCTGATGTTGGAGTGTTGGTAATTCCACATGTGTATGTGACTATTGGTATTTTTCAACCCATCTGGTCAGTGGGCTGGGGCCTTAAGTGTGAGTGAGAGTTGTTTTAGTAAGAGAGTGAGTAAAAGGATGCATAAAGATAAGAGGAATCAGTAAGAGAAATGTGGGCAAGATGAATATGGAGTGTTTGAGGGCTGGGTTCTATCCCTGCCCACTGGGAGGAGTTGTGGATGTTTTCAGGCAGAAAAGATATGAAAAGGATGAACAAGGGACTGAAATTGTGCTGTTGGTTACTGATGTAAGAAGAGGAAAATCCTATTCTGAGTCTCTGATAAGAAAAAAGGCAGGTTAGAGACTTTTTGTGATGCATCAGACAGAGCTGGAGTTTGGTCATAAAGGGCCATTTCTCACCTCTCACCACCTGCTGACTTGCTTCAGACTCAAGTCAAATTTGAACCCTGACTGCTCCTGGTGACCACTGCTCAGAGGGGGTCACTTTAATGTTCCACACCCACTTAGAGCCCACACAGAATCTGGATCAGGACTCCAGCAGGCTCATCTGGGAGGGTGACTTCCCTTGTCTCTATGACCCAGTAGGGTGCCGTCAGTAGGCTGTGAGAAGGCAGGCTGCTTCCATGAGCACCCAGTTGTTATCACAAGGGACCAGAGATAATCTGCTCTACAGTGTAGTAAAATGTTGCATCCAGTAGTCTGCCTTGGGTAGGAGGTCTTTAGAGCTTGGGGAATTCCTGAGCACTCTGTAGGGTACAATGGGCAACCTTTTTCCATCTTTGCTGGAGACTGAATTTTGGTCTGGCACCTGGATCAGTGGGGTGTTGCATGGCTTCCAGGGGCACTTATAGGCTCTGCTCCAAAGAGCAAGGGAGAGAACAGTCTGGTGAAAAGCTTTTGGGGGCTCTGTTACGTTTCTGCAAGAATTTTTGNGAACCCCTCATTGAAAAAATTCTAAAGGACTTTTAAGTTGGACATTTAATTCACCCTGTTCCTTTCCTGGTTCCCTGTCTAAAAATGTACCTAGCTACTCTCTTCACAGGCACTGGTTAAGGACTTTGTTCTCTGTCCTTTTGGGGTCTTTCAGATAGATCCACTGAGCAGGAGTACCCCAATTGCCACCTCCTACGCCCCTTTTCAGCATGGAAGAAGTCAGAGCGGTCAGCACCCCAATTCCTCCTGGCAATTGGGGTAACCCCCCTCAGAGGGAAATGTGATAAGCGTAGGAGCTAAAAATTGGCTAGGCAGTTTAGGGTCAAGACCCCTGAAAGGAGCCAGTTTCTTCCTCAGCTGAGAGCTGAAGACTTCCTAGATCTGCCAGTAAACTTATCCTTCTGGTTGCTCTGACTTGTGGACTATGTATCCTTAACTCATTTTTCAGATTTATTAACCAGTGGGTAAAATCCATTAAAATCATGGTACTCAGGACAAGGTATGGCCCAGTATATGGACCCCTGAGGAAAAAGACAATGGAGTCTAAACTTAGCCTCCCAGTATAAAAGGAAAAAATGTAAGAGAGGCCCACACTGACTCCATTTTGAGTATAGCTACCATTTTAAGCAATTACTGAAACCTGCCCAATCCAGGAAAAAAGTTGATTGCTCAAAGACAGTTGCTCAAGGCCTCAAGAACAGCTAACTTAAAGATAACTGTTGATATGTGAGGGCAGATGAACTGACCCAACATTTCCTCATTCCAGTTGCAGGATTGTGTCTAAAGATAACTGTTGGTATATTCGCCAGAGAGTAGGTGCTGTGTAGATTTTAATGCTTCGCCAACAATATCAGCGTGTAGAGCATAAAGGGCCTAAAAATAAAATTAAAAAGGTACTCCGAGCTTTAGTTCTATGATTAGAACTATGTCCTAGAGAGAGTGGGGAATGAAGGACCCCTGCCCCAAGGTTTTATGCACCCTTAATATCTGTCTTTAGGAAATAAGGTTTCCCTCCCCGCTTCCTCATACCTGGTGGTGCTTAACTGAGAACTGAGTCACGTCCGCCTGTGGGTCAAGATAAGGTTTCCTTCCCCGCTTCCTCATACCTGGTGGTGTTTAACTGAGTCACACCTGCCTGTGTGTCGCTGGCCTGCGTGCCGAGATGATTTTTTACTATTACACAACCCTTCCTCCATTTCCCCATACCTTGGGGTCCCTGCCTTTAAAAGTTCCCTATTCCAGTCCCTGGGGGTCGATCTCCTCTGCCCCTTGTGTGGGTTATGAGTTCGACCCCAGTGCACTGGTTTTTTCCCGAATAAACCTCGTGTAATTGCAGTGAGAATGGTCTTCCTCTTTGGGAGTCCTTCTATCCCGAGATTTGAGTGAGAGTCACTACAGTTTCTGGGGATCTTTCACTACCACTTATTTTCAGACTTTGTAATTGTAATTGTGGTATATGTATGCATATTTTTGAGTAATATGAAATTAAAGGGGCAAAATGTGAATTCTTAAACATGTTTTGGAATTAATATACAGTTTACTTCGAGATATCATAATTTTGTTATACATGTGAAAAGCATATATGCATATTTTGGAGCAATACAAATTGGAGGGAGCAACAAAAAAAGAACTGGGTCAAAGAACTGACTGAAATAGTAAACTTCAGCCCCAAATAATAAACTGAGGCATAGAAAAACTTTAAAAAGAGTTAATAAAAAAGATGTAAAACATGTATGACAAAATGCATGAACTCAGGTGGGGTGGGGGCATGGAAAGGGGAATAAGTCTAAAATTGGAATGAGAAATGTGGAATGAATTGTACAAAATTTCAATTAAAAATATGAAAAAAGGAAAAGAAAAATGAATTTCCCACATCTTACTTATACATTTGCCTGCATGTACCCAAGGTCTGTTCCTTCTTATCTCATGTTATAAAAGTCCTACAGTTTGCTGAAACATTTGCCTATTGTTGAAATACCTTGTTTCATCTTCTTAGTTAACATGAACTATGTTGCCAGAAACAATTATGTACAAAGCTTTTTGTGGGGAGCTATAAGGTCTCATTTTCTGCTGTAAGTCTACAAAAGCTCAACTGCTACACTACTGGGTAAGTAGAAGTTTGTATTGTCTTTTCCAAGTTCCAGCTAATTTGTAGTTATGTGCTATATTATATTCTTGCCTGCATTTATTCTTAATCTAATTAATTGGTGTTATTAGCACTATTTGGCATTATAACTGTATTATATTATTATACATTAGTTGTTTTCATAATAGTTATGTTGTTATGTCTCATAAAATATTTTAATTATCTTTTGCATGATACTTAACAAAGTTGAACTTCTTCCATGTGTTTATTTCTTATCTGTGTAGATTGGTCAACAAAATGTTCTTGTGTGGCTTTTGCCTATTTCCTTCTTGTTTGGGGGTCCTTAGGAGAGAACTCAAACATTTGTCCATGCTAAGCATTTACTCTTTTCAGTGAACTATACTCCCATTTTAATTTGTTTTTTTAACAGTGTAGTTTTAAGAGGTGGCTTTTTAATTTATCAAACAAGGCTTATAAACATCTTTACACAGCCAGTTGCTTTTACTTTCATTCTTTTGGGAGGACTAACCAGAGTCTCATTTCTTTTTTTATCACTTTATTTACTTTTTATTATCGAAATTGGGCATAATTAGTTCTCCAACCCCAACAACAATAACAGCACCTCCATCAAGATCCAGGCTAGGTGCAAACCTAGTAAAGACTGTCTCTTAAAGAAGACAAAAATATACAAATGATTTCAGTCCATAGAAAACAGTACTCTGGGGTTGATCTCCGGGACCACAAAACCAGCAAATAAGATTTGGTAATCTGAGCTGCCTTAAAACCTCCAACTCTACATAACTCTCGAAGAAAACCATCCACCCTCTCACTTAAAACATGCTCCCAAATACCCTTTCTTCCTCTTTGCTCAACTTCACCACTTAATAAAAGACCTAGAGAAGAGCAGGATAAAGACCAGTGGCTCCTTGCCTGTGAAGACTTGCTCCATTGTAATCAAAAAACAGACTCGTAATTTCCAGGCTTGATTTCTAGAAACTTGTAAAAAAAAAAAAAAAAAAAAAAACACCAGCAAGCTGAGAGGGAGCATAAGGGATGCCATATAATCTGTAAATCTTACCTATTGGGTAAAAATAAGTAGCAGCAGGCATCTCCCCTCTAATCTGAAAGCAGACTACAGAGGACCAGTATGTGACCCCATCTTTGTGCAAGAAATGGGTGTGTTTCAGGTCTGGCTACCTTTCCTCGACTGGGGCCCTCACTTTATCCTAGCCTGGAGGGCTCAAACCAAGAGCCAATCAAAGGGGATCTGGCTATATACAAAGCTGGGTTCCCTGCAGCCCAGCTCCTGGCTGCTTTACAAAGACTCTCTCTGCTTTATCCACTTCCTCAGGAGTACTTAAGAACAGGGACATTTTCAGTTACTTCCTGACAAATACTTCAGTAGCAGCTCCTCAAAACCTCCGCTAGAGACAGACGCCCCTCAGTGCAGGGTCACAGCTCCTTCCAGTTGATGGTCTTCTTGCCAGACTTCTGTAGTAACTCATTGGCTTTAGAATAATGCCTGCATCCAAAGAACCCTCTGTACACTGTCAATGGGGAGGGATGGGCCGTCTGCAGAACATGATGCCGCTTCCTATCGATGGCACTGCCCTTCTTTTGAGCGTAAGAGCCCCAGAGAAAGAACACAAGACCCTTCACGTTCTGATTTAGCCAGGAGACAACTGCGTTGGTGAACTGCTCCCAACCCCTCTCCCTATGGGAACTGGCTTGGTGGGCCCAGACAGTGAGGACAGCATTGAGCAGGAGGACACCTTGTTTGGCCCACCCAGACAGATCTCCATGGCCAGGATGAACAAAAACATCAATGTCTTAGACAGTTCTTTATAAAATGTTTTCCAAACTGGGTGGAGGTGGAACTGGTCATTGGATGCTAAAGCAGAGCCGGTGAGCTTGATTGGGTCCATGATAGGGATCCTGTTCCAGGATGACGACCTTAACATCTCTTATGCCACACATTTGGGTCCAGGTGAAGACTTGGTCTGGGGGTGGATAAACAGTGTGATGTTTTCTTTCTTCTGCAACAAATCCCATCAACTTTATAAAATACGGTTTCCCGAACTCCGCGCTGAGAGGCTTCTTCCAGCTCTCGCTGAAGCCCACCGGCACCTTGCAGGCAGTGAGTCCGAGCAGGGCGGCAGCCTTGTTCCTCTGGATGCGGCCAAGCTCCTCTGGGCTGAGCGGCGAGGACGTAGGCAAAGTTGGAGGCATGCCGGGCTGCTATTGCCTGTGGGGTCCGTCCTGCCCACCAGGCTGGTCGCGCTCCACCCTGGCCTTCTTGGGGGGACTGACTTGCGAGGGGTCGGCGCGGAGGTGAGTGAGGATCCGTGGCCTCCCTCTCCCGGGTGCCCGCAGGCTCCACGCCAATCCCGCAGAAGTCTGGCTGAAGATGCCCATCACTGCTGCGGGACCAAGGCCCGATGTGTTTCATTTCTAATTTCAGTGTCATATAAATGTTCTATGTATTATGCTTATCAAATGATGTCTAAACCCTCTTCCTGAAACTGAAGGTCTTCAGAAAATGCTTTTGTCTTTGAAAAGTTTATCAATTTAAAATTGTACATGTAAATTTATGGTCTATCTTAATTTGATAATATACAAGTTTAGAGGTTTGAGTCACAATTTTTTTTTCTCTAATAAAGGGTCAATTGCTACAGAAGTATTTGCTTCAAAATCTACCTTCAAAACCCCATCAATTGGGGTATTTATGTCTATTACGTTTGACTTTTTGATTATCCTTGGAACTGTTCATACATGTGTATGTATGAAACAGGTATATTGATTACACCCCACTCACTTCCCTCCTCCAAATTTCCTCAGGTCCTCCCTCCCAAGCTTCATGTCATCCTTTAAAAAAAAATTTTTTTTTTAATACACTGAGTCCAAATAGTACTTCCCATATGCAAATGGGTGTGAGAACATCTAATGGGGCATGGGAAACCTACTAGTGGCCAATCTCCTATAATACGACTCTCCCTCCCCATGCAGCTATTAACTGCCAACAGAGTCTAGGCAATGTGTGAAGCTTCAGGATCCCCTCTACAGACTATGCAGGAGTTTTTAATTGACTTAGACTTGAGCAGGGAAAAATCAGTGCTGTGAGTTAATGTACACAACAGCCTTGTCATATACAAAAGACAATATTTCACAGCTCTCCTCTCCATCCTCCAACTTTATTAAATATTGCTTTTCCATAATTTATAGTGATGGAGGCATATCAATAGTACCATGTTTGTTCTGCTCATCCATTCTTGTATCAGTTTAGCTGCCATTATCTCTCTGCATGTCTCTCTCTTAAGCAAGCCATGGATTTTATTATGCATCTATCTGTCTATCCATCTGTCTATCTGTGTGGGGCCTAATGGAGTGTTTGTGAGTTTGCGAGTGTGGGTATAGATCATGAACACAGAAAGTAGACCATAAAATTAGGAAAAAAAGTGGTGTTGAGGAAGCAGGGAAAGATACATTGAACACATGTACATGAAAGCTGAAAGGAAGCTACTGGGGGCTAGGAAGAGGAGGTATACAGTGAGGGAAAGATGATAAAAACAGGCCTGGAGATCATTAGTCTGGCTTCAAACCTTCAGTCTTCTTTCTTCTGTCTCTATGTGCTGCAATTACAGGCATGTGCCAGCAAGCATTGCCACAAGATTGCTATGTGTGAAGTGAGAAATTCATTATATATTTTATGAATATTCTTTTATATGTAACTGAATATGTACAGTGTCTGATGTTAAAATGCCCTAGCTAGTTTTCTTTAGGTTACCATATTTAACTTTCTGTTTCTGCCCTAACAAGTAAGAATAAATTTGAGGAGTTTAAAGCAACATATTATTTTGCAGTTCCTGTAAATTCATACTGAACTATATGAAGAACAATGTGCTTTCTATCTCATCTACATTGTATACCAAACTCAAGTCCTTGAGTTTGGAGGAGGAAAATACCCACTTCCTTGCTAGTCATCTGGCAGGTAACACCTTAAACTCTTTATAGTTGCTTTTGTTTTACTTTGTTTTCCTGTCTTGGCTCACATGCAGAATTGACAGACATCCTACTGTTATGAGTATTAGAAACAAGATAGGAATATAAACAGTTGAACCAAACTCATTACTTTGTCTGAGAAGGCAAAGGGCACTTGCAGGGATGCATGGTCCTTACTCAGTATGAGATGATAAGAAGCTATAGAAGGCCAAAAGAGTTTGAAATATCAGAAGTCAGGAAAAAAAAACAAAACTCTGAGTGAAGCCTAATGCATGACAGTTTTGAGTGAAGGCAGCAAGAAATACTCGGACTCTTCCAATAGGTTTGAGAATCTTCTTCATTTCTATATTTCACATCTAAGGAAGTGATTAGCAATCCTGTAGCCTTTGATCAAAAAAGGGGGAGTTGGAACAACACAGGACCCAAGTGAAGACCCATAGTGAAGACTGAAGACCTCCAAGTCAGAGGTAACATGACAGCAATAGTGTCGATGTTGTAGTAAGTGGTCATTTCCACAGTAGTATAGGCCATGGAGAAAGCACCTGCAATAAAGCAAAGCACACCAACACATGGCAGAGTACAAATCCAGTTACAAAATGTCCATTTATTCAAGTCCAGCCTATAATTATATAGGCAACTTGACACCACCTCCCAGGGTCCAATTCCAGACCTTTGTATCATCTCATCTCAATTTGTGGTCATAGAGAGATGTCTGTGACCCTCACATATGTCTCTGAGACACACTGCCTGGAAATGTTAGC
Source organism: Rhizomys pruinosus (assembly GCA_009823505.1). Classification (NCBI taxonomy): domain Eukaryota; kingdom Metazoa; phylum Chordata; class Mammalia; order Rodentia; family Spalacidae; genus Rhizomys; species Rhizomys pruinosus. Next base: position 1,859,389 of record VZQC01009853.1, on the reverse strand, counting down.
TCACATACACTTAACATCAGATGAGAAATGCCCACAGAAGCGACAGTTCACTTGAACTTTGGGAGTCCTCCTCCTTCTACCCAATATCATAGGAAAGCTAAAAGTAGACTATCTAATTTCTGAAAAGATTTAGTAAGTAAATTATTTTGAGCCAGGTGTGGTGGCACATGTCTTTAATCTCACAAGGCAGAAGCAACAGGATCTCTGTGAGATAAAGGCCAGCCTTGTCTACATACGGAGTTCCAACCCAGCTGAGGCTATAGGAAAACCATGTCTCAAAGACCAAAAAATATTAGTCTGAGAAGATATACTATTTCCCATTTATTTTCTTCATACAACTGATAAAGCAACGGTTTTAATCTAAATATATGCATATATTATGTCATGTAAGGACAAAGAATCCTAAGGGGTAGTTTTTGCTTTATTTGTTTTGGTTTGATTTTTGGTTTTCTAAGACATGGTCTCATTTAGGTGTAACCCTGGTTGGCCAGGAACTTGCTATGTAATGCAGGCTGACCTTGAATTCATAGAGATTCTCCTGCCTCTACTTATAAAGTGCTGGGATTAAGGGCATGCACCACCATGCCAAGCCTAAGAATCCCATGTTTTAGAAGGCATCAATATATTATTTCCAAATTTTAAAGTTCTGTCATGTTCATTTATGTTCCAATGAATGAAAAAATACCTTGGGAGCTCCTAAGGAGGGACTGTCAACAGAAATGCCCATTCACCACACTGTGACAGTTCTTTGGCAAGATAATTTAAAATGAGAGTGTAGATTCCAGTCTAACAATCTTAGATCATGTGAGGATACAAGGAATCTCTCCTATTTGAAGAGAGAAAGCCACATGTACTGCACCCTCCAGAAGACAAGATCATCACGACACTCTTCGCTGGTTCCCTGATTCCTTATTCATCCCTGGGAGGACTCCACAAAGGGCACTTACAAGTCACATAAATTTATGCCTTTCTTTTCTCTCTCTCACTTTTTTAGTGAACTGTGGCCTTTGAGCTAAAGCAGAAAAGTCAGACAATCTAAAGAAATATTCCAAGGTGCTTTCAGGATTCAAGGTAAGGATTCTGAGTTAGGAGTTAGGGACTCACTCACATCAGGTCACAGGTTACCCCACAGTGTCTACGTATAATGTTTAAAACTTGTATTCTGGGAAGCACCTCACTCTCCCCCACACACAGAGACATTTCTTCCTCTTCTTCATTAGGAGTTGAGTAATTACTAGAAAGAGAGGTTAACAGACAGGCAATTGGGAAGAACCTCAATCAGTGTTAGGAATTAATGTGTAGACAATGAATGAAGACTAAGGGGCACTTACTGGATACTGTCCAAAACATGAGCTCTACTCTGGCCAGTAACCTTTGGATACTTAACGTGGTTTTTGGGTTACCCTTACTCTCCTTTAATTTTTATGGGCCCCAAAACCAGTAATTATTTTTTATTTGCTAGCCTCAACACTAGGAATTCAGACTGGGACATAGATAAGACTGAAGCAGTTACCCACAGTAGGACATAAGAAACCAAACAAAGCTCTAATATTATTAATCCATACTATCTTAATTTAGGACATCCTAGTATAGTATTCGTTCTCTTCCTAACTGAGGAACACTATCAGAACAACAGGAAGAAAGGGTCTCAAACATTGTCAAGCTAAACCTTGACTGAAAACTGAATGGGCCATAAAATTTAGATATAGAAGTGACAGTGAACTAGGGAATGTGAATAAGGATGACCAAATTCTGAAAAATTTATTTCATGTACTGGGGTCCAAGGGAGTTTGTATTCTTCTTCTGATGAAGTTAAACTTACAAATGCAGGAAACAAACTTCTGCCTGCTTCAATGTAAGGCTCCTAAGCATTGACGGGATTACCATACCCTACAAAACTCCTGGGAAATACAGTTTCTGGATAGGGCCCTAGGATTTTCCAAGTAGAGAAGATTGAAGAAGGGACTCCCACACTTAAATTTCTGAGTAGATATTATTATTGTCTTATGGGAGCAGTTTTGTATTACACTACAGAATGTTGTTCCAGCCTTATTAGGTTCCATGTTCCTTTAATATGTGCCCATTATGGGATTTTTTGGGGTCTTTTTGGTCTTTTTTGAGACAGGGCCTCCTCGTAGCCCCAGCTGTCCTGGAACTCACTACACAGCCCAGACTGGCCCTAAACTCACAACGATCCTCCTGCCTCTATCTCCTGTGTGCTGGGATTAAAGGCATGCACTACCATGCCAGGCGCTTATGAGACTTTTTTTTTTTACCTTAGAAAAGAACCAGCAAGTGCTACACAACCAAAAGTCTGTCACCTGAGAACACTGGTAGTTTTCATGTTTGCTTGAATAGTGCTCAGCAGGATTCCTCTTTCCTTCTACCATGTCTTGAGGCCATGGGGATGTGAAGGATCCTCATTCTCCTCCTCATCTTCTGATTGCTAGCAGCCCAAAAGATGAGAGTTAACAAGGAGATACAGGGCCTTGAGGTTGCACAGGTCTCTGAGGATGTGAAGGAGCCAATTTCCCTTCCTCCTCTTCTGTTGCCTTGCAGCCCAAAAGGTTCATTATCAACAGTTGGCCCAGGAGGACTCCTTTTACTCCCAGCGTCGTCCATATGATGATGTGGGCTCTTGTGGACTCTCCTCCCAATAATGATACTTCCAGCGTGAGCATCCCAGAGGCCCGCTGAGTAAAGATGACATCCATGGGAATGCAAGACAAAGTACTGCAAGGGAAAGGCACTAGTGGCCCATTCTGGGTTCCCTGAGGGAAATGCCCGATCTCATAGAGGTTGGTGTCGTTCATATCCTCTCCTCGGGGGAAAAACACACCTTGAGAGGCTGGAGGGCCCCCTCCCAGGTAAATCTGGGGAGGTTCCTTGCCCAGCGCACCACTCAAGGATCGGGCCTCTATCCCCGTCCCTTGGGTCTGTCATTTCTTTTTCTACTATACAGAAAGGGAAGAGATGTGGGGAGCCAAGGAGTTCCTTTTCTTAGGCCCTAGAGCCTGACTAGAGTTTCAGGACCTGTCTTCAGAGTCACTTCTGCATTTGAGTGACTCAGCAGGCCCAGGTCAAAATGGGACTCTGCCTAGAAACTCGTGATGTGGCAAAAGCCCATTGGCTACACCAGAAGTCGCCCCATCTCACACAAGCTGCCTCCTCCTCCTTTGACCCTACCCCTGTCCGAAACCTATAAAACCCTGCTCAAAAATAAAACATGGTCAGCTTGATCAGAAATCCTGTCTTGCTGTCCGTTCTTTGTGTCTCTTGTCCCCTCATCCTCTCCTCTAGGCCGTCGACCTCCTTTGTATGTCCCACAGGTTGGGGCACTGATATTTATTCTTAACCTAATTCATTGGTATTGTTGGCACTATTTGGCATTATAACTGTATTATATTATTATACATTAGTTGTTTTCATAACAGTTATGCTGTGATGCCTCATAAGAGATTTTAATTATCAATTGCCTGATACTTAAATTTGAACTTCTTTCATGTGTTTATTTGTTATATGAGTAGATTCTTCAACAAAATGTTCCTGTAGGGTTTTACCCTTTTCCTTATTTGGGGGACCATAGGAGAGAACCCAAACATTTATCCATGCTAAGCATTTACTCTTTACAGTGAGCTATACTCCCATTTTAATTTGTTCTTTAACTTTGTAGTTTTAAGAGGTATTTTTTTCTTAACTTATCAAACATGGCTTATAAACATCTTTTCACAGAGAGTTGTTTTTACTTTCATTCTTTTCAGAAGACTAGAGTTTCATTTCTAACTTCGGTTTCATATAAATGTTCTATGGATTAAGCTTATCAAATAATGCCTAAACCCTCTTCCTGAAATTGAACGTCCTCAGAAAATGCTTTTGTCTTTGAAAAGTTTATCAATTTAAAATTTTACATGTAAATTTATGGTCTATCTTAATTTGATTATATACAAGCTTAGAGGTTTGAGCCACAATTCATTTTTTTCTCTAATAGAGGGTCAATTGCTACAGAAATATTTGCTTCAAAATCTACCTTCAAAACTCCATCACATTGGTGTGTTTATACCTATTAAGTCTTACTTTTTTATTATCCTTTGAACTGTTCATAAGTGTGTATGTATGAAATGTGTATATTGATTATATCCACTTTTCACCTCCCTCCTCCAACTTTCCCAAGTTCTTCCCTCCCAAGCTGCATGTCGTCCTTTATAAAAATGTTTTTTTAATACACTGAGTCCAATTAGTACTGCCCATATGCAAATATGTATGAGATCATCTAACAGGGCATGGGAAACCTACTAGTTGGCAACCTCTTAGAAAAAGTGTCTCTCCCTCCCTGTGTAGCTATCAAGGCTTCAAAATCCCCTCCACAGTCTATGCTGGAATTTTTAATTGGTTTAGTCTTAAGCAGGGAAAAAACCCTGCTGTGAGTTAATGTATACAACAGCCATGTCATATATAAAAGACAACATTTTACAGCCCTTATCTCTATCATCCAACTTTCTTAAATCTTACTTTCTCATAACTCTTAGAGATGGAGGCATCTCAATAGTGCCAACTCTGCTCTGCTCTTCCGTGTGTCAGTTTAGCTGTCATTATATCTCTGCACTTCTCTCTCTTAAGCAAACAGTGGATTTTACATCTATCTGTCTATCCATCTAGCTATATGTATGGGGGTTAAGGGAGTGTATGCCAGTGTGGCTATAGGTCATGAAATCAGAAAATGGACCATAAATTTAGGAAAAAAAAATGTGCTTTTTAAAAAAAAAGAAAAAAATGTGATTTTGAGGCAGCAGGGAAAAATACAATGAACACATGTACTTGAAAGCTGAAAGAAGGCTACTGGTGGCTAGGAAGAGAAGGAATACAGTGAGGGAAAGATCAAAGAAAACATGCCTGAGATCACTAGTCTAGTTTCAAACCAGTGATCTTCCTTCTTCTGTCTCTATGTACTACAATTACAGGCTTGTGCAAGCAAGCATTGCCACAAGATTGTTATGTGTGAAGTGAGAAATTCATCATTGCATATTTCTTTATGAATATTCTTTACATGTGGCTGAATATGTATAGTGTCTGATGTTAATATTCCTAAGATAGTTTTCTTTAGATTACCATATTTTAATTTTCTGTTTCTGCTCTAATAAATAAAAATAAATTTGAGAAGTTGAAGCAATATATTACTTTGCAGTTCCTGTAAGTCCATACTGAATTATATGAAGAGCAATCTGCTTCCTATCTCATCTATATTGTAGACTGAACTCAATTCCTTGAGTCTGGAAGAGGAAGATCCCCACTTCCTTGCTGGTTATCTGGCAGATAACACTCTAAGCTCTTTATAGTTGTTTTTGTTTTGCTTTTTTTTTTTCCTGTCTTGGTACACATATGGAATTGACAGACCTCCTGCTGTGCTGAGTATTAGAAACCAGATAGAAATATAACCAAATGAGCCAAACTCATTACTTTGTCTGAGAAGGTAAAGGGCACTTGCAGGGAAGCATGGACCTTACTCAGTGTGAGATGGTAAGAAGCCATAGTAGGCCAAAAGAGAGAGAAATATCAGAAATCAGGACAAAAGGTCTGAGTGAAGCCTAATGCATGACAGTTTTGAGTCAATGCAACCAGAAAGACTCAGACTCCTCCAATGGGTCTGAGAATCTCCTCCATTTCTGTATGTCACATCTAAGAAAGTGATTAGCCAACGTGCAGCCCTTGATCAAAAAAAAAGAAAAAAAAAAGAGTGGCAACAACACAGGACCCAAGTGAAGACCCTTAATGAAGACTGAAGACCCCCAAATAAGCCAAGACAGAGAGGGCCACGGGAAAACAATAGTTTCTGAAGCTGTAGTAAGTGGTCCTTTCCAGGGTAGGACAGGCCACGGAGAAAGAACCTACAGGAAAGCAAAGCACAGGGACACATGACAAAATACAAATCCAACTACAAAAGGGCCATTTATTCAAATCCAGCATGTCACTATATAGGCAGCATGACATCACCACGCAGGGGCTAATGCCAGACCTCTGTATCATCACATCTCAATTTGTGGGCATAGAGAGAGGTCCTATGACCCTCACTTATGTCTTTGAGACATGCTGGGTGGAAATGTTAAGATGGGATGAGAAATGCCCACAGAGGTCACAGTTCACTTTAATTTTGGGAGTCCTCCTCCTTCTACCCAATCACATAATAGAGTTAAAAGCAGAATCTCCAATTTCTGAAAGGATTTAGAGAGTAAATTAGTCAAATCTTCTGGAAGGCACAGGTTACATAGCCTAGGAACTCCACAATAGAAGAGAAATTATCCAAGATGAGAATCCAAAAGAATGAGAATAGAGCAGATCAAAATCAGGGAGTAAAGAGTACAAAAGAAGGCAAGAGAAATGGCTCATCAGTTAAGCAGGCTTGCTGACTGTGTACAGAACCTGGGTTTGGTTCCCAACATCCACAATGAAGCTTACAATGAATGATGTAATTCCAATTCCAGTACTTTAGATGTCCTCTAACCTGGCCTCAGGCCCAGGCCTGGACATTGGGCTCACATATACATGTAGGCAAACCCCTAATATATATAAAGTAAATCCTCAAAATAAGCAGGAGGGTGGATGGAGGGTTAGGAATATCTGCCAGTGCTTTACCATGGCTGCTGTCTCCTTGGTAAATGGCTGCAGGAATGAGTTCAGCCAAAACATTCTCTCAGATACAGTTTGTTTCTCAAGGACATAAGAGAGGACAGAATCACAACTAAATAGAAGAAACTTTCCTAGGGCTTTTCAGAAGCCCAGATGAGTCAGAAGAAAGAATGAAATGAACGTGCATTCATTAATCCAAGAGTGTGCACAATGTAGTGCCCTGTAGCCTGACCCTGGATGCAACATATCAGGATGTGAAACCTGCAAAGAATTCCTTCCAAAGGAATTCTTTCCAAAGCAGTAGCCTTTCTCCTACAGATTAAAATCCTAAGAGGAGAGGAGAAATCGTTCCAGGTACTACTGATTGTTAAGTATGATCTAAATGAATACTTGGGGGAACATAGTGATGTAGAACAGAATTCCTCTTAGATCAGAGTCCACTATTGCTACTGACTGCCTGAGCTGGGCTGTCTGGATAAGTTTTCTACATGTTTCAGAGTGCCATTTCCTCAAGGGCCTTGCTTTGTAAAGCATGCATGTCCCTAGTTCCAACATTCATTCAGAAAACGTCTCCTCAGTAAGTAGTGAGGAACCAACTCCTGCATAGCAGTCTCAGACCAATGGGTCATCAAGCCATGGCCAAGTGCATTATGGAGGTAGGAGGGTCCAAGTCTGAAGCTGGAACCTCTGAGCCAAGAAGGACTTTTCAGAGGTTAGGAAAGTCAGAGTATGGACCCCATAAGAATTCTGCTTTGAGTTCTATATACTACAATATATTTTGTTTCTGACCTCGACTTCCTGGAGTAGTTGTGCAGGGAATTGTGTGGGCGAGAAGGACTGACCCTACTATGTTCTGTTTCTGAATTTTAGTGTTGCGAAACCAAACTGTTTTTGATGGTTTCCTACAGAGATATGGTAGGTGGGGATTTGTTCTTTGATTTTTTTTTTATTGATTTTGTTTTTGACATTTTTTTTCATTGTTAGTTATTTGTGTTGGCTTTGGTTTTTATTTTTATGTTGGATTTTGTTTGCTTGCTTGTTTGCCTCCCCTATCTGTGGAGACCAGGCTGACTTCGATCCAACAAAGATCAGTGTGCCTCTGCCTTTGGGAGGCACTGGGAATTGTCTTCTGGAACTACAGGAAGACACTCTCTCAAAATAAATGAGAATTTGGATATAATACACTAATACCTTCAAAAACTTGGGATCCCAAGGCTTGGTGTGGTGGTGCATGCCTTTAATTCCAGCACTCAAGAGGTAGAGGCAGTCACATCTCTGTGAGTTTAAGGCCAGCCTGCATTACATAGCAAGATCCTTGCCAGCCAGGGTTACACTACTAAGTAAAACCAGGTCTGAGAAAACCAAAACCAAACCCAAACAAACATGGCTAAAAATAACCCTTTGGAGCCTCTGCTCTGACATGATATAATCTATGCATATATTTAGATTAAAACCATTACTTTTTTCAGTTGTGTGGAGAAAATAAATGGGAAAGAGAATATTGTCTCAGACTAATGTCTTTTTTTGTCTTTACAACAGGGTTTTTTGATAACTCCAGTTGGGCTGGAACCCAGGTCTTTATCTCAATGAGATCCAGTTGCCTCTGTCTTCTGAGTGCTGAGATTAAAGACATGTGCCACCACACGTGGCTCAAACTAGTATCTTTACTTTCAGTTTCTCAGCCTGGCTCAAAGTACTATTTTTACTTTGAGATTTCCAGGACTAAAATTAGGAGAAAGAATATTTGGATCCACGTTTGTCTCCTGCTTGTTAGTTCCACCAACCTCTAATACTCATACTGCAAAGGATTTGGTAATGTATCCTTTCCCATCAAGTGCCCAAGTCTCCAATTTCCAATCCAAACAACATCTCTCAAGGAATCTCACACTGCAGTCCCAGCAATGGAGAGGCAGGAGAGGAGGACTGCCTCAGTTTCAGCACCAAGGGCAGGAATTAAAGGCATGTGCCACCTTACCCAGTACTTTTCTTTTGTCCTCTCTTTTTGTTTTGAGAAAGCATCTCCCTTTAGTCCCAGAGACAACTCCCAATGCCTCCAGGTGGCAGAGGCATATTGATCTCTTAGATCAACGGCAGCCTGGTCTCCAGAGTTAGAGGAGTATACGGAAAAGCAAGCAAGTAAACAACACCCAACAGAAAAACCAAAACCAAAACCACCACAAATAACTAACAATGAACGAAACAGGTCAATAACGAAATCAAAGCACAAAGCCCCACCGACCATATCTCTGTAGGGAACCATCAGAAAGTTTCAAAACACTAAAATTCATAAACGGAACATGGTCAATGGCCGTACCGTGTTGTCCACTCAAGGCCACACACAGCTACTCCAGGCTGGCGAGGTCATAAATGGAGCATTTTGTAGTATATAGAACTAAAATCAGAATGCTCGTGGGCTCCATACTGTGCCGTTTCTAAGCTCTGGAAACTTCCTTCCTGGTGGCTCCAGGTTCCGGTTCAGACTTGGACCCTCCCACTCCCACAATGCACTGGGCCAAGGCTTGAGGCCCCATTGGTCTGATGCCGCTACAGGATCTGGTTCCTCATTACTTACTGAGGAGATATTTATGGAATGAATGATGCAACTAAGTATAAGCATGCTTTACAAAGCAAGGCTCCCGAGGAATCTGCACTCAGAAACCTGTGGAAAAGTTATCCAGGCAGGCCAGTTCAGGCTGTTAGAAGCAAGAGTAGACTTTGTTCTGTGAGGCATTCTGTTTTACAACACTATGTCCCCCCATGTCCTCATTTAGATCACATTTAACAATCATTTGTACCTGGATCTATTTCTCCTCCCATCTTAGGATTTTAATATACAGGACAAAGGCTATTTTGGAAAGAATTTCTTGAGAATTAATCCTTTGCAGCTTTCACATCCTGATATGTTGCATCTGCGATGAGGCTACAGGGCACTACATTGTGCATGCTCTTGTGTTAATGAAAGCCAAGTTCGAAGTTCGTTTCATTTTTCTTCTGACTCAACTAGGCTTTTGAAATGCCCTAGGAATATTTCTTTTGTTTAGTTGTGATCTTACCCCTGCCTTATGTCCTTGAGAAACAAACAATATGTGAGAGTATGTTTTGGCTGAACTCATTCCTGACAGATAGATGTACATTAAAATCCATGGTTGGCTTAAGATTGAGACCTGCAGAGAGATAATGGCAGCTAAACTGAAACAAGGACGAAAAGAGCAGAGTAGGCACTGTAGAGATGCCTCCACCTCTGTGAATTATGGGAAAGTAAGATTTAAGAAAATGGATGATAGGGAGAAAGGCTGTGAAATTTTGTCTTTTGTATACGACATGGCTGTTGTACACATTAACTCACAGCAGTGCTTTTTTTTTCCCAGCAATGAAAAATTCCAGCATAGACTGTGGAGGGGATGCTGAAGCTCCACCCATAGCCTAGAGTCTTTTGGCAGTTGATAGCTTCACAGGGAGGGAGAGACACTTTTTCTAGGAGATTGCCATTAGTAGGTTTCCTATGCCCCATTAGATGATCTCACACCCATTTGCATGTGGGCAGTACTAATTGGACTCAATGAATCAAAGAAAAGGTTTTTTTTTGAGACAGGGTCTCCCTGTAGCTCTGGCTGTCCTGGAACTCACTCTGTAGACCAGGCTGGCCTCGAATCCACAGAGATCCGCATGCCTCTGCCTCCCAAGTGCTAGGATTAAAGGCGTGCGCCACCATGCCCGGCATTTATTTATTTTTGTATGTGTATCAATGTACTGTCTGCATGTAGGTCTGTGCACCCGTGTCGTCCAATGCCGCGGAGGTCAGAAGAAGGTGTCGGATTCCCCTGGAATTATTTTTATAGGATGACATGAAGCTTGGGAAGCAGTACCTGGAGAAAGTTGTAGGAGGAAAGGGGTAGATATAATTAATATACATGTTTCCTATATAGATACATATGAAGATTTCAAAGGAAAAATAAAACTTAATAGACACAAAAGCCCCAATGTGATGGGGTTTTGAAGGTAGATTCTGAAGCAAATATTTCTGAAGCAATTGAGCATCTATTAGAGAAAAAACTGAATTGTGACTCAAACCTCTATACTTGTATATAATCAAAGTAAGGTAGACCATAAATTTATAGGCAAAATTTTAAATTGATAAACTTTAAACTTTTCCAAAGACAAAAGGTTTTTTGAGGAACTTCAGTTTCAGGGAGAGTGCTTAGACATTATTTGATAAGCTCAATCCATAGAAGACGTATACTTCACTGAAATTAGAAATGAATCCGATTAGTCTTCTCAAAAGAATGTAAGTAAAAGCAATTGTCTATGAAAAGATGTTTATAAGCCATGTTTGATAAAGTAAAAAAAAATACCCACATCTAAAATTGCACAAAGTTAAGATCAAATTAAATGTCTTTTCTTTTGCTTAATTTTTATTTGAGTACTTGGTGTTTGAACCCATGGTCTTGTCCATACTAGGAAAGAAACTCTGTCCTGAGCTCAATCAGGCCTGTTTTTTTTTTTTTTTTCCTTTTGAGCAGGATTTACATAAGGTCCCCAAACTGGCCTTACTTTCAATTCTCCCACCTCAACTATGATACCAGGGTATGCATGGTGAAGTGCTTCTTAAATTTATACATTCATATTAATGTAACTTGCAGTTCCAATGTTTTCTTTTAAAAATTCATTTCATTGTGGTAATAATAAAAAATACATAATTTTCTATACTAGCAAAACTTATATCATAATACTTCAGTGGCTTTTACTACATTCCTATTATTGTGGGAACATCACTACCCTCCATTTCCAGAACTTGTTTTTCGAGGAACTTCAATCCCAAATCCAATCTCTGTACCATTGAACCCAGTCCTCCACCCTTTAATTTCTGGCACAACTCTTCTCCTTTCTGTCTCTATATTTATCACTACTTTGGATATTTTATAGAAGTATAACCACACAATATTTATCTTTTTGTTATGAGCTTGTATCAAGATTTTCATATGGTATATCTTCAGTGTTCATCCATGTTACAACAGAATTCAGTTCTGTTGTAAGGCTGTCTGAGTTTTCTTTCTATTACTGGATAAAACACTGACCAAAAAGCAACTTGGGGACAAAAGGGTTAATTTCATCAAACATCTCCTAAGTGACAGTCCATCACTGGGAGAACTCAGAGCAGAAACCTGGAGACAGGAACTGAAGCACAGACCAGGAAGGAACACTTGCTTACTGGCTTGCTTCCTCTGGCCTGTTCTCAGTCTGCTTTCTTTCAGACCACCTGCCCAGGGGTGGCAATGCCCACAATGGACTGTGTCGTCCCATATCAATTAAGAACACGCCTCCCAGACATGCCCAAAGGCAAATCTGATGGAGGAAATAACTCTTTTGAGGTGTCCTCCTCCCAGGTGTGTCAAGTTGACAACTGAAGCTATCCAGCAGGAAGGCTGAATAGTTACTCATTATATTTATATCCAAATTTTACTCATTCATTTATGAAAAATAAGTTGATGGGCTATTATCTTTTGATTATGATGAATAAAACTGCTACAAATATGTTATTTTTTATTCCATCTTCTAATTTTTTGCACCTATAACCATTTGTGAAATTGACATACATTTCAAACTATAAACAAAGTCAGGAAAACAAATAAATCTTATGATCCTTATAATAAAAGAAGTTTTGCTGGAAAACTACATCTTAAAGATGATATGTTTTAACAATACAACACTGTAGCTTCAGTTCATAATATTAAATAATGTTGGTATGTATTTCAAATAGGACTTTGAATTTATACACACACACACACACACACCCACACCTCCCACACATATGATTTTATGTGAGCCACCGAAAAAAAAGTTCAAGCAACTATATTTTGGCTGTGGTCTATTGCCCAGCATAATGATTATATGGTTAACACATTTGTAAAATTTTAGGCAGAAACATATGTGTGATCTAAAGCTCACAGAAAAGCTGGAAGTTGAAAATGAACATTTTGTAAACGGTGATCAACCAACTAGTATTTCTGTGACTTTGGAGAGCTGGAACTGTTGTAGGTCCAGAGCCTAATTATCAGTTAGTTTGGGCCATCTTGAGCCCCTAATTAGACATTCCTTAGCTACCTCTTTGTTGAATTTAACATTCTCTGATTAGCAGATTAAAACCTTTGGGATGTATTAACTAAGCAGACTACAAGCTTCCACCAACCAAATGGCTGAATGTCATCAGATACGATCTGAGGCCTATAGCTGAACTTTCTCTTTTGCTGTAACTACCTAATTAATGTTTCCCCCAATGTATTTGAAGTTTCTTTGCCTCATTCTGTTACTACAAAAACCTCATGAACCACTGAGGACACTGGAACATGAACTTTGAGGTAACCTGAATCTGGCTGGCTCCAGAATAATTAATCTCTTATCCCCTAGGTGGTGAGAGTTGTTATTTAGAATGGGTAGCTATGGTCCCACAACAGGGAGCCCCAAGACTGATCCATTTTTCATCAAAGGAGTCACCTGGATGGAAGAAGTTACCAGCATAGACCCACTAAGTCCAGCTATCTGGTGGTGTCTCCTCCAGATGGTGATATTTTTCGGGGGCTCTCTTGGACCTCCCCTGCTTTGGTTGAATGTCCTTTTGTTTATTCAGAGCTTGTCAAGATTCAATTTGGTAGATTCATGTATGAGTTAATTTTCTGTTGTAGATTTAGAGGAATCAGAGTCCATCAAAGCAGGGAGGCATGGCAAGAGATGGCCATAGCAGAAAGAGGAGTACTCCCACCTTGTGGTAGACACAGGAAGCAGAGTGGCTGGCAATTTGGCAAGGCTTAAGAAATATCGAAGGCCTCCCAGAGTGATGGACTTCCTCCAGCAAGACCACCCTTCCTCAAACACCCCCAAAACCACTCCACAAGCAGGGGACAAAATGTCCAAATAATCCAGGACTATGGGGGACATTTTCATTCAAACCACCACAATACATTGGTGGTTTGGGTGTTTGCTTTCCAAGTGTTTCTTTTAAGGTATCTATTTTGTTTTTTTGTTTTGAAAGCATTTTGTGTTGATTGTGGTTACTTTCAGACCTCTGAAGGCATAGTTGCTTTTAACCATTCATTATACTTGGTAGCAGTCTTGTTTGTTCTTTTCTTTCCATTTTCTTTTTCTCTGGAAACCTCTCCTATATCTAATCGAAGAATGGAGAAATATTTTAAGGGACCTGAACTGATATTTCATACTCCAGCTGGTAATAGATTTGATTAGCTGTTAATTTCACATACATTTGTATGTTAAATTAAAAATGTTAAAGAACAATGTTAAAATATAAGACATGATAATTTGACCTCAATTCTGAATGTTTACAAGCTCTAAAGTAGTTTATTTTGTGAACTTAACCGGAAATCATAAGCAATACAAATATAAAAAAATATTGTAAGTGCATTGTCTGCTGTAACTGAAATGTAAAATTATCTGAAAAAAGCAGAAGAAATTAGAAAATTGATAATTTACAATAAAAAGAGCTCTAAAAATATACCTATATATTAAAGGGAGATATTGAATTTAAGAAATTACTTTTAAAATTTAGGGGTTTTATCAGAACTAAAGAAAGTTCTGAGACTAGTCCTCTTATTCCCATCTCTTGCTCTGAACTTGCCCTTCATTTTATGTCCTCTAACAAGGCAAAATTCTACATGAAAACAGATTGTGGCTTCTTTTAAGATAAAAGCTACAAAGAAGGAAAACAAAATGAGAGATTTTTCCATGGTATTTTAAAACTTCCCATTTGTAAAGGCCATGTTCCCTTGGGAAGCTATGATCTCACTTAGACATATCTAATATGTTTTTCCCGTGATAAGCTCTTTTGCTTTTAACTCTCATGCTTAAGCCTCCATTAAAGTATCTTTATTATAATAGCTAGTCCTAAAATTCATTTTAGTAATTGAGTCTTTGAACCCTTGTTGGGTTTAAATGCAGGTCCTGTTACAGTTCCTGAATATGGGAGAAAAAGAGAGCACACACTCAAGGTTCCAATTAGCCAAACTGGGATTTTTCATTTAGACTGGCCAGGATTGTAACCCAGGTAGGGATTGGGAGGGTATAGACCCAACTGAGAGGCAGGTTAGCTCATAAAGACAATTTCCTGGTTTGTTTGTTTAAATGACATGAGTTCAACAAGTATCCAGTTTTGCCCAGACTCTGTCTACAAGATACATGGTGTTTTAGGACTTAGTAAAAGTAAATATGGGCATATTGGAGATCATTGGTTTGAAGACTGATAAAAACGGTAATGCATCTGAGTTAATTGGTGATATAAATGGCTCTTGTCCACATTAGCTTTAACTAAAATCTGTATAACAATTACTTTGGGATTGGTATAAACAAATGTTCTCTATAATTTTGTTGTCATATAGTATCACCTGGTAGCAATCTCTTTCACCTATAGGATGATTTAACTCAAAAATGAACTTTGTTTCCCAAGTTAATCACATACAGTAACCCAAAACAGCATGGGTGAACTTGATGAAATCTGTGNATATAATAATATATATATATATATATATAATATATATATAATGTCCTAATATCACTTTTTAGTGTTAAAGCATTATAAAAAACTGTTACACTTAGCACAAGTTCATTATTGAAATCTTATAAGCAAGTGTGGTAGTACAACACATTTATCCCAGATAGGGTGCAGGAGAGGCAGCTGGAATCTCTTTGAAATTTAGGCCAGAACTGTCGCAATAATAGTGAAGTTTCAAGGCCAGATTGGAGCCACAGGAGAACTTGTCTTCTAAAGAAACACAACAAAAAAAATGATATAGAAATCATATTATTTTTTGCGTATTGCATGACTAAAACTACTCTACTGTAATGTAAAATTGCCTAATTATCATGTGGCATATATTGCCAAATTTATTGTTTATTAACCATATGCTGTTCGTTGGAAGCAGAAATCTTTCGTGCTATGCCAATAAGACCCCAATAGAGATCATTTTTATTGATTTTTAAGATGCTCAGATTACCCAAATCTTAGGCAGTATAAGTAGGGATCAGACATTTAAATGTATTAACCAATGTCAATTTCACGACTTCGTCACACATCCCCTCAAAGGGATAAAAAATAGTTTATGTCAGTTCGGAGCCAAATATGAGTGACTAGGGCCTGGGGATCTCCAGAGTCAGTATACGAGTACTTACCCAATCGGACGTTTCATCCAGCAATGAAACCCGCCTCCTCTCTGGAGTTTGTTCTAGAGCCAGAAAAAAAAAAAGCAGAGAAATGTCAAGACACCTCACAAAACTGGGTATGTACACCTTTCAGTAGAGTAGGTCTTAGAAAAGCTGGAGATTTAAGGGTACTAAGGAGGGTTCTAACAATTAATCCTTTTTGGAATTGGTGATGGGAGGCAAAACACTAGCTTCTTGTTTTAGGGTGATACGGTCTCGATAAGACTATCTCACAAGAATTTCAAGGTCAGAAACAGCTGTGGCTATTCCTTCTTCGGGTTAAACATTGGCCCAAGAAAGTTGTGGTGGTTTTGGTGGGAGACTTCAATTAACCTGCCAACTAAAGTACGCACATTCCTCAATCTGCACATCTTCACTTCATTTTTAATGGACATGCCCAAAAAAATCACAATAAAACAAAATATATATATTGAGTTTAGCACACTAGAAAAATTTACGAATGAGAAAGCAACTTGTGTTTTAAATAGTAATACAACATCAGACAAATAGCACTCATAGACATACGTGAACTAGAGAGTTTACATGGTCTAGACGTGCAAGGGGTGTAGCAGAAAGGTTTCTACATGAACTCCATCTCAGTTAGCTCTTTAAGAGGTGACAAAGGGTTTAGTGGTGACAATAAAACACACACACATGGTCTTTAAAGTTGGTCATGTAGACTGAGGGTAATATCTCCTTTTATTTTAGAGAGCTAAAGAACTACAATGCCTTAACACCGTCTGCCTGACTCTTTGCGCGCTAGACATTGGCACTTGCATTGACTGAGCTGTTATTTTAAATGTACTGTAGAGAAAGCAATGCACCTTTACATTTGACACAGGAACAGACTATGGATCAGCCTATGGGATTTTCAAGTGTGTCTCTGGCCAGAAAAACAGAAGCAGAGTAACCCACTGTAGCATGAAAGCCAGGCTTAGCAGGATTAATAGTGTAAATCACCCAAGCCCAGAACAACATGCACCAGCAAGTGGGCAGAGGGGTGAGCGCACAAGAGGAAGAGGGCCCCTACCGAACAAAGGGCAGCAGGGACGGAGGGGGAGTTGCACACAGAGCCAGCCGGAGAACAGGGAAAGCGAGCGAAGGGGAGGGACGGTGGAAGAGGGGGTAAGTCTAAGTAAGGCCATTTGGATTTGCGTGACGCCAGACGCAGCTTAAGGGGTGCAAACCGGGCATGAAATAAAGGCCAGGGAATAAGCTAGCGGGATATCTCACTTGGGACAGCACGCCGTCTGGTGACAGGATGGCTTGGTGAGCCAACTAGCCTTACCGGTGATGCGGTTGGTCAATGGGTGTTAACAAGTTGTCCTGCCAGCCCACGTCGTCGGAGTAATCTTGTGCAAGCAGCAGGGAACATTGAGGTTGTTTATTGTCTGGAGTTGGAAGTCAGCTATCAAAAAAAATACAATAAAAACACAGCCGCAAGGACTTGAGCGGGCATTTCTTCCCCTTCAAGGCATCGCAGGCGGAGTCAATCCCGTCTGCTGGGCTACGTCGGGTACGAGCCTCCTACGCACGGCAAAGCTGCATTTGCTTTCTCAGCCATTAAGTTGGGTGATAACTCTGGAACTGTTGGAATAGAAAAGTTCCTTCCCAGAGTTGTGTTTTAAGATTTGGGTTGCAGGTTTTTTGACAAAAAGTTTGTTTTTTTTTTTTTTTTTTTTTTTTTTTTTTTTTTTGGTTTTTTGTTTTTTGACCCTGAGTCTCAAAAAAGCGAGTTGGTTTATACATACCTATAGGTTGGAATCAAGTGCTATGCTTCAGCCTCCATTAAAGTATCTTTATTATAATAGCTAGTCCTAAAATTCCTTTTAGTAATTGAGTCTTTGAACCCTTGTTAGGTTTAAATGCAAGGCCTGTTACAGTTCCTGAATATGGGAGAAAAAGAGAGCACACACTCCAGGTTCCAATTAACCAAACTGGGATTTTTCATTTAGACTGGCTAGGACTGTACCCCAGGTAGGGATTGGGAGGGTACAGACCCAATTGAGAGGCAGGTTAGCTCATAAAGACAATTTCCTGGATTGTTTGTTTGTTTGTTTGTTTTTTAGAAATTCCAATCAGACAATAAAAACCTCAGTTCCTGCCTGCTGCAAGATTACTAAGAAGTATGTGGGCTGCAGGCAACTGTAAAACATTGACAAAAGATAAGGTAGATAGTTGGTCACAAGACATCCTGCAGAGGGGATTCCAAAGTTGAGATATCCAGCTAGCTTTTCCTGGACTTATTCTGGACCTGGGTTCAGCCATTAAGATGGAGTCACTAAAACCAAATGGAATTACCTAGACTGAACCACTATCACAGTCCCTAAACTTTAGATCGCTTTCAATGTTCTAAGGATGGCTATGTGGCAACTACAACTCAGTCACTGCTGAAATTTCTGGGCACTCTTGCTGAGATCCATCTTGAACCATTGCTGGTGAATTTCTGTCTGTGGCTTGGATGATTTACACTATTAATCCTGCTAAGCCTGGCTTTCATGCTACAGTGGGTTACTCTGCTTCTGTTTTTCTGGCCAGAGACACACTTGAAAATCCCATAGGCTGATCCATAGTCTGTTCCTGTGTCAAATGTAAAGGTGCATTGCTTTCTCTACAGTACATTTAAAATAAGGCATTGTAGTTCTTTAGCTCTCTAAAATAAAAGGAGATATTACCCTCAGTCTACATGACCAACTTTAACATTTGTTGTTTTATGTCACTAAACCTTTGTCACATCTTAAAGAGATAAGAGATGTAAACTTTCTGCTACACCCCATGCACTTAGAATCCATGTAACTATGTCACGTATGTCTATGAATGCTATTTTCATGTGTTGTTTATATTAAAACAGTATTTCTCATTCTATTTTATAGTGTGATAAAAATATTAATTTTATTTGATTTTTGGCATGTCCAATTAAAATGAAGATGTGCAGATTGATGAATGTGAGTATTTTAGTGTAAGTTAAAAGTCTCCCCAACCCCAATCTTGGGCCATGTTTAACCCATAAATAGCCACCTCTGTTTCTGACCTTGAAATCTTGTGAGTAGAACGTATCACCTAACAAAGAAGCAGTTTGCTCCCACCAATCAAAAAGGATCTTAGACCTCTAGTACAATTAATTCTCCAGCTTTGCTAAGACCTATCTACTGAATGTACCTACCCATGTATTTGAGGTGTCTTGATTTATGGCTTTTCTTTTTTCTGTTACTAGAACAACTTCAAGAGACTGTTTCCATGCTGGAACGTGGAATTGGGAGTAACCTGAATCTGTGATCCCAGGCCATAGTCACTCATATTTGGCTCCAGAATAAACTATTTTTTATCCCCTTTGAGGTGAGTGTGACATTTTTGAATTGACATTGGTAATACATTAAAATGTCTGATAAATATATACTGCCTAAGATTTGGGTAATCTGAGCATCTTAAAAATCAATTAAAATGATATCTTTGGGTCTATTTTCAATTAAGATTTCCTTCAAAAACATATTGTTAATAAAATACATTTGAATATATGCATATATTAATTAGAATTTTATTTCAGTAGTATAGTCAGCAATAACAAAAATAATATGATTTCTATATCATTTTTTTTTGTTTGTTTCTTTAGAGACAAGTTCTTCCTGTGGCCCCATCTGGCCTGGAACTCACTATATAGACAGTTCTGGCCTCCATGTCAAAGAGATCCAGCTGCCTCTACTTCCCCTCTTCTGGGATTAAAGGTGTGCACTACCACACTTGCTCAAAATATTCTCAATAATGAACTGCTAAATGTAAAGTTTTAATAAGTTTACACTAAAAGTAAAATAAAGGATATATATATATATATATATATATATATATAT
>VZQC01009853.1:1821569-1837518 GCA_009823505.1 Rhizomys pruinosus | reverse complement strand
TGGGGTGGGGGGAAAGGAAGGGGATATATGCCTGTACTGAATTGGAAAATGATGTATGAAATACACAAAGCATCAATAAAAATAAAAAAAGAAAAAAGAAGAACAACTCTAAACAATTTTTTAAATAGCCATTTAAAGGGCTAGAGAGATGCTCAGCAGAAATGATTGTTCTTGTAGACGGTTCAAATCCCAACACCCACATGCATACTAACTACTGTCTGAAACTCCAGCATCAGCTGATCCAAAACCATCTTCTGAACTCCACAGCTGCATGACAGGAATGTATTCACAAGTACCTGTGCAATACACTCATACACATAAAAATAAAAATAGTAAAATTGTGTTTTTGAAATAGACATTTAAAAATGGCTTCAAGGCTTACAAAGGAATTTTAAATTTTATAGCTAATCTTAATATGTCATAATAACAGTACAGAGATAATTATTCCTCTCTGTGCTTTTAATTTTCAAGAAAAATAGCTTAGCATTTAGACAAATACTTGTTAAATGATTAACATACTACAAACATACCTTTTACAAAGGTGAACAGGTATCTCAAAAAAAGAAAACAAACCCTTAAAGTCAAAATTAACAAAATCTTATATTTTTGGATGCCTCAAACCCTAAGGAGAAGTGAAAACTTTATTACAAAAAATTAATTTCAAGCTGTCTGTTATAATGACCTACATTTTTAATAGTTTAAAATAGTTTACAAAAACAAGGCAATTAATATGTTTTACCTGTATTTTTAGTGTTAGATATTATAGATACCATATGTATGTTTTCTGTATTTTAGATGTAGATTCCTGGATTTTAATTTAAAATTATTAAAATATTTTCTATATTTTATAAAAATAATAATGATTTGAACAGCTATCAAGTTAATTAAAATGTGGATTGAAAGGTCAGGTTTGAAATGTATTTTTGGTAAAGGAAGGTATAAAAAGCAACTTTGGATTAAAAAGACATTATTGTGCCAAAATGGCAATAATTAAAAATAATATTAAAAGATTAAAATATGTTGTATAAAAATTGAAAAGAATTAAAAAATATATTATTTAACTAAATTGATTATAATATAAAAGTTTTTACATTTTTAAAGTTTGAAATTGAATACCTGAGGTAAAATTAATGCTATATTGACTCTTTGTTTACAACAAAATGGTTTTCTTATTAAACCAGCAAAAGTAGGACTTTTAAATATTACTAATAAAAATTCAGAAGAGTCTTCCTACAAGCATAAAGAAAACCAAATTATTTCATCAACTGGAAAAAAGGACATTATATCAAACACTCCATTCTGTATCATTTATATCCATGTGCTTCTAACGTACATCTTTCCTTCCAAATTCAAAGAGATGAACTTCTAGATTCACATGAGGCCACTTCAGTTGAGAACTCATCACTATGGAATTCAGAAATGCTGCATGGTACTCATCGTCAACTTCAATGACAACCTTAAACTTTTCTTAAGTTTTTTAGCTTTTGCAAAATATGGTTTCTGTTATTTAATACTTCGCTTGCTGCATTCATAAATGATAAAATAATAGTAATTTTATTTAAGTTATAAATATTGATGTTATTTCCACTCATCATAATTTTATTTTGTTGTTATGACTGTTTGCTTATCACTAACCCTTACTTTACTCAAAACTAATTTTCTGGGATCATTGGCCAGGTGGGTGTATGGTGCATGGGCTTTAATGCCTACCCTGGGAAACTGCAGCCCATGGCTAGATCCATAGGGAGGAATTGTGTGTGGATAGAAGGACAGAGAGCAGCATGCACACTCGTCGGCCAGGTGGGGGCCAAAGGCGTAAGACCCCCTCCTCCCCATGCTCAAGGTATTGATACTGTGGTGGAAAGTATACGTTGCTGGTGCTGTGGTTTACTGTGGATGGGAGGATCCAATAGTGTCAGTGATTCTAGGCTTTACAGCCAAAGCTGAGGAAGAAACCGGTAGGAAGCAAACTGAATGACCAGCCAGTTCTCCATATTAACATTTGAGCTTAGCAACAGAAGCCAAACAAACATTCAAAGTGGGGGAGGGAACAAATACACATGCCAAAGACATAACGGAAAAACGGAAAAACAACAATATGGGAAAAGCTCATAATAAATCCCCACTGAACTCAACCAGTCCTGTAGAAGATCCCAACAATGAGATCACCCTGGAAGGAATCCAAAACACCAACCTTAGAAGCACAATTGTAGACATATTCAAAGACTATAAAGAACAAATCAGGGGCTGGAGAGATGGCCTAGCGGTTAAGAGCGCCGACCGCTCTTACAGAGGACCCGGGTTCGATCCCCAGCACCCACATGGCGGCTGAGAACCGTCTGAAACTCCAATTCCAGGAGAACTCCAGTTCCAGGGGAATCCGAGGCCCGCTTCTGACCTCCGCGGCATTGCACGACACGGGTGCACAAACCTGCATGCAGACAGTACATTCATACATATACGGAAATTAACTAAATTAATTAAAGAACCACTCAAGCACTAAAGGGCCGAGAGAAAAAAAACTCATGAAGGAACGAATGATAAACTCCAGAAAGAACTAAAGGGAGAGAATGACAAACATCAGAAAAAAGAACTAGAGGAAGAGCAATACAAACTCCAAAAAAGCACTCGAAGAGAAATACAAGCTCTGAAAAGAACTAGAGGGAGAGAATGACAAACACTGGAAGGAATGGAAACACTGAAAAGATCTCAGGCTGAAAGGGAAAAAAAAGAAACTGATCAGCGAAGCAAAGAACTACAAGAAGAGAATGAAAAAGCTCCAAAAGGAGGTGGAAATACTGAAGAAATCACAGGATGAAATGAAATAGGAAATTGAACATTCATCCAATCACCAGGAAAGGATGGGAAAAAGCCTCAGAAGCAGAATGGATGAAGCAGAAAAAACAATATCAGACCTACATGATAACACAGTGCAGCTAGAAAGCTCAAGTAAAGATTATGGAAAAAATTTTAAAAACACCAGAGTGGAACAACCAGGAAATGTGGGACACTATGAAAAGACCAAACCTCTGCATCATACGGATAGAGGAAGGAGAAGAATTCCAAGAGAATGGTATAGATCAGATCTTCAACAGAATAATAGAAGAAAATTTCCCCAAACTAAAAAAAAGACAAACCCATACAAATACAATAGAAGACCAAATAGACAAGACCAGAAAAGAAATTCCCCATGCCATATCATAGTTGAAACACTAGATGCTCAAGACAAGGACAAACTACTAAAAGCCACAAGAGAAAAAGAAGTTACATATAAGAGGAAACCCATCAGAATCACAGCTGACTTCTCAGTGCAAACTATGAAAGCCAGAATAACACAGACCAAAGTATTCCCAGAGCTAAACAGCTTTAGATGCTAACCCAGATTATTATACACAGGAAAAAAATGTCAACCATAGTTGAGGGAGAAAGAAAAATCTTTCATGACATAAACAAAATGAAAGAGCATATGTCAAGAAACCAACACTTCAGAAATACTTGAAGCAATTGAAAGAACAGTGGAAAGGAGCAACCATCCTTAAGAAATCCAAGAAAGAAATTAACAAAAGCATAATAGAGTAAATAAATACCTAGACCAAGAATGCAAATGAAAAATAAGTTGAGAGGAAACAACACACATTTCTCAATAATAACCTTAAATATTAATGGTCTAAATGCCTCAATCAAAAGACACAGACTGGGAGAATGGATTAGGAAACAAAATCCACCTATATGCTGCCTCCAAGAAACCCATCTTACACTCAAGGACAGACACCACCTTAGAGTGAAAGGATGGAAAAAAATATTTCAAGAAAATGGTACCAAAAAGCAAGCAAGAGTGGCTATTCTATCTAATATCAGACAAAATAATAAATCTCTGAGTAAAATTAACCAGAAAAGACAATGAGGGTCATTATATCCTTATCAATGGAACAATTAACCAGGAAGATTTCACAATATTAAATGTTTATGCATTGAACTCACATGCACTGAACTTTATAAACAAAATCCTTTAGGACCTCAAGACACAGATTAATCCCAGCATGTTAATAGTGGAGGAATTCAATACTCCACTGAGTCCCCTGGATACATCGACTGGACAAAAAATAAACAGAGACATCAGAACTGAACAATACAATACACCAAATGGACCTCATAGTTATTAGATTATATCATTAGATATATCATAATGAGCCTACCACCTGATCCAGTCATACCACTCCTGCGTATATATCCCAAAGACTCATCCTACCTCAAAGATACATGCACATCCATGTTTACTGCACGTCTCTTCACAATAGCGAAGAGCTGGAACCAACCCAAATGCCCCTTAACAGATGAGTGGATGACAAAAATGTGGTACATCTACATAATGGAGAACTATTCAGCGGTAAATAAAGATGGCATTATGAACTTTGCAGGTAAATGGATGGAGTTCGAAGCCATTATGCTGAGTGAAGCAACTCAGTCCCAGAAAAAAAAAAAAAACAGCAAATGGTTTCCCTCATTTGTGGATGCTAACACCAACCCCCCCTCCAGATGAAAGGTAAGCTGACCAACATTATTGTTATATATTTCTGTTTATCTGAACGCAACTATGTTGTTATAATGTGAATCTCTCAACCGGCTCTAGAATCCACCCACCACTTATTTTCAGACTCTGTAATTACTGTATACAGGTGGAAAGTATGTATCCATATTTTAGAGTAAAATAAAATTAATGGAGGAAAATGTGAATTCTTAAGCATAAAAAAAGACAGAGAAAGATGCAGGACAGTTATGTCAGAATGCATGATCTGGGATGGGGTGGGGTGGGGTGGAAGGGAAAGGGGAATGTGCCTGAACTTAATTGAAAAATGATGGCTGAAATACACAAAACATCAATAAAAGCACAGAAAAGTCATTGATATATTATATAGTTCTACAAATTATAAAGGATTTTCCCTGGAGTTTGATAAAAATAATAATAATAATAATAATATTTATTATTACTATAAAACATTGGTCTTTTAAACAGAATAATGTTCATTTATAAAATATGTCATTTATTCTTAAAAAGAAGAAAATGTTGCATTATGGATTATGGAAGAACTGAAAATTTTATGCAATGAGAAATAAGACAGTCACACAAAAAATATTATGTGATTCTACTTACATGAGGCACCTAGAACCTTCTGATTCACAGAGGATATAGAATGCTGGTTTCCAGAATTACGAGGAGGATACAACTGGTAGTTATTGTTGGATGGCTCTGGAGATGCGGACAATGAGAGTGTTCTTGAGGGGAATGTGGGCTATAATAGAAGAAAAGTACGAATGTCTAATTTAATATCTATTTTTTTGTAAAAAGTATATTCACTTATATATTTTCTATTATGTTGGTTTACCACAATATAAAAAATTTTCTGGCCAGGTGTGGTGGTGCACACATTTAATCCTAGCACTCGGGAGCCAGAGGCAGGTGGATCTTTGTGAGTTCAAGGCCAGCCTGGTCTACATCATGAGTTCCAGGACAGCTGAGGCTACAGGGAAACCCTGTCTCGAAAAGACCAAATTTTTTTTTCTATAAGTACTATGAAGAATTTATAAGACCATTATTGAAATTATACAGAATTTATTGTAGCTATTTCTAGGATATAATGTTATATAAAATAGTACATTCATACAAATATTAAATAGCATGTAATTGCATACTTGTATATATAACATTGCAACTAATGACTTTTACTCAACCTTGCCCCCAAAGCTACTACTTATAATGCAGACAAGATCACTGAGCCATGTTAGTTTGTGTTGGGGGCACATGTTCTTGATCCCTCTGGATTTAGCCCAC
Source organism: Rhizomys pruinosus (assembly GCA_009823505.1). Lineage (NCBI taxonomy): Eukaryota > Metazoa > Chordata > Mammalia > Rodentia > Spalacidae > Rhizomys > Rhizomys pruinosus. Next base: position 1,831,688 of record VZQC01009853.1, on the reverse strand, counting down.
ACCTGGCTCAAACATCGCTACTTTGTGTTTAACAGCCGTGCAAAACCTACTATATTTACTTTAAATTTCCCAGGAATAAAATAAGGAGAAAGAATATTTGGATACACCTTTGTCTCCTGCCGGTTAGTTCTACCAACCTCTGATGGACTAGTCATATTGCAGAGGGTTTGGTAAAGTATCTTCTGCTATCAAAGGACAAAGGCTTCTATTTCCAATCCAAACAACATCTCTAAAGGTATTTCACACTTCAATCCCCAAAATGGAGAAGCAGGACTACTGCCTCCTTTTCAAAGCCAGCAATATCTACACCACCAAGGGCAGGAATTAAAGGCATTTGCCACCTTACCCTGTACTTTATTTTTTCTTTTTTATTTTAAGAGAGTATCTCCATGTAGTCCCAGACGACAACTCCCAGTGCCTCCCTGAGGGAGAGGCACGATGATCTCTGTTAGATCAAGGTCAGCCTGGACTCCACAGGGAGGGAGGAGCGGCTACAGAAAAACAAGCAACCAAACAAAACCCAACAGAAAAATTAAAACCAAACCCACCACAAATAACTAACAACAAACAAAACACGGCAGTAACAAAAATCTAAGAACAAATCCCCAAATACCATATCTAGGTAAGAAACTACCAAAAGTTCCCCAACACAAAAATACAGAAAGGAGCCAGGCGTGGTGGCAAATGCCTTTAATCTTAGCACTCTGGAGGTAGAGGCAGGTGTATTTCTGTGAGTTCCAGGCCAGCCTGGTTTACTGAGTGAGTTCCAGGCCAGCTGGGACTTAAAGGGAGACCCTGCCTCAAAAATACCAATAAATAAATAAATAAATAAATAAATAAACAAATAAATAAATAAATAAATATAAAATGAATAAAAACAAATTACAGAAATGGAAAATAGTAAATGGCCATACCTTTTCGCCCATACAAGGTCCTGCACACCTACTCCAGGCAGTTGAGGTCAGAAACATAACATTTTGTAGTACATAGAACCAAAATCAGAAGAAGATGGTTTTCAGCTGCCATGTGGTTGCTGGAGATTGAACCCAGGTCCTCAGCAAGAGCAGTTGGCAGCGCTCATAACAGCTAGACCATCTCTCCAGCCCCAAGGAGACTTTTCTCAGAGGGGCGTACATGCTTTTCAACTCAAAGTCCTTGAGGAAATTGTGCTCTGAAACATGTGGAAAAGGTATCCAGACAACCAAGCTCAGGCTGTGAGAAGCAAAAACAGAGTCAGAGCTGAAGAGATGGCTCAGTGGTTGAGAGCACCAACTGCTCTTGCAGAGGACCCAGGTTCGATTCCCAGCACCCACATGGTGGCTAAGAACTGTCTTTAACTCCACTTCCAGGAGAATCTGATACCCTCTTCTGACCTCCACAACTCTGCATGACATGGCTTCACCTACCTCCATTGCAGTCAGTATAACTCATACATAAAAAAAATAATAAATAGGGCTGGAGATATGGCTCAGTGGTTAGAGCACCGACTGATCTTGCAGAGGACCTGGGCTCAATCCCAGCCCCCACATGGTGGCTAGAATCATCTTTAAGTGCAGTTCCAGGGGAATCCGTATCCTCTTCTGACCTCTGCAGCATTTTTCATGACACCAGGTGCACTAACCTACAGCAGGCAAGTAGCAATTCTACACATTAAAAATAACAAAAAAAATAAAAAATAATAAAAAAATAATAAATAAAAATTTTAAAAAGGATGGGCGCCTGATCTATGAGGCATTCTGTTCTAGATCACTATATTCCCTCAAGTCTTCACTTAAATCGGATTTAACAATCAGTAGTACCTGGAATGGTTTCTTCTCCCCTCTTATGATTTGAAATCTACTGGATAAAGGCTACTGGCTTGGAAAGTGTTGCTTTAGAATGAATCCTTTGCAGCTTTCATACCCTGGTATGTGGCACCAGGATTCAGGCTACAGGACACTACACTGTGCATGCTGTTGAATGAATGATTACAAGTTCATTTCATTCTTTCTTCTGAGTCACCGGAGCTTCTGAAAAGTCCTAGGAATATTACTTCTATTTAGATGTGATCCTGCTCCACTCTTATGAGAGAATGTTTTGGCTGAACTCATTCCTGAAGCCATTTACTGAGGAGACATGGCAGATCTTCCTACCACTCCACGCACCCCTCCTACTTCTTTGGGATTTATTTTATGTGTATTAGTGATTGCTTACATACATATGTGTGCACCACATCCATGCCTGGAACTGAGGCCAGGTTAGAGGGCATCAGATGCCCTAGAATTGGAATTACATACTTGTAAGCTGCAGTTTGGATGTTGGGAACCCAACTGAGGGCCCCAGCAAGATCAGCAAGTGTGTGCTTAATGATGAACATTTCTTTAGTCTCCATTTGGCCATTTTTCTCCATGATTTTGATATACTCAATGCCCATTCTTTCGGATCTCCATCTTAGATAATTTCTCTTTTATTGTGGGGTTTCTAGGCTAAGTAACCTGTACCTTCCAACAGATTTTCCTCATTTCCTTAGGAAATCCTTTCTGAAATTACTGTGATTTTTAGCTTTACTATGATGTTGGGTAGAAGGAAGAGGACTCCCAAAGAGAAAGGGAAAAGTGGCTTCAGACACTCTCCCTGTCATGTGGCCCTCTCTGTCTTGGCCTAATTGGGGGTCTTCAGTCTTCACTAAGGGTCTTCACTATTGGTTTAAATTCCATTTTGTCATGCATGTTTAAAATGTAAATTTTTTACTCAGAAACCTGGTTGCCCTAAACATCTTTTAAGTAAAAATATGTATACAAATTATTATATAATTGATTGATTAATTAAAAAGTCCTGGGCAATAAATTCATTTTGGTCTTTTTTTTTTTTTTTTTTTTTTTTTTTGGTGTTTTTGAGATAGGATGTCCCTTTAGTCCCAGCTGGCCTGGAGCTCACTTTGGTCTTTTATACATGTTTCACATTAAAGATTTTATTGGAAGCTAACATTAATACATTTCAAAGTTGTTGAGAGAAGAAAAAACTTCTAAAGAAGAAGATTTTGCTCACAGGCTCCCCAACTACTCCTGGCTTAGAATCTGACAACATCTGCCTGCCTCTTGTGTGCACAGTAGGTGATGAGAAGTACACATGGTTTCCCCTCTTACTTTAGTACCAATTCATCTTAAATCAAGCTTAAACTTAATCTAAACTGTCCTTTTAAATTTTAATTGGGTATAATAAAAATTTTTAATTTCAACACTCTGGAGGAAGAGACAGGAAGATTTCTATAGAAGTTCCAGGCCAGCCTGGGCTGACAAAAAGTGCTAATTCTGATAAATTGTTTCTTGCTAATTATTAGTAAAAATTCTCATTAACAACATAAACTGGAAAATCTTAGTTCAATTTAAATGAAAATAATTTTCAGAACTGTTTAGTGTTTCTTTTTAAGTATGAAATAATAATATAATTTCCTCCCCACAGGCAACCTTAAAAACTGTATGCACGTGTGTATGTGAATTCATGTTTAAATATTAATCTCATAACTTTTTATATTTATATCTATTAAAGTCATCTGTAAATGAGGATGGATCGATGCGACTTTTGCTTTATATCTTTTGATAGTATCAATTTGTATTGGTTTTTATATAAATTATTAGTATGGGGCTGGAGAGATGGCCTAGCATTTAAGAGTGCCAACCGCTGGTGCAGAGGACCTGGGTTTGATCCCCAGCACCCGCATGGCAGCCGAGAACCATCTGAAACTCCAATTCCAAGAGAACTCCAGTTCCAGGGGAAACCGATACCCTCTTCTGACCTCCGTGGCATTGCATGACACGGGTGCACAAACTTGCTTGCAGACAGTACATTGATACACATACAGAAATAAGTAAATGCCGGGTGTGGTGGTGCACACCTTTAATCCTAGCACTTGTGAGGCAGAGGCACGTGGATCTCTGTGAGTTCGAGGCCAGCCTGGTCTACAGAGCGAGTTCCAGAATAACCAGAGCTACAGGGAGACCCTGTCTCAAAAAGACCCAAAAAAAATTATTAGTATGTATTTATATACTGTTTAAACTCATTAAAGGCTGACTCTGGGTTGGAACTGGCTCTACTATACCAGACTCAGGTCTGGTGAGATAATCAAATAGCTGACAGATAAAATAATCAGTTGTTTGTCTATAATTTATTTGTCTTTATTAAGGGTAACTGGAAAAATTACAGATTATTGGTGACAATTAAATGTTTTCCTGGATATATACTGTCACCTACTGGCTATGAACCTTCAACTGCTGAGAGAAAGGTTTGAGTAGACTCCAACAGGTTCTCATGTTGGAGTATAGTGAAATTATTAATCTTTAAGGAAATAAATTAGTTTTAAAAAGTAATTACTTCTATTCCAAACAAAATTCCAGAATTTATTTAAATGTATTTTATATCTAAAACATTGAACCATTAGGTAAAACATCTTTAGACCAAACAGAGTTTTGTGCCAAGCCTAGATAAAACATCTTGAAACATTTAAAATAAAATTGGTTATTTAAAACCTGATTTGTAGGCGCTGGAGAGATGGTTAGCAGTTAAGAGCACCAACTGCTCTTGTAGAGGACACGGGTTTGATCCCCAGCACCCAAATGGCAGCTGAAAACCGTCTTTAACTCCAGTTCCAGGGGAATCCAACACCCTCTTCTGACCTCTGTGGCATTGCATGATAAGGGTGCACAGACTTACATGCAGACAGTACATTCATACACATACAAAAATAAATAAAAATGTAAAAAATCCTGATTTGTAAAGTTTGTAATTTAGAATAAGGTTTATAAAACAATTATTTCTTATTCATGAAAAATGTACTTTAGTAAAGATTTATATAGGCTCAATAAGACAGTTGATACATAGTAATGTTCTTAAAAGGTTTGATATGATAATAAATGTTAAGACTATATAAATAAGCTAAATTACTCTAGGGTCATCGTTCAGTCAAGTACTTTCATAAACAAAATATATGTCTGGTTCAGGTTTATTTCAAAGATACTCAGTTTTTGCCCAAATTTTGTCTACACATTATATGGTATTTAGAAGGTCAGTAAAAATTAAAATGCCTGTATTACAAAAGAAAAAAGAGAGAGCACTGTTGTTTGGCCTGTCTTCAATTCTTACTGGCAAGTGCATCTACTCTGTGGCTGCCACTATTTTTGACATTCTTCAAAGAGACAGGTTTTTAACCCTCCAATATGGAATGAAGACTCATGTCTCTCCAAGAATCTTCCAAACCTTCAAGGGCAGATGGGGACTACCGGGATATCCAGCTTACGGACTGAGCAGCTACTGGGATTTCAGCCTCGTCAGAGTATAGACTGCCATTGTTGGACTACCCAGGCTGTATCATGGAGGTCAGTACAGGAAGATGAAGACAGGATGAGTGCTTACTGGACTTCATTTGGAGGACCATAGGAGGGAAGGGCGAGATTGATGGTTGTTTGGGCTTGCCAAGGAGGAACTTTCAAACACTTCCTTAAGGAAAACATGACATATTTTAGCAAAAAAATCCTCCAATTCAGGCGATATATATATATATTGCATATATATATTGCATATATATATATATATTGCATATATATATATATTGCATATATATATATTGCATATATATATATTGCATATATATATATTGCATATATATATATATGTATGTATGTAATACAAGTTATAGAGAACAGCAACAACAACAGAAGAACTGGGAAAAAACTCAGAAAAGACTCAGAAAAAGATGAAAAACATGTATGGCAGAGTGCAGGAACTGAGTTGGAGTGGGGGGCATGGAAAGGGAAGTGACTTGTAAATTCGGTTGAGAAATGATGTATGATGTATGGAAAAAGTTCAATAAGAATAAAAAATAAATTATAAAAATACCTGTATTAAATAATATTGATTAAATATTGTTAATATAAAAATGCTGTCAATATTTGTTTGACTCCTAATTTATATTAGATTTTTAATGATAACTTTGGGATTAAATGCACATAAATGCTCTCTATATTTTTCTGTATTATACAATATTAGCTGTGATATTTCCTTTGTCTACAAGATAATTTATCTCAAGAAAGACTGGGTTTTGCCTCATTGAACCAGCAGTATGCAGTCTAATAAGAGGTAGTTTAAATGGGCTTAGTGGACTGTTATAACTTGGTTCCTGTCTATGAGTATATAATACAATTCCTGTCCTTTAAATAGTATAGATAAAAATATAAATGTCACCAGGTGTGGTGGCCCACACCTTTAATCCTAGCACTTGGGAGGCAGAGGCAGGTGGATCTTTGTGAGTTCAAGGCCAGCCTGGTCAACATAGTGAGTTCCAGGACAGCCAGAGCTACAAGGAGACCCTGTCTCAAAAAGACATATATAGTATGTCTAATAAGTAAGAATGACTGTCCTATTCATGGTGCTAATACCAAAAATGGGGGAGGGAATATGTCTTCCTCTGGGATGCAGTTTACAGAGCAGTTTATACTGTAAACCTTATGTCAAATTTTCAATTTTAAAAAGGCAAATGGCAAACCCAAGGATTTGCTTGTCTGTTTCCACAGAGTCAGGACCAACTTGGGTCCCTGTGAGATGTGTTGGTCTTTGGACTGTGGAGATGGACCAAAAGTCACCAGCAAAAAGATTGGCCCATCAAAGCATCAAGAAAGAATGGGAGAAGTCTGAGAATTGAACTAAAACACGGGGTGACATATAGGTGTTAATGCTTACATTTCTCTGGGTTAATAGTTGATTATTATTATAGTGACTTTGACTAAGAGTATTAGATCTCTTGGAAGGGATCTTCTTTATTACCAAAAATCATTAATTAAAGAGAGTATCAAAACCCGGTGGTGTGCTAAAAAGTGTACAAAGTGCTTTGGAGGCTGGGTAACAGTTCACAAGAGGTATATAAAAAATAAAAACTGTTCAAGGGAGGGTAATAAACCCCCCATGTTAAACAGAATACCTTTATTTGCTGAAAGAAATCTTTCTGGGGGTGGGAGCAGTTTTGCCTGCCTGAGGCCTCCCTCGGTAGCCAGATAGATGGTGTCAGTAAAGAGAAAACAGGTGTTTTGACCACAGCTTTGGTCAATCCCAATGAGTATATTAAAAGTATAGGGATATAGGGAGGCCATGGGTAAGAACCCCTAAGTACCAGATGGGTTTGAGAGGATGAATATGGTTGCTAAAGAATTAGGTGTACGAATGCCTCTCATTTGTGTTTTGGTGCAACAACTGATACAAATAGATAGAACTTTCCCATGCTAAGCTCTACATGGTATATGGTTAATACGTAATGCTAAGTTCTGAGGGCTTCACAGAGGTGAAACTGCTGGGAGACATACCCCACACACCTGAAGGAACAAAGATAAAAAAGTAAATTCAGTAAGGAAGGATACCAGGGCCAGGTATAATTATGAAATTAAAAAAAATTAATGGTTAAATAAAACATATTAGTGAAGGATGGCTTTGGTACCAGTAGGGGAGTGGAATTGTCCATATGTCCAAAATATATGATGACATGGACATTTGTGCCTGTCCATTTGGATAAATGCCCTATGTCTAGATTTTGCTTTATGTTCAAGTAAGACATATTGATTGATAAAAGTTTAATGTACCAGTTATGAACTAATTTTAACAAGCAGCTGTTGGATAGGCGGGCCTAAAATCCCCCCTAAATCAAAGGCCATTTGCATGTAATGTTGGGCACACACAAAAAAGGATGGTAAGAACCTATTGCCCAAAGAATATATGGTATTAGCATAAAAAAGGAAAAAATTATGTTTAGAGACCTTGCCCTGCAAATGGACATTAAGCCTTCATGATGTCCAAGAGTGTTATACAGACCCCTGGAATGTAATCTTCTGAGTCAATCAAGACTCATCAACTAAACCTCACTTGCCTGGAATTGACACATTTAGTGCCAGCCTGATTTCAGTGCACTCCAAAGATTAATTCACTATAGCCCACTCGTTGGGGTGTAGCATGAGGCTGATACCATAAGCCTGCAGTCTCTAGTGACTATGAGAAATTATAGGCCACAAAAATTGTTGTCATTCCTTAACACAAAAACCATAGTTCTTAGACTAAGATACGATCTAAACATTTGTGCCTGTGCCTATAATGTGATTTGTCCTGATAAATAATATTTGCTTAAGTGCCTGTACTTATTACTATTCGTGTTTTATTAGTAGAATTATGAAAGGGAAGAGACACATAGTCTATGAGCTGCCAACCCATGGAATGCAAAGCTTGGACAGACCAGAGAGTCTGATGTGTGAGTTCAACAAAAATGGGCGTTTTTACTTCTCAACCTCTGTCACTCCTTTCCGAAGGGCTAGGGACCAATCTCAGAACAGGGGGCATGTCAGAGTTTAAGGGATGAAGAGATGGGGATGAATTGTGAGACGATAACACAGACTGGACTTTGCATTCTTCAGCGTAATTGTCGTTGCTGGGCTTCGCAGGTGGACTTGAGATTTTGGGATACAGCCAAATTCCCTACTTGTGTAAAATTGGACACAAATATCTTCTAATTGGGATTGTGTGAATGTTGCTTGCGTTTATTGGTTGGTTTTCCATATAACTTTAATTTGGGTATAAGTTACTCTTAGTAATTTTTAGAGCAGTCATGGCCATTGGCCAGACAAAGATAGCTGATCCTTATTTCTATAATACTATCTGAGCTTGTGGAAGCTAATAAAGAAAGGGGGAGATGTAGGCAAATCTAATCTGAACTTAGGTAGGCATGAGCTAGCATTCTAGCCAGAGCCTCCCAAAGGCAAAGTGAGAATCACAGGACCTGTCTGCCTATGTCTAAGAATTGGGATATGATGATGATGCAAACATCTGGGACGGGCCCCTGGGAAGAGTGTCCTACTGCCTATATATGATCTGAAACATTTGAATAAGGTGCCATTCTGTATTTAGATTTATGCCTTACCATGTGCCTGTGTGCTGTGCTTTCCTGCACGTTGATTCTGTATCACCCACAGTGGAAATGACCAGGCCAACACACATNTTTGTTGATTTCCAGGATTTCAGATATTCTTCCATTTCTCTTAGGTTTTCAAATTTAGTAGAGTATAGGTTTTTGTAGTATTCCCATATGATTTTCTGCATCTTTTCATTCTCTGTGTGATGTGTCCCTTTTCATCACGAGTTGTATTGATTTGGAGTTGCTCTTTCTTTCTTTTGTTTAACTGGGATAGAGGTCTGTTTATCTTGTTTACCTTTCCAAAGAACCTACTTTTGGATTCATCGATTCTTTGTATCATTTTTTGTTTGTTTGTTTCTCTTTCATTGATTTCTGCTCTGATTTTTGTTATTTCTTCCTATCTCTTGGGTTTAGGCTTCATTTGTTGTCTCTCAAATGTTTCTAGCTGCAGTATTATAGATCCTTTATTTGTGTTCTTTTTTTAATGTAGGCACCCAGGGCTATAAATTTCTCTCTTAGGACTACTTTTAAAGTATCCCATAGATTTCGTTGTGTTCTACTGTCAATTTTGTTTAGTTCCAGGAATGTTTTTACTTCTTTCTTTATTTTTTTGTCCCTCCACTAGACCGATATAATTTCCTACTATATTCTAGACACATATTCTTATATTTACAGAGAAGGGTGCCACTCATCACTCCTTATATTCTTTCTACAACTCCTGTACTGTCCCTGAATCCTTACTTTACAAACTCTCTTTGTTTCCTCTCACCCAGAGGCCATAAATTTCCAGATGCCCCTCCAGAACTATCAACCAGTTAATCTGGAAGATAAAACAAAAGTGATGTCCCTTATATAAACTAAATGGGCATCAAACAGGAGTGAGGATTGAGAGGAAAACTGAAGTTTCTGTGAATCAAACTTCCCAGAAAAATCCTGCATCTTGGAACTGAACTTTCTGCAAAGCTCATCAACTGATTAACACTTCAGTGCCTATGGAGGGTTTGGAATATTGCAGATTCAGAGCCTACTTACACTTCATCTTTGGCCCTGTTTCTCCTTCCATCCTCTAAATACCCACCCCTTTCCCACCTCTGTATCTAAGGAAACATCCTATAACTAACAGATTAAATATAAATTGAAATGTGTTAATTTATCAGACCACCAGACTTCACCAATCAAATGCTAAGAATGTCCTCAGT
>VZQC01009853.1:1752695-1819788 GCA_009823505.1 Rhizomys pruinosus | reverse complement strand
TTTAGGCTCATTTTTAGAGTCTTATAAAGGTTCTCCATACTGCTTTCCACAGTGGTTGTAAGAGTTTATATTCCCACCAGTAGGGGATGAGTGTTCCACATTCTCCACAACCTCTCCAGCATTTGGTATAATTTGTTTTCTTGATCTTAGCAAGTCTTAGGGTGAGATGACATCTTAAAGTGGTTTTAATTTGCATGTCTTTAACTATTATTGATGTTGAACACTTTTTAAGATGTTTCTCAGTCATATTTATTTTCCCATTTGTGAAGTCTCTGTTTAGCTCTTTATTCCATCATTTGAGTGAGTCATTTGTTTTCTTCTTTTTTTTTTCCTTTTTTGAGTAGTTTATATATTTTGGAAGTTAATGCTCCGTCAGATATATCAGTGGTGAAGATTTCCTCCCACTCTGTCGAATTTCTCTTCACTTCATGGATTTTGTTGTACAGAATCTTTTGAATTTAATGAGGTCCCGCTTGTCAACTGTCAATGTTATTTCCTGTGCAGCTGCTTTCTGATTTAGAAAGTCTTCTCCTATATCTATGTCCTGTAGGTTGCTGAAAAAGTTTTCTATATCACCTTCAGAGTTTCTGGTTGAGGTCTTTTGATCTATTTGAAGTTGATTTTTGTGCAAGGTGAGAGGTAGGGGTTTAGTTTTATTCTTCTACAAATGATGATATGGTTTTGCCAACACCATTTTGCTGAAAATGCTGTCTTTCCTCCATTGAGTTTTCTGACCCCTTTGTCGAATTTGAGGTGCCTAAAATTGTGTGTGCTCAAGTTTGGATCTTCAATTTTGTTCCATTTGTCTCCAGGTCTGTTTCTGTGCCAGTACTAGGCTGCTTTTATGACTAAAGCCCTATAATATAGTTTGAAGTCTGATATAGTGATCCCCATGTATTGCTCTTTTCTCCCAGGTTTGCTTTGGCTTTTCGGGATCTTTTGTTTCTCCCTATGAATTTAAGGATTTTTTTCAAGTTTGTGAAGAAACTCATGGGGATTTTCATTGGGATTTCATTGAATCTTTATATTAATTTTGGTAGAATAAAGATTTTTACTATATTAATTTTTCCCATCCATGAGCACGGGAGGTCATTCCATTGTCTCATGTCATCTTCAATATCCTTCATCAGAGGTTTAAAATTTTTGTTGTAGAGATCTTTGATGCCTTTGATTAGGTTTGTTCCTAGGTATTTTATTGTTTTTGAGGCTACTGTGAGTGGGAAGGTCTCCTTATATTCCTGCTTCATTTGCTTGTTGTTGGTGTAAAGAAAGGCTATGGATTTTTCTAGGTTAATTTTGGAACCTGCCTCTTTACTGAAACTCTTAATTGTTTCTAGGAGTTTTCTGGTGGAGTTTTTAGCATACCTTAGGTAAACTATCATATTGTCTGAAAAAAAGGATAGCTTGACTTCTTTTACAATTATTTCTCCTTAATTTCCCTTTCTTGTCTTATTTCCCTAGCAAGCATATAAAGCACTGTATTGAACAGGATATGGAAGAGTGGACATCCTTGCTGGGTTCCTGCCGTTAAGGGGAATGCTTCCAACTTTTCTCCATTTAGGATGATATTAGCTGTGAGTTTGTTATATATGCTTTTGATTATATTGAGGAATGATCCCTCCAGTCCAGTTCCCTCTAGGACTTTAAGCATAAAGGGATGCTGCATTTTTTCAAAGACTTTTTCTGCATCATTTGAGATAATTGTATGGTTTATGTCTTTCAGTCCATTCATGTGTTTTATGACATTTATTGATTTACGTATGCTGAACCATCCCTGCATCTCTAGTATAAATCCAACTTCGTCATGATAGATGATCTTTGATATGGGTCTGTGTGTGTTTTGCAAGTATTTTGTTGAGAATTTTTGTGTCTATGTTAATGAGATGGCTCTAAAATTTTATTTTTTTGGTTGTATCTTTGCCTGGTTTTGGTATTAGAGTAATGCTGGCTTCATAGAAGGAATTTGGGAGAATTCCCTCTATTTGCATCCTTCTGAACAGTTTGAGTAGTAATGGCTGTAAGTCTTCTTTAAATTATCTATAGAATTCTACCTGTAGCCATCTGGGCGTGGGCTTTTTTTAGTTGGAAAGTTTTTTATGTTTTCAATTTCCTCCAATATTATGGGTTTATTTAAGCTGTCAATCTCTTCTAGGTTGTGATTTGTTGATTTCCAGGATTTCAGATATTCTTCCATTTCTCTTAGGTTTTCAAATTTAGTAGAGTATAGGTTTTTGTAGTATTCCCATATGATTTTCTGCATCTTTTCATTCTCTGTGTGATGTGTCCCTTTTCATCACGAGTTGTATTGATTTGGAGTTGCTCTTTCTTTCTTTTGTTTAACTGGGATAGAGGTCTGTTTATCTTGTTTACCTTTCCAAAGAACCTACTTTTGGATTCATCGATTCTTTGTATCATTTTTTGTTTGTTTGTTTCTCTTTCATTGATTTCTGCTCTGATTTTTGTTATTTCTTCCTATCTCTTGGGTTTAGGCTTCATTTGTTGTCTCTCAAATGTTTTTAGCTGCAGTATTATAGATCCTTTATTTGTGTTCTTTTTTTAATGTAGGCACCCAGGGCTATAAATTTCTCTCTTAGGACTACTTTTAAAGTATCCCATAGATTTCGTTGTGTTCTACTGTCAATTTTGTTTAGTTCCAGGAATGTTTTTACTTCTTTCTTTATTTTTTTGTCCCTCCACTAGACCGATATAATTTCCTACTATATTCTAGACACATATTCTTATATTTACAGAGAAGGGTGCCACTCATCACTCCTTATATTCTTTCTACAACTCCTGTACTGTCCCTGAATCCTTACTTTACAAACTCTCTTTGTTTCCTCTCACCCAGAGGCCATAAATTTCCAGATGCCCCTCCAGAACTATCAACCAGTTAATCTGGAAGATAAAACAAAAGTGATGTCCCTTATATAAACTAAATGGGCATCAAACAGGAGTGAGGATTGAGAGGAAAACTGAAGTTTCTGTGAATCAAACTTCCCAGAAAAATCCTGCATCTTGGAACTGAACTTTCTGCAAAGCTCATCAACTGATTAACACTTCAGTGCCTATGGAGGGTTTGGAATATTGCAGATTCAGAGCCTACTTACACTTCATCTTTGGCCCTGTTTCTCCTTCCATCCTCTAAATACCCACCCCTTTCCCACCTCTGTATCTAAGGAAACATCCTATAACTAACAGATTAAATATAAATTGAAATGTGTTAATTTATCAGACCACCAGACTTCACCAATCAAATGCTAAGAATGCCATCAAGTAGCATCTGAGACATACAGTAGAAACCCTGCTTTGCCATGACCTGCCTCCTGAATACTATTCCACAAGTATTTGAAGATAATGTATTTTATGACTTTTTGTTCCATGTTACTATAAAAATCTCATGATCTGTTACCATACTGGAACATGGTATTTTGGGGAAACCTAAATCTGTGTTCCTGGGCCATGGTCATTCATATTTGGCTCCAGAATAAACCATCTCTTTTGTTCCTTTGAGTTGAGAGCTGTTGACTTTGTCGACATTACTAAGTAAATAAACTGAAATTAATTGTGGAACAATCCAGAGCATCTAACTTCAGAAAAGAGCTCCTGTTTCTCAGCCACTGTTGGTTTAAGAAAACAAATCCTAGTTACCTAGGAAGCTACCCCTTCTCTTAACTTTGGAAAATAGTTGTTAATCTTCCACCTCTGGCTTTTTTTTCCCCTTTGATGCTTATTGTTTTTCAATTTTTTTTTTTCTTTTTTTTTTTAGCAATAAGTTAAGTAGTACAAGAATCCTTCAGTAAACACATTTGCAAAGAGCTAATGCCCAAAACACCACACAAGCCCAGTCTCCCAACCATCCAGCGGGTGGACTTTTATGTACATCATGATTGATCAATAAGTGTCCAGACTATGTTGTTGAGTATTCACCATAAAATAAAAATAAATAAATATGTAAAAAAAAATACATACTGCAGCAGAAAACTATAGCTGAAATTAGTTATTGGAAAATATGATTCATTTGCTAAGGTTAGGCTGCTTCCTATAATAATAGGTTTTACTGCAGCTCTACTGCTACGCGTCATACTAGACCCTGAATTTATTGTGCTCAGGGGATGTTTTCGCAGTGTGTGCATAAATACTGTAGTAGTGTCCTTGGAAAACCAAATTGTCAAATCTGTTCCTGGTAATCCTATTTAAAAAGGCAAATTATCATAAACAGAGAAACATCTTGAAAAAGTAATATTCCTTTTGTTGTATCATTAAAATACAGACGCAGTGGCATTTACATCTTACTGTACACTGTGAAACAGGGTCTTAGTATTTCACACTCCATCAAAAATCCTTTTTCAAGCTACAATGAAGTATTTTTTTAATGTATGGAATCTGTGTTCCTTAGAATTTCATATTTTTTCCTTTCTTTAAAAATGGCATTCTTTAATCAGGTATTGGATCCAAGTATATCAATTTTTCTATGGTGACTGCCCTTGCTCTTATCCACCCCCCTCCCCTTTGTATTTGCCAGCTTTTAGCCTCCCTATTTTCATTGTAATACAGGACAGACATTAATAGTAGTACTCTGTAATCCATAGCTAATCACTGCATCCAAGCTTAAGGTGAGAAGTTTGTTGTTGTCTGGTTGTTGTTGTTTTTTCATTTTTTTTGTTTTATTTTGCTTGAATTTGTCTTCTTTTTTTTTTTATTTTTTGTGTGTTTTCTGATGGAACTCACCATAGCTTTTATCAGAAGGTAACATTTTAAAAGAGAAACAGCCTTTGCATGTTCCAAACAACCTCTCAGGTTGCATCAGTTAAGGAACTTCATATGGTGTGGCATGCTAATAACTTGGAGTGGTTTTCAAGAAAAGTATGGTTAAACTTAGTATAAAACGAGAAATGGGCCTCTTTGCATGTTCCAGAGTCAAATCCTGTACAGTATATGAAGCATACAAACCTTGAATTTAATTTTAGTTTATCATATTCAACTATTCAACATTACAAATATGTATGTGATACTTGAACATTTCATGTGCTCCTCCTTTCCCTGTAATCTAGTTGAAGGAATGTATTGTGAATTACTGTACACATACTGCCTCTGATAGAAAGGAAATGTCAATGGCATATTCAACATATGACTACCTGAGAAAGCTTTGTGGACCACTCTTATTAATGCAGAAATTATAATGTTCTAGACTTGAACTAATCAAATACAATCAGATTGTAAAATTGTGTATTGTAAATAAAAGTTCGCACAGTGAGTGATAACAAAAAGAATTTTCTAATAGGTGGCTTGATTGTCATAAATTTCCCTTAATTTGTGTTTGTCTTGAAATACCCTTGTTATCTCTACTATACCAATTTCTCTTTCTTTTTTTTATTTTTAGTTCTTCGAGAATCTGTCTCTTGAGCGCTGAGCTACAGCCGGATCGGCTTCCTTCTGTGCCGGCACTAGCGTGACCCTAACTCATCTCTGTAGGTAAAACCAGCAGGTGGAAGCCATTGTAGTGAACTCAGCAAAGATACCACCTGCTCTGCTCTGAAAGTGCTTAAGGATCTTAAAGGCGTTGGCACCACCACGCACTGGCTCTCTATCCAATTTTAAAAGACAACTTTGCAAAGTATAGTATCAATGATCTGCACTTATCTATTTTCCGAGCTTGAAAAATTTTATTCCATGCTTTTTTGGCTTTTATAGTTGCTGAAGAAAAGTCTGGTAATCCTAATATTTCTGCCTTTGTATGTAAGTTGATATTTTTCTCATGGAGTTTTTAGTATTATTTCTCTACTTTGTATTTTTGACATCCTGACTATGAGGTATTGTGTGAAATTCGTCCCTGGTTCTGTTTATTTGGAGTTCTATCTACCTCTGTGTTTGAGTGTTCATTGAGTATTCACGTGGGTGCCAAATGTTGTAGCCTCCTCCAGGCTAGCCAGAGAAGTTTAGGTCACAGCCAAGAAATGATGGGTGAGTAGTCAGCAGAGTCAACACACACCAGGAGTCGGGTGAAAAGCAAGCAGATTGCAAGCTCCCGCAGACTCATTTAATCAGGGAAGAAATAGGGAATTTAATAGCTATATATATATATATTATATAGTATATATATATACTGATATAATAATAGTCTGCTTCTTTATGTTGGACCGACCCACTGAAGTTTGTGGCAGGCCCAATTTAATCCCAGGTCAATCCATGTGGGAAAGACGCACAGGAAAGCACACCAAGTGCAGCGACATCGTTAAGGTCCAAATGCAGAGAAAATTTATTGGCAAAAATGTCTGGTTATGATATCGAGCATGGCTTCACATCTCGGGACCCAAATCATAAATCTTTTTGTCACTACATCCCTACTCCCTTGGGTGTGGCCAGGAGGTCCGCATTCAGCTTAGAATGCTAACCCATCTTTACTAAGTTTTCCCACATTACCCTTTTAATTTATAAAAAAAATTTTTTTGAGAGCAGGGGAGCTCATGGGTGAGGCTAACAACCGAAAGGAACTGAGTTTTGAATAGCCAAGCTGCGTTCATATCCTGTTTGAGAATGCCAGGCAGTGGGGGGAGGTCAGACTGAAAACTTTTATTTTCACACTAAGGCCAATAAATATCCAAAAATATCCAACTCATGAAGTAACTGATTGTCAAAGATAAGCAATGTTATGTAGTAACATTCATGTAAAACAAATTAGAAGTATCTATGTCCAAATTTGAACAAACCAGGTTCTCGTAGATCTAAAAAATTGGACGAAAGAAAAAGAAAGCTTGTAATGCACAAGCAAATGTATCAAAAAAGATCCAGTCTATATTGCTGTAATGTTTCACAGTTCACTGACAAATCTCTCGCAATAGCACCTTACATTCTATCATGCCTCGTCTTCCGAAAAGTTGTTCCCTACGGCTTTGGGAAGAGGGCACAAGTGGTGAGAAGCAAAAACAGTCTATTTTTCTCGGAGATGTCTTTTGGACTCTAGCTGTTCGAGGTTGTTTCCCTTCATAGTTGAGAGCTTATCCAGTGGTACCTTTTAGATTTCCTACTAACGAAAGCACAAAGTTAGATGTACAAGCATTTAAACAGTACTAATTGTTATGGCAAGCTAAGCTGTGAGCATAGACGCAGATGTTTGGATGGTATGCTAATCCACAAACTGTGGCTTTTCTGTAAAAAGATGACAAGTTCTTACTGTGGCTTATAGCATCTCCTAACCACTAGAGGACATAAGCTTATGGCATCAGCCATGAATTATTCCTCCAAGAGAGAACTAATAGTCAATTAGATTTGGGATACACATAGACACATGGCTGCCATTGTTGCACAGTATCTCCTGGCAGTTGAGGTGTAGCTGATACTGATGGAGGAGTCTTGCTTGTCTCAAGGAGACCAATATTTTGCTTTATTGCTTTACTGGCCTTTGGTAATGCTCTCTGGCATTTCAGAGGCCAACACTACATTAGCAAGTGACGTCTCAAAACATTTTTTCATGCTTACACCAGGTCTTCAACAACAGGGACATACTGCCTTTCTCCTTGCATATATCCCACTTATAGGCAGAAGGTCTTTATAATTTGGGGGCTTGGATCTCTTAGCCAACATCTCCTAGGCAGAATAATCCATTGCTGATATCAGAGCTCTCCTGTATTAATATATTTTGCTTAATTACACAGCTTATAAAGACTTTACTATTGTATTTGGCTCTAAATAAAAATCATCCTTTCACAGTTCCTTTGTCTATCAATCAGTTAAAGAAGGTAGTTATACCTGTTTTATAAGAAATCACTACTGTAAGAGTTGTTTCTAATTTACAGTTAGGGAATGACTTCATTACAATCATGTTTTTCTTTTTCTATAAAAGGGAGAGGTAGGAAGGTTTCTCAGTATCTGGAAGGTAAACTTCATTAGGGCACATTATAAACAGTTATCCCAAATAGAATTCAGAGAGATGCTCAGTGTCTGTGACTCAGGCAGTCTGAGGTTCCTCTTTCTTTAATATTCAGAGGGTCAGCCTCTCTGCTGGTATTTCCCAGTACACCCTGCACAGACAAAAGCATTAAGTTGGTGTTTTTACTTGTGAGAAAAAACAAATATCATCTCAATTTTAGTTTCAAGATCTCAAAATTGAAAATTAATCAAAAGGTTTGGAATACAGAATTTTTCTGTTTGTATCCCAGAAGGAATATTATACCACCTCCCTCTTTTTGTTTTTTTAAATTTTTATGTTTTGACCTATAGATGCCTAAGTTGTATTACACATACCTATAAACAGGAACCAAGGTGTAAGTTTTCATCAAATTCACTGAAATATAGAGACCACTGGTGTACCTTAAACCCCAAAGTTATTGTTGGAATTTCAATATAAATTATAAATAAAACAATTAACATTTTATATTCCTAATTAGTTCAAATATATTACCATTTTCACCAAAACCAACCAAATTTAACTAATCTAAACATTTTACTAAGTCTTAAAATATCTTATAATATGTGCACAAAGCTTGGGCAGAGTTGAATACCTGCCAAATATATTTTACCCAATATACTCTTTGTTCTTTAAAACTATATGACTAGACTATGACTTCAGAGAAATCAAGTCCATTAACTTATTTGGTTTATTTTGTATTTCTGTATAAATCTCTACTGAAATACCTCTCTATATAAATATGTTATTTTTTAATAAACCATTTTAAACTTCAAACCTTACAAACTGGATTTTAATGACTATCTTCCTCCAAGCTCTTGGCCTTCTCCAGGCCTGACATGAAAACCTGTTTTAAAGATTTTCCAATATCTAGCTCTTAATAAAAATTTCTTTTAGAGTTCTTATGCCCATTAGTTAGTTAATTAAAGACTTGCTAGATATGCCCCATGAGAAGTTGTTACCATCTTTACCATCTTGATTTTTTGTTGTTGTTTTTTTGTTTTTGAGCTTCTAGGAAGCATCCTTTGTCCCGAGCAGGTGCAGCGCAGTCCTGTTAAGGGAAGGGGAACACAGTGCCCACTTTGTGCATATTGGGGGGAACTGACCCCTAGGCTCAAAGTTCAGTTGGTTACTCCTGTAACCCGACTGGAGAGGTAATTTCCTGCTCAGGTCCTTAGCCTGGGACAATGAGACATGTTTCCCACTCTTGGCCATGACTTTCCACCTGCCCAGAGCCAGCACAGGAATTTCACAGCTACCCAGGTTGGTGGTTCCCAAAGGGAGACTTTTTCCAACCAACTGGCTACCCAAATGAAATTCAGGCCTGAACACCAGCTACCCACTGGCCATCTGAACGAAATGCAGGCTTGCCTTAACATCTTTGCATGCAATAATTAAAAAAAATGAGAATTCCACGATGATTTTAATGGGAATTCACATTTTTAATTTTCTAAGTTTTTAAATTTTTATATATTTTTTAAATTTTTTTTATTCCCAAATACCCAAAAACTTATTAACACTTTAGTAACATGAAAACCTGGTTGTATCTTTGTTTTAGATGTTGAAAGGGCATAACCAGTAGGTGGCAGTGTAGATCCATTATTTTAAATTTTTTAATAGATAACCCATAACCTTTGTTGAAATTGAATTGTGTTGGCTGTTTAATATAAATTTGCTTCTTGAGAAGGAAGGGCCATGTTCCAACTCAGAGGCAATGTTTTTACTGGTATCATGGCTGTTAACATTAAAATACACTTAGGATACAAGTACACACATCCACACACATGTGTGTACATACATACATATATACATACATACATACATACATACATAAAGAAAGGTTTGTTAGGTTGACCTGTAAGAGAAGAAAGCCACATTATTGTTTGATGTTCAATGAAAAAAGTTCATTTATACAATTAAGGTTGGGCTTGAGTCTTTGCAGGGTCCATAGTCTGTCTTCCAAGTATTGGAATCAAAGCTGCACCTTTACAACACAATGAAAGATGAAGCACTGCCCCCAGGGAACAGTGCCCGAGACTTTATGCTTCCCAGTGAAACACAGAATACTGTAAAGCCAGCCCTTCCCCCCCAGCCATCCACTGTTTCCAGAGCAGGAGAGGGGCACAGAACAAATATTGGACTAAATTAACCAGAGTATTTACAAACAGCTACAAACTGAAAAATGTAACAGCTTCATATTTTACCTTTGATCTGTTCAAGGAAGGGCTTTCTCACAGTCAAAGCTGGCTGGGAGGTCAATCTGTAGACTAGGCTGCGGGGGAACTCACAGACATCCATTTGGATTAAAGGCATGGGGCACCAGCAAGCCTGGAATTTACAAGCTCAATTTGCATCATAGAATACTCAAGAAGAGATCTTGGGGCAAGTTTAGTAGATAAAAGGAAACTTCAGCAGAATTAAGCATTATTTTACACTATTTAACACTATTTACAGAAAAATTTTTAAGGAGGACACTTTTTAAAAACACATTAAACTGTGGCTGGCTTTTCACAAGCTTCCATGCAAGCCAATGTTGATAGATTAATTCCTGGGTGGTTGCCTCTACAACCCAAGCCTGCCTGTGCAAAGGTGTAAATGAACACCTCTATGGAAGGCTTGCTGCAAAAAAGCTTGAGGATGCTTGTACTCATAAATTATCACTTATTGCTAAAAAATGAAGAAAAAAACTGAGAGAAAGATGCAGGACAGTTATGGCAGAAGGCACGATCTGGGATGGTGTGGGTTGGGATGGGGGGAAGAGAAGGGGAAGTATGCCTGAACTGAATTGGAAAATGATGTATGAAATACACAAAGCATCAATAAAAACAATAAAGAAAATAAAAAGCTTTAGCTGTTCCAGGGGTAAGCCCGTCCTTCCAGCCTCTGTGACCTTTGCCACCTGAACTGTGGCCAGAAGGAGGAAGCCCGGGCTTCTCTTAGGGGCTGGAACCCAGGCTGCAGGGCAGGTTCCAAGCCCATTTCAAAACCTCTAGAAGGCAAGTGAACAGGAGAGGAAGGGCGACTCTTACAGTTTCGCTGAATACCCACCACCTGGGAAGGCTGGGGTAACAACAGATGCCCTCAATCCAGGGAAGCCAAAACAGCACCCACAGACTCCATAATTGTGTCCCGTTGAGTGGGTGAAAACCCACAAGAGAATGCAAGCTTCCCAAAGCCTATCAGAGAAAGGGTCTCTTGCACACAGGCCATGTCTCAACCAGTGCCATCCACAGGTGCACCAGCAGAATCAAAACGAGAATTCCCTCTGCCTCCATCCTTAGTCCATGCCTTCACTGATTTGCAGATGCTAAACTTTCTCCGTGCCCCAACTTGAAACACATCAGCCACAGCAAACCACAGCACACAGTCAACAAACACATGCCATACATCACAAAACAATTGCTCCTGAAACATAGCTTCCTTGAAGGTGTTATTTCCCATCTTGCAGAGATTCTAGCTTACCAAACTGGTCTCCATGCCCCACGTTCCTGGTGCCAATTGTTGTGATCCCACCAAGATTTGTGGCAGGGCCCATTTAATCCCAGGATGATCCATGTGGGAAACACACAGGAAAGCACACCACATGGATGTATGTTAAGGTCCAAATGCAGAGAGAGATTTTATAGCAAAATGTCTGATTATAAATCAAGCACGACTCACATCTCAGGACCAAATCCTAAACCTTTTCGTCACTACACCTCACCCCATGGGTGTGGCCAGGGAGGTCCCGTTGGCTTAGAATGCAACCCATCTTATCTAAGTTTTCCCATACTTCTGTGAATGTACCAGGTGTTGCTCATTGGCCCAGGTCACTGACTCAGCTGTTGCCATGGTTAACTTCTGAGAACAGGTTAGACCTGCTCGGAGGGCGAAGTGGTAGACATGCTGTGCAGGTGTGGAACACTCTACATTTCTTTGGCTCTTCTTTTCTTTTC
The DNA here is from genome assembly GCA_009823505.1 of Rhizomys pruinosus. Taxonomy (NCBI): domain Eukaryota; kingdom Metazoa; phylum Chordata; class Mammalia; order Rodentia; family Spalacidae; genus Rhizomys; species Rhizomys pruinosus. Next base: position 1,807,950 of record VZQC01009853.1, on the reverse strand, counting down.
TCATAGGAAGAGGTTTATTTAGATGCTAGATTCCTCCAGCAACTGGACAGAACACTGGATGATCCACTCTCAGCTAAGCTTCAGAGCCAGCAGCCAGACTTTCACACTGGACTTTGTACTCTGAAGTGTTTTCCAGTCACAAGGCTATAGTTAAAGCATTTGAAAGATGGGCTCTGGCCAGGGACTGGGGTGCTTCCTGAAACACCCCAGTGTCAGCTCTTAGCCTCAGAACTTCTGAGGTGGGCAACTGATGCCATCCCCAGACTGCAGCATTTACACCAGCAAGTGACCAGGAAGTCCCAGCCTCAGTCTCTGACACTCCCTGGGACTGTCAGAACCTCTACTCCTCTACCACATATGCACAGAGATCACAGCAAACTGCAGTTAGGAATGCCCAGCAAAATCAAATGACATTTTCCAAAACTACTTTTTTCTTTGGTCATTTTGAGACAGGGTCTCCCTATAGTCCCAACTGGCCTGGAACTCACTCTGTAGACCAGGGTGGCCTTGAACTCACAGAGATCCCCCTGACTCTGCCTCCTGAGTGCTAGGATTTTATAAAGGCATGCACTACAATGCCTGGCCCAAAAATATTTCTTACAACACTTTAAATAATTTACAAAAAGCTACAAAAACCATATTTACCAGAACACATCTGTTAAATAAAAATGTCATTTGAGGTTAGTGTACATCTATACACAAATGGCTACATACAAGGGACATGCTTTTCTCTCTTCAACCATCAGGACTACATACACACAGAGACACTGCTTCTCATAAATTTGCCCAGGGCCCTAAGCCTGTCACAACTTGAGAACTTTGTCCTTTACTGTTTGGCACCCCCCACCCCCTTATTCCATGGAGGTGTCACTGAATTCACTGGCATCACTGCCCAAGGCTTCTGGGTCCTGACCATTCCTGTGTTGGTACCTTAGGTCCAGGATGTTGTTTTCAGAGCCTGTGCTGCTGTGTGATACTCCCCTGAGCCTTCCAGTTCTGCCAGTGCCCACTGTCTTTTGTAAGCAAGTGTGGGCTTCCAAACACAGGGCTCTGGCTGGGCTGGGTCTCCCTGACCAACAGCGGCAGGCCCAGGTTGGGGCTGAAGAGTCTGGCCTCCTCGTCTTCCACACCCATTCTTCCAGAAGTGGAAGAGCTGGGTAGACAGCAAGAGAGAAATGTCTGGGAAAAGCAGGCCCTTCTTGGGCGGGGAGGGGCTGGATGGGGCCCTATCTGGGGGTCAATAGGCTCAGACTGCCATAGCTCAGATGAAAGGTACTGGAGACACCTCCAGCCTCAGCACCTGCTTTGGCACAACTGGAGAGCTTAGCCAAAATTTTCTGCTATGGCAGTCTCAGTCCTTCGTGGGCCCTGGTCTTTGTGAACACTTAGACACTTTTCCTACTTGATGGAGATGCTTTGGCAGAGCAGTTGCTGCTGACATTCCTGGGCAATGTTGGTGCACATAGGCCCAGGGGTCCTGGTGGTATGCTAGCACGAGGAGTGGTCCTCCCAGTCTTGCACAAGAGGCTGGCTGCCTCTGTCACATCGCTTTCTGAGTACCTTCTTTCTTCAGCCAGCTGAGGGGTTCCCCTGGCCCTTTGACCCTGTGTGCACACTCCAGGCTGTAGCTGTGGTGCTGGCTCTTTCCTGCAGATCTCTGGCCTGCTTCCCTGCCCAAGAACAGTAGGGCCTCCTCCTTGATGTTCTGAACTGCGTACAGACTGCTTAGTCTTTTCTGCCAAAAAACCTGCTTATTTCCAGTCCATGCTGTCCTCAGACAGGGGACTAGAGGCTAAACGAGGGTGGCTGCTGACTCTCTTGTCCTTGGAGAGTTCAAGCCCTTCTGTACTTCTTTTCTTGTGGTGGGGAGCTGGGGCTGCATCCTCCTTCCGCGTGCCACCCGGGTTTCCACTCTCTGCCACACTGCTGGAGATGCTGCTCAGCAGACCTCTCCTGGGCTGTCCCTGCTGCACCTGGATAGAGAGCTCAATAGCACCTGTGCTCCGTGGTCTCTCCAGTCTCCAGGGAGGGTGCCCAGCCTCTCCCAGTACCTTCTGTCTGTGACACCAAACATGCCCATTTTTTTCCATGCAGCCCAAGGAATGAGGCACCTTTTCTTGAGCTTCTGCAGTGGCCTTAGACTGGAGTCTTCTGGCATGTACGTTCATCTTTGGTAACATGGGAGGTTTGTGGAAGACAAACTTCTTACACATTCCCAACAACCCAAGGAGGAGATACTCTGGTTGAGGTCTCTGTGCTCCTTTAAGTCTGGTAGAGATTTTGTTTGGATCTGATTTTTCCTCCACAGACCCATCACATTTTGTGTTTTCATGCTGTCTTTTCTCATTAACAAATCCTTGATGGCCATGTCAATGTCCTCGTCACTGTGCAGGGCTCTCATTCTCATCTTCGTTCTTCCCTTCACCTGGCTTCTGGTGGCCCACGCTGCCTTGTGACAAGTGTGTGTTGCTGAGCCAAACTGGCCTGGAAGAAGTAAGTAGGCTGAGTCTTGGTGTCAGTCTCCCAAGGACCTCCTTGGCTTTGCTCTGTCTGGGTCATCTCCCCCCATCATCACCGGCTGGGCTGGGGTCATTGTCCTGGATGATTTCCCTAAACTCTCTTCTTTTATTGGGCACAACCATGCTGCTTCCACCTCTCCGATTCCATTTGCACCCCTGAGGCAGATCTGATGTTTTAGAAAGAGGGGTCTTGGGGATGGCAGTATGGCCACTGGGGCCAGATGGGGACACTGGGCTCTGGGCAGACAGAGGACTCCTTTCCTGCTACTTGAGAGCCAGAATCATCCAGTTCTGTTTCTGTATACTGTCAGCACTGTCAATGGCATTGTTGTCACCATATGACCTCAAAGGCATAGCTGAAGGGCACAAGAATGTCCTGGAAGATGGAGATCTGTCACTGCATTCCACGGGGGCGGGGGCGGGGGGGTGGTAGGATGGTATTGGAAATGTCCTGGATCATTTGTATACACATCAGGTTAGTGGATGTGTCTGCGTGGCATGAGGCCTTGTATGCAGCCTTGCTCCTGGCAGCTGTGGGTAATGGCAGTAAGAAGGCTTTGACATACTTTCGGAGCTTGGAGAGGGGGTCAGGGTGGATGATCCCAGGGTTGTGTCCACCTTTGTGGATCCAGGCTTCTTCTTGCTTGGGACTCTCGTGTGGACTTTGGGCAAAGCACTTGGCTAGGTACTGCCAGGGCTTTCCTCCTTGAGCTGGGCTTTCAGAAGTCTGTCCCCAATGGCCTCCTGCCTGGTTTTCTCCAGCTGGTACAGCTGGTTGGTCTCCTCAATGCCATTGTCGCCATTGGAGTCAGGTGCCTGATGCACTGGGGCAGAGCTCTTGCTAAGCCTGCTGTGCCTGAGGACCATGATTCTCCTCACTTCCTCCCTGTTCTGTGTAGCCTCTGGCCTGAGAGTGGCCAGGCTTGTGCTCACCTGGGTCTCGGGCTCTGCAGTGGCCTTAGACTGGAGTCTTCTGGCCTGTACATTCATCTTTGGTAACATGGGAGGTTTGTGGAAGACAAACTTCTTACACATTCCCAACAGCCCAAGGAGGAGATACTCTGGTTGAGGTCTCTGTGCTCCTTTAAGTCTGGTAGAGATTTTGTTTGGATCTGATTTTTCCTCCACAGACCCATCACATTTTGTGTTTTCATGCTGTCTTTTCTCATTAAGAAATTGTTCTGCCGGGCGTTGTGGTGCATGCCTTTAATACTAGCACTTGGGAGGCAAAGGCAGGCGGATGTTTGTGAGGTCAAGGCCAGAATAGTCTACACAGTGAATTCCAGGACAGCTGTGGCTACAGAGAGACCCTGTCTCGAGAAGGGGGAAAAAAAAGAAATAAAGAAATTGTTCTATTTCATCTCAGATGAAGCTGGCTGGGGAGGCAGAGTCCTGATCCTTGCCGACTCCCACAGAGCCACCAGGAACACTACCAGAACCAAGAGCAAGTTGTGGGAAACCAGATGGGAAGGGTGCTGTTGTGGGCAGGCTCTAGGACACAGGGAGGCCCTTGGGTCATGGGCTTGGAAAACCCACCCTTTGCCCTCAGATATTCTTGGATGGCTTCTGAGATATCCTGGGCCACAGAGTAATCACTGTCAGAATCCAGCTCCAAGGGACCAAGTCTCCTAGTAGGGATGAGGCTTCCATTTAGAGCTGAGCATTCCACACTCTCTTGTTCTCTGCATGTTGACAGGTTGTTGGTCTCTGAATTAATCACCATCTACTTCAAGAAACTTCTATAATGAGGACTGAGAAATGCACTAACACATGGGTATAAGTATAAAAACTATAGTACAATTTATTACTATGTTCATTTAGCAGAATAACAGTACTAGGTTCTCTCCTAGAGCATATGACCTAGCAAGCTACTGGTTTTTTAATGTAGTTAATAGTACCAGTCATGGGTTTCATCTTGTGGCATAAGCTTTAAATCTAATCAGATGGTGGTTGGATACTCTCATAATAAGTGTACCATTATTGTACCAGAGGAGGTATCTTGCTAGGTTAATTGATATTAGCTTGCACTATTTACAGCTTGGCAAGACGTGATTATTTTCTTTCTCTTGACAGCATGTTCAGACTCTTCAGACCTGTCAAAACTATCCAGTAAAGATGAGGGTTCCAGATTAGTACCACCTCAATTTATTCATGTCCTTTGACTCAAGTACGTGGTGACTTCAGCACTAGAATCTTACCATCAAGTTCTAGAGAGCAGCCAAGAGGAATATTAATAGCCTGCAGTATTCGGTAGGTCTATAGGACCCCACACTGACCAATAACATAAAAAATGGCAACCTGTACCTGACACTGGGATTTTTATTTGATAGCCTGTGTTGTCTGGGGTAGTCATTGTGTCAATGTTATACAGTAATTCCATTTAAACTACTTTTAAAGTGATTTATTTTTACTTTATGTGTATGAGAGTCTTGCCTGCATGTATAAAAGTGCACCTTCAAACCAAGGTCATTTGAAAGATGAACCAGTGCTCTTAACTTCTGAGTCATCTCTACAGCCTTTAAACTACTTTTACATATGTATATGGTTGTATGTTAGGAAGGTTATAATAGAGTGGGTTTCCATATGACTTTTTCAAAGGCCTTTAGTGTTATTCTGTATTTTCTTTAATCTTTCCAGCTCTCCCATCCAGTACCCCATTTAGCTTTATAATTTCATTGTTTTCCTTTCCTTCTTCACATCACCTATGTTGTATGATCTTTCCTTGAAATTTCCCCCATGGGAAATAGCTAGTTTCTTGCCTTTTATCTTTCTGTGTTTGGTTTAACTCTCTAAGAATTTTTTTTTTGCAGTTCTATCCATTGATCTGTGAATTTTATGGTTTCATTTTACTTCAAAGTTAATTATATTCCCTTGTGCATATAAATCACATTTTCTTTATCCATTCATCAGTAGATGTACACCTATGTTCTTTCCATTTCCTAGCTATTGTGAATAGAGCACCAATGAAACTGGATGAGCAAGCACATCCATAGTAAGATGTACAATCCTTTGGGGGAATTGCTCAGGAATGGTATAGCTGGGTTGTATTATCGATCTATCTCAAGCTTATTGAGGAATCTTAAAAACTGATTTCCATAGAGGCTGTAACATTTGACAATCTCACCAACAAAAAAGAAATATTCTCCTTTGGCTGCATCCATGCCAGCATTTGTTGCTTTTTGATCTCAGCCATTCTGACTGGTGTAGATTAAATCTCAAAACAGCTTTAATTTTCATTTCCCTAATGGCTAATGTTGTTGAACATTAAAAATACAAGTATTTCTCAGGCATTTGTATATGTTTTTAGAGAACTTCAGGTTTACTTTCATGCCTCAATTTTATCTGATTGCATTATTTTTTTTTAAATATTTTACTCTTTTTTTATGTGTATTAGTGTTTTGTGTGCATGTACATAAGTGCACCCTTGTCATGCAATGCATATAGAGGTTAGAAGACAGTGTCACATCCCCTGAAACTGGAGTTATAGACAATTGTTTGCTGCCATATGGGTGGTGAGAATTGAATCCCGGTCTTCTATGAGAGCACTCAGTGCTCTTAAGCACTGAGTACTGTTAATCACGGAACCATCTTTCCAGATTCTGGATTTCTTGTATTTTTAAATAATTTATTGCCTGCATGTATGCAGTACAATGCTGTGGAGGTCAGAAGAGGGTTTCAGATCCCCTGGGCCTGGAGTTAAGAACTGTGGTCATCCTCCATGTGGGTGCTGGGAATCGAACTGGGGTCCTCTGCAAAAGCAGACTTAACCATTGAGCCATCTCTCCATCTCCCTTGTTTGTATTCTTGATGTCTAGATTTTGTGAGTTCTTTGTATGTTCTATATAATGGCCCATCAGATATATGGCTGATAGAATTTTCTTCCCTTTTTGTAGGCCGTGTCTTCACTCAAATGATAGTTTTATTTGCTATACAGTGACTTTGTAATTTTGTATATGGGTAGAGGGTATGTATGCATATTTTACAGTAATATAAAATTAAAAAGGGAAAATGTGAAAAAATAGAAACCAGTGAAGATTTTTTTCCATAAGGGAAAATAGAACAATAGTTTTACAAATTACATGGTAAGAAATGATCACTGCTTAATATGAGAGACAGGAAATGTATTTTCTCAGGATGTAAATAAAGTAGTCATTGACAGTTGCCTGGGTGAAAATAGAGAACACTAAGGGTGGGTTGGAACTGTGACCTAGTAAAATTTACTGCATCTGTTTATGACTATACTTCTATTTAAAATTTTGTCCTGGACTTGAGATCTCCTGAGCCCAGAGGAAGGAAGAGGGGGAGACAGGTAGGAACTGGGTGCCTCCACGAGCTGATTGTTGATCCTTTGGTCCTGCTGTCTTTGGTTTGATTGGCCTTTGTGGCTGTGAGGTTGGAGTTATCCTCCCAGCTGGGATTAAAGGTGTGGTCTTTGGCTTGATTGGATCTTGTGGCTGTGGGGGCAGAGTTATCCTCCCAGCCAGTATTAAAGGCAGGTTTGTGTGACTCTTGAGATTTGAGATCTCCTGAGCCCAGCGGAAGTTGGCTGAAGATCGCCCACCCCCCCCCCACCAACTGAGATAATGAAGAAGCATGTGAAGGAGGCAAGCAAAGCAAGCCTTCAACACAGTGAAGAGGCATTTAGGACTCACATTGGAATACAGGCAAGGAGAAGCCCATATGCCAGGATCACGAGGAAGAGACTACACTGGAAAGGGGCAGGATAATCCCACCCCAAGCTTTACCAACCCTATGGAAGACTCCTGCAGTGGGATCCCTCTGGGGATGCCCCAGGACACAGATATCAGAAACACAATTGGGAACATATTTAAAGAACTACAAGATCATAAAGAACAAATTAAAGAACTAAGAAAAGAGAATGAGGAACTCAAGAAAGACAGAGAGAGAGAATGACAAGCTCCGGAAGGAAGTAGAAACACTGAAAAGATCCCATGCTGAAAAAGAAAAAGAAACCAACCAGCCAACAAAAGAGCTACAAAAAGAGATTGAGAAGCTCTAAAAAGAAATAGAAACATATTCAGAAAAATTTCATTCTGACATTTACAAGGCAAGTATTATACCATAAACTTTATTCTGAGTGAGCAGCAAACTATTGAATAATAGTTACCCAAATCTTGTTTAGTACTTTTCACTTAGGTAAAAGGACCCTTTCGGTCGGGGTGGGTGGGGGCAAGAAAAGGATCGAGGGAAGGAGGGAGGGAGGAGGAGGTAGGGACGAAGAAACGACTTCAGTAGAAATAGAGATCACTATGAACCTTTTGTGTGTAGGACAAGTAACTGAGATTAAAGTAATTTATGGAAATTACTAGATTATACTTAAACCAGTGAAAACTAAAGAGGAAAACAGCTAATTTCAATCTTCAACCTTAATTCAACCCCAAAAGAAAAAGCACAATTAAAGGTTGTATTGTACAGATTTTATTTGGTAGACAATCTTTTCACTTTCTTATATCTGATCATGAAGGCCCACTTATAGAAAAAATTTAAAAGAGCAACTGACAAGACTTTTTCCCTAGAACTCATAAAGGATAAAACAATCTCTGATTCTAGGAAAGTCTCTGGGACTTATGACTTTGACTTTACTTATGGCATGAAGTCAACTACAGGTAAAATTTTCTAGAACACGAATCCTCAAAATGTGGTCCTGGGATGACCAATATCACGAACGGAACAGAGTACGGAGACAGCTGAGCGCCCACGAAGCTTCTCAGAGTTTCACATTTTGCATTTAGATCTTTAACCTATGAGTTGATTTTTTTAACAACGCTTTAATCCTAGCCTTGGGAGGCAGATGCAGGGATTCTTTGTGAGTTCAAGGCCACCTGGTCTACAGAGTGAGTTTCCAGGACAGCGGGCTACAGGGAGACCCAAAGAAAAGGGCATAATTTCATTCTCTTACATATGAACCTCCCCCCCACCCAACTATGCTTGACATTTTTGTTAAAAATCAGCTCACTGCAAATGTGTGGATTTATTTCTATTCTCTATTCTGTTCTATGTCTATTTTTATACCACTTTGTTGCTGTTTGGATTACGACAGCTTGTTAGTATATTTAGTTCTTTTTGTTTTCACAATTGCTTTGGCTGTTCAGGGTATTTTTGTGGCTCTATACAAGTTTGTTTGAATATTTTTTTGAAAAACATCATTGGTATTTTGATAGGGAGGTGCATTGAAAACCCACAGACTATTAGTGCATGTAATGTTTAAACAGTAAGGCCTTACAATAAATGAACATGAATTATTTGTTCATTTTTTTGTCTTTTAACAGTTCTTTTATCAAGTTGAAGATTGAGGATAAAAATCTTAAAACATAGGTAACAAAAACAAATACAGGCAAATGGGATTATAACACACTAAAAAGCTTCAGCATAGCAAAGAAAACCAAAGACAACCTACTGAGTGGAAAAATATATTTGCCAACTATATATCTAAGGGGATAATAACCAAAACACAAAAGGAACCCAAACTACTCAACAGAAACAACCAACCAAACCACCCAATTAAAAAGTGGACAAAATGTCCAAGCAGACATTTCACAACGGATCACACAGAATGCACCAATAGGTGCATTTAAAAAAAGTGGTTAGCCGCACATGGCAAGTGTACAGATGGCCTCTGGAATGCCAAGAGTGTTACCAAGGCCACTAAACCAATAAAGCCAAATATGGGTCTCCTGAGTCAAGCAGACTCAACCGTCAGCACCAGCTACACCTTCACCTTGCCTGCAATACTGTGGCAGCAGAGGCAGCCATGTGCCTGGTATATCCCAAATTAATTGGCTATTGGCTCTCCCCTTGGAAATAACCCATGGCTGATGCCACAGCTTACATCCTCTACAGGTTTAGAATGTTTAAGCCACAGTAAGACCCGTCCAATATTTAACAGGGGGGAAATTGTAATTCATGGATTAACATGTCATCCAAACATATGTTTCTATGCCAAAGTAACCTACATAACTATTAGGCTGCTTAAATACCTATATATATAATTACTTGTTCTTCATTAGTAGGATCGAAAGGTTATTCCTGGACAAACTGTCAGCACATGAAAAGGAACAGCCAGAATGACCAAGTCCAAGTCAACAGCTCCAGAGAGAGTGGACTGTTTTTACCTCTCATCCACTGGGGCCCCTTTCTAAGCCTAGGGAAAAACCTGCGGAAGAGGGGCGTGGTAGAAGTAAGGGGTTGTGAATTGGGGTGAATGGTGAAAACGACAGCAATGTAGTCTGGACACTCTTTGATCAACGTGATTGAACAAACAACCTGTCCACCCCCTGGATGGTGGGGCTGTAGGGGTTGGGCACAACAGCCCACAGATAGGTTTTGCATGAAGGATGCTTGTACTCATATTATCACTTATTGCTAAAAATGAAGAAAAAAAACTGAGAGAAAGATGCAGGACAGTTATGTGCAGAAGGCAGATCTGGGATGGGGTGGTGGGTGGGGGGGAGGAAAGGGAAATAGCCTGAACTGAATTGGAAAAATGTAATGAAATCACAAAGCATCAATAAAAACTAATAATAAAAAAAAAAAAGTGGTTAGCATGAGGGTTCACCAGAGAAATAATAAAAACCCAATCTACAATAAAGTACTACTTCCCTCCACAAACATGGCAATAGATTATAGAGAAAAAGGAATTCAAACAGGATAGCACGGAACCACAGTATAGTGTTTCTTCTCAAAAAACCCAAAGAAAACCAGCAATTGCACAACTTAGGTACATATCCTAAGAAAATGAAATCAGTCTATCAGAAAGACATACAGATTCCTATGTTCATTACAGCATTAATCACAATAGCCAAGATAAGGAATCATCCTATGTACCCACTGACGATCAAAGAATAAAGGAAATGTGGTATATAAAATGTGTATACATACACAATGGTCAATATATATACAATGGGATACTACTATTCAGTCATCAAAAGAATGTAATCTGAAGCAACATGGAGGATATAATGTTAAGTAAAATAAGCCAGCACACAGAACCACAAATACTGTATTTTCCATAGAAGTAGAGGATACAATAGTGGTTATCAGATACAGGAAAGTGATTTGTCAACAGATACAAATTTACAGTTAAATAGGAAGAATACATTCCAGCATTCTATGGTACAGTAAAATGATGAGCATTAGCAGGACTGGGGTGGTCAAATTTAATCCAGCACTTGGGATGCAAAGGCATGCGATCTCCCTGAGTTCAATGACAACCGGGTCTACATTTAAGTTTAAGCATCTGGGGCCTACAGGCAGATGCACCTTCCCAAGAATAACATTAATAATAATAATAATGTGAATTTTTCAATAATGTATCCAAACACCGCACTCATAGGTACAATAATTACATGCCAATCAAGTTAGACCTTAAAATTCAAAATATATTGCACAAAGTTAAAATGAAGTACTACCAGAAATGAGAGGCACAAGGAGGCATTTTACCTAAATACTACTATAGATACCACCATTCACTGAATGCAGTCATTACTATTTTACTTTCCATCATAAACTCTCTCAAAATATCCAAACGTTTTTTATCAAGAGTAATTCCTTGCTATATAATTTTTTTAACATATTTTTGAAAAATTTGTTTTGATGTGGGCTGGTGGAGAGTTGGACCAGTAATTAAGAGCACTGGTTTTGTTCTGTAGAAGAGGCCAGTTTAAATCCCAGTAGTACTCACAAGGCACCCAATTCCAGGGAATCTGACTCCCTCCCTCTTCTGTCCTCTGTGGGCACGGTACAACATGGGTGAAATTAGACAAAATGCCAGGTGTAACACTCATACACAATAAATAAAATAATTATTATATGGTGGTGTTTTTACCTGCATGTATGTTAAGTTCACCTGTGTTCCTGCAATTGCCCAGATGCGCAAAGAGCCTCTGATCCCTGGAAGTAGAGTTACAGACAATTTTTAGGCACCATGTAGGTGCGAGGAAGCTCACCTGGTCCCTCTGCAAGAACAATTATTGCTCTTAAATGCTGAGACTCCTCTCCAGACCCTTGTCTTTCTAATATAATTCGTAACCACTCTAGCATACATCTATAATCCCAGTGCTGGGGCAATCAAGAAAGACATCCAAAAATTGACCTCTGGACGCAGGCATGCTCACATTCCTGCAAGACATACACACACACATACAAATTAATAAAGGTACTATTACATTTAATACGCACCTCCCAATTAATGAAGAAATGTTTTACAGATTTATCACTCTCACTAAAATAGCCAATGCCATTTTTATTGTTGTCATTGGCTACCCCGCCTAAAGAATTAACTTTTGTTTTCCCCGCAAAGCCAATTTTTTATTGAAGCTCTTTGCATTTCAGACAAAATTTCCCAATCAATCTAGACGCCATGTTTCCCCTTCCTTGCCCCACCACCAGAGCTCATGAATACTGCCAAACATGGGTTTTTTTTCATTTTTTTCTCAGTCTCCCTTAAAATTTTTGATGCAGAAGTTTTACTGTTTGGGGCAGAAGTTCACTGTTTTTTTTTTTTTTTTTTGTTGTTGTTTCGTTTGTTTTTGTTGTTGTCCTTCCAATTTGTATCACTCAAATATGCATATAGCATGCCACATATATCCAAGATTATGACATCATGGTTTTAGCATCTTCAGCTTGGGATTTTTTCTTTATGAGGCTGAAAGATTCCGTGTTGTTTCCTTGAGGAAGTGTTTGAAGGCTCCTCCTTGGCAAGCCTCAAACAACCATCAGTTCGGCCCTTGTGCTCCACACTGGGCTTCTTCCCACGGTCACCAAATAAGGTCCAGTAAACACACCGATCCTTTCTTGACTTCCTGTACTGGTCTCCATGAAACAGCCTGGGCAGTCCAACAATGGCAGTCACGATACTCTGAGAGGCTGAAACCCCAGTAGTTGCTCATCCACAAACTGGATGTCTCGCAGTCCCCATGGGGCACTGAAGGTTTGGAGGATTCTTGGAGAGACATGAGTCTTTAGTCCATATTGGAAGACTGAGAATTAAAACTTTTAAAAGAATTTTATCACGGGAAGCTGAAGAGCACATGGCTCAGCAGTTAAAAGCACTGGCTGCTCTTGCAGAAGACCTACGTTCAGTTCCCAAGACTCGCCTAACAACTGTTTATAACTCCAGTTCCAGGAGATAGATGCCCTCTTCTGGAGTCTGCAGGCAATGCATACATATGGTACACTTACATACATGTAGGCAAAACACTTAGACACAAAAGTAAATAAAAATTTTATCATGAAGATTCTCACATAAAGGACTGCAATCTAATAGCAGAAGCAGAAGCAGAACCATTCTCCACAAGGCCCTATCTCTTGTGACAAAAGTCAAGGGACAAGCCAGGAGTAGTGGCTCACACCTTTGATCCCTGCATGTGGAGGAAGGCAGGCCGGATCTTTTGAGTTCAGGCCAGCCTTGGTCCACAGAACAAGTCCAGCCAGCTAGGCAATGGAGACCCCTGTCTTAAAAGACAAAAAAAAAAAAAAAAAAAAAAAAAAAAAAAAAGTCGAGGGAGCATGTAACTTAACAGGAACATTGTGTTTGTTCCTATTTGCAAGTACTTTTACACAATTATCAATTAAATTTAACTCACTCTAGTAGAAAGAATCTTTCTCTTTGTTGCTCCCTGTTGCTGAGGGTGGTGTTGCTCTTATGCAAGTAAGAGAGCAGGAAGAATACCTTCTTTATTGAAAGCCAGCTCTTCAGACAGTCTGCTGATGTACCTCAGGAAAGTTTTGTGAGACAGTACCTATTCACTCCATGCTTTTTTCTAATTAATGAGTATTAATTTCCCTAGTCACTATTCCCAAAGTATTGGACAGTCTAGGCATGAAAACATATTTTTCTTCCTAGTTTTCCAAACCATCACACATTCACTGGACAAGTATTCACTCAGTTCCTCAATTCCAACCACATGCCTAACACTGGGCTAGGTTCTGAAGACACACACCAGTGAACAAAACAAAGATGCATCTTGCCCTGACAATGGTTATTGTGGCCTGGTGCGTGGAGGAGTAAAAAAAAAAAAAAGGAGGGGAGGAGGGGTAGTGGTTTATTCTTTAACGAGGCAAAAAGCCCCTGGTAGACACTGCAGCTAAAAAAAAAAAAAGCCAAGTGCCAGGAATGGCTTACTTCTTTTGAAGTTGTTGGCCCGCAGGGCCCTAGAGACCACCAAACATTCCAGGACACTGTCAGCAGGGTCTTATAAACACCACACACTATAGGACACTGTCAGCAGGGTCCTATAGACCACCACACATTCCAGGACACTGTCAGTAGGGTCCTATAGACCACCACACATTCCAGGACACTGTCAGCAGGGTCCTATAGACCACCACACATTCCAGGACCCTGTCAGCAGGGTCCTATAGACCACCACACATTCCAGAACCCTGTCAGCAGGGTCCTATAGACACCAAACATTCCAGGACACTGTCAGCAGGGTCCTATAGACCATCAAACATTCCAGGACACTGTCAGCAGGGTCCTATAGACCACCAAACATTCCAGGACACTGTCAGCGGGGTCCTACAGACCACCACACATTCCAGGACCCACTGTCCACAGGGTCCTACAGACCAACAAACATTACAGGACACTGGTAGCAGGGTCCAGGACCCCCAACAGTCCATGACACTGTCAGCAGGCCATATAGACCACCACACATGCCAGGACACTGTCAGCAGGGTCCTATAGACCACCAAACATTCCAGGACACTGTCAGCAGGGTCCTACAGACCACCACACATTCCAGGACACTGTCAGCAGGGTCCTATAGACCACCACACATTCCAGGACACTGTCAGCAGGGTCCTATAGACCACCACACATTCCAGGACACTGTCAGCATGGTCCTATGGACCACCACACATTACAGGACACTGTCAGCAGGGTCCTATAGATCACCACACATTCCAGGACACTGTCAGCAGGGTCCTATAGACCATCACACATTCCAGGACACTGTCAGCAGGGTCCTATAGACCACCATGCATTCCAGGACACTGTCAGCAGGGTCCTACAGNCCACCAAACATTACAGGACACTATCAGCAGGGTCCTATAGACCACCAAACATTCCAGGACACTGTCAGCAGGGTCCTATAGACCACCAAACATTCCAGGACACTGTCAGCAGGGTCCTACAGACCACCAAACATTACAGGACACTGTCAGCAGGGTCCTATAGACCACCAAACATTCCAGGACACTGTCAGCAGGGTCCTATAGACCACCAAACATTACAGGACACTATCAGCAGGGTCCTATAGACCACCAAACATTACAGGACACTGTCAGCAGGGTCCTATAGACCACCAAACATTACAGGACACTATCAGCAGGGTCCTATAGACCACCAAACATTACAGGACACTATCAGCAGGGTCCTATAGACCACCAAACATTACAGGACACTATCAGCAGGGTCCTATAGACCACCAAACATTACAGGACACTGTCAGCAGGGTCCTATAGACCACCAAACATTCCAGGACACTGTCAGCAGGGTCCTATAGACCACCAAACATTCCAGGACACTATCAGCAGGGTCCTATAGACCACCAAACATTACAGGACACTGTCAGCAGGGTCCTACAGACCACCACACATTCCAGTACACTGTCCTATGGATCCTATACGCCACCACGCTGACCAGGACACGGTCATCAGTGGGTCATATAGGACCACCAAAACTTCCAATTACACTTCAGCATAGTCTACAGACTATCACTGATTTTCAGGGGCACTGTGTCATGGTTCCTATGGCCATCACACATTACGACAGCTGCCAGCATGGTCTAACAAGATCACCATCAAACATTCCAGGACACTGTCAGTAGGGTCCTATAGACCACCAAACATTCCAGTACACTGTCAGCAGGGTCCTATAGACCACCACACATTCCAGGACACTGTCAGCAAGGTCCTATAGACCACCACACATTCCAGGACACTGTCAGCAGGGTCCTATAGACCACCAAACATTCCAGGACACTGTCAGCAGGGTCCTATAGACCACCACACATTCCAGGACACTGTCAGCAGGGTCCTATAGACCACCGCACATTCCAGGACACTGTCAGCAGGGTCCTATAGACCACGAAACATTACAGGACACTGTCAGTGCTGCTGCATTCTCGCTTGCATCAGGCTATGCTTGTGCCCATTTCTGAACATGGAATTCTCGCATCTAGGCCAACATCAATTTAAGACATTTTCTTTTTTTTTTTAAAAATACTTTATTTACATGTTTTTATTTTAACGTAATGAGTATTTTTGTGCCTGCCACTGAATAGTCAGATTAGTGTTGGTGGAGTGCCCCTGATTGTTCCAGAGGAGGTCGTTTGGATCCCCTGAACTTGAGTTAAAAAAAATGATTTACAAAGAAAACGATCACGATATAAGAAAACACAGCAAACTAGCAACTGGACTTCTCGGCACAAACCATTAAAGCAAGAAGACCTGGAGCAAAGCATTCCCATTTTTTTAAAGGACTGATGTATGCCAACCCATAAATACTATACCGCAAAATTTCATTATATTTTTAGGTGATATAAAAATCTTTCATGACAGCAAACAAGAATGAAGAATACACGGCTCGTAAAGCAACCCTTCGGAGAATACTTTAAGCAATTCAAAGTGCAGAAGATAGGAGCAACTATCCCCAAGCCCAGGAAAAGAAACAATAAAAACATAACGCGAACCGCAAGAGTAAATAATACTAAAAATGCAAATGGATATAAGGTGAAAGGAAGCACATCCATCTTTCAGTTATAATCTTAAATATTAATTTACTAAACTCCCCACTCAAATACATAGCCTGGGAGAATTGATTAGTAAACAGAATCCATCTATATGCTTGGCTGACAAAACCCCTCTCAATTTCAATGATAGGTACCAACTTAAGGTGAGGGATGGAAGAAAATATTCCAATCAAATGTACAAAAAAGAAAGCTGTGTGCTATTTTAGTATCACAGACAAAATTACTTCAACAAAAGGAAATCAAAAGTGAACAAAGGGGCCATTAACATCTTATTAAAGTATCAATTGATGAGATGACTCAAATTCATAATATATATGCACCTAAACAACTAGGTGCACCAACTTTTATAAGAAGAATTCTTCAGGATCTAAAGGCACAAAGATTAAACCGCAGCACTAATATAGGGGAGATTCAAGTACACCCCATTAGTCCCCCTTAAGACGAGAGCAACCGGATAAAGGATAAACAGAGAACATCTGGAACTAATGATACAATACACTCAATGGCCTCACAGACATCTATCAATATTTCACCCAAACACAGAGAAACACGTTTCTACATCCCGCTCATGGAACGTCTCCAAATTAGACCATATACTGTGGACACAGAGAAACACTCAACAATAAAAAAGATTGAATAATCTCATGGATTCTATCAGGCACATAGTGCAATAAAACTCATATCAACACCAGGATAGGCCCTACAACCTACAAACACATGGAGGACTAAACAACACTCTCCCGAATAATAAATGGGTCAAAGAAAAAAAAAAAAAAAAAAAAAAAAAAAAAAAAAAAAAAAAAAAAAAAACAAACAAAAAAAACCTATGGACACTATAAAAGCAGTCCAAAGAGAGAAATTTATAGCCCAAATGCTTACATCAAAAAAACAAAAGAGCACAATTAACATCTAACACTGCAGCTAAAAATACTTGAGAGACAAACAACAAATTACATACAAATGTAAAACCATCAGAATTACAAAAGACTTCAAATAGCCAAAACAAAACAAAAAAAAAAAAAAAAAAAAAAAAAAAAAAAAAAAAAAAAAGAAATCAATGAATCCAAAAGGTGGTTCTTTGATAGAATAAACAGTTAGACAGACCTCTAGCCCATAATTAACCAAAGAAAGGAATGAACACTCCTATTCAGTAGAATGCGTGTGATGAGAGTGGAAATAGCGACACGGACAGATGTAAAAGAGATCCAGAAAATCATATAGAATACTCCAAAAACCTATACTCCTATATTCTACTGTTTGAAAACCTAGAGGAAATGGGATGAATATCTGAAACCTTTAATCAAAAAGCTCAACCAGAGGAGATCAGCTTAAATAGACCAATATTATATGAAGAAACAGTTGAAAGATGTAGAATTAAGAAAGCCCCCAAGCAGGCATGGTGGCACACAATCTTTTAATCCTATCACTTGTAGGCAGATGTGCTATGTGATCCTTTGTGGAGTTGCCCAAAGTCCAGCCTGGTCTACTTAGTGCGTTCCAGGACAGCTTGGTGCTACAGGGAGACCACGGTCTCGAAAAGACAAAAAAAAAAAAAAAAAAAATAAAAAAAAGAAGCCTCCCAACCAGACAAAAAGCCCAGGGCCCAGATGGATTCACACGGCAGAATTCTATGAAACATTTCAAAAGACTTAAACCATTGTACGAACGCAGTGTTTTCGTGAACACAAATGGAGAGAGTGTTCTCCCAGATTCCCTTCCGATGAAGCCAGCAATCCCTCTAGTACAAAACCGGGCAACGATCAACCAAAAGGAGACATATAACCCAGTCTCCCTAGGCACAGTTAGCCAGAAAATTCTAAATAGAATACTTGCAAATCGCGAAATACAGACCCCCATCAAGAAGATCTCCATCATGACCAAGTGGGATTCAGACCAGACATGGATGATGGTTCATATACGAAGAATCAATAATTCATCAAGCATATAAGGACGAAAAGGACAAAAACCATACATCATCTCAATTGAATGCAGAAAAAGCCTTTGAAACAAATAAGCATCCTTCAATGCTTAAAGTACTAGATGGAATTGGATTGGAGGGAACAGACCTTATTGAAATCAAAGCCATATACAGAAACCTACAGCCAAATCATCAATCCCAGATGGGGAAACACCAGAAGCATTCCCCTGAAAGGTAGACTCGAGCAGCCGGCACCTTAACCACCATTCTTCTTCATATAGTGCTTGAAATACTTGCTAGAGCATTAAGGCAAAGAAAGGAAATTAAAGGAGTACTTAATTGGAAAAAAGGAAGTAAAAAACTATCCCTCTTTGCCTGAAGTTGAACGTTTACTCTTCAGGGATGCTAAAACTTCCATCCAAACTCCCTAGGAAATGATTAGAGCTTTCAGTAAAAGTGCAGAATACAAATAAATCTAGAAAAAGTCAGTAGCCTTTCTGTACAACTCAACAAAAGCAAACTGAAGAAAGGAATACAAGAAGAACCTTCCCACTCACAGTAACCTCAAAAACATAAAATACCTAGGAAACAAACCTAACCAAAGACACCAAGGATCTCTACACTAAAAGCAAAAATTTTAACTGCAGCGTGGTGGCACTCCTTTAAATCCATCACTTGTAGCATGAGGCATGGATTCTTTGTGGTTCAAAAGTCACCTCGTCTAAAGAGTGGTTCCAGACAGCTGGGAGCACAAGGATACCCTACCTCAAAAGACAAAAAAAAAAAAATTGTAATCCGCACTGAAGAAGGAAATTGAGGAAGAACTCAGAAGATGGACAAACCTCACATCCTCATGGATTGGAAATTACATAGCAAAGAATGCCATTCTACTTCCTCAGCCAAAAGTCTTGCATGATTTAATGCAATCCCAATTAAAATCCCCCAGAGTTTTTTCACAGGCTGGAAAAGTACCTAATTTCATTTGGAAAAACAAAAGAAGCCCGGTAGCCAAAGCAACCCTGAAAAAGGGCATTACGGGTTGGATCTCTATACTAGACTTCAAACGATACTACAGTGCATAGTCATAAAAGCAGCTGGTACTGGCACAAAACAAACCTGTTGACCAATGGACAAACTGAAGATCCAACCTGAGCACACACAATTTCAACCAACTCATCATAGTCAACAAGAGGGCCAAGAAGACATAATGGAGGGAAGACAGCATCTTGAGCAATTTTTTTTGGTGTTGGAAAAACTGGAACACCACCTGTAGCAGAAGAAAGTTAAACCCCTACCTCTTGCACCGTACAAAAGTCAATTCTAGATGGATCAAGACCTGAATGTGAAAACCAAAACTCTGGAGGCAATAAAAGAAAAACTTGGCAGCAGACTACAAGACTAGGCATAGGAAAAGACTTCCAAATCAGCGGCGGCAGTTGCACAAGAAATAAGATTGACTTGAACAGCTGGGACCGTCATTAACTCAAAACTTCTGTAATACTTCAAAAGAAACTAAAAGAGATTGAAGAGAATAAACATCCTTTCGTATTATTCACGGTATCTGTATAATATCAACTTGGTTTTCTAGGTCCTTTAATCTCAAATCCGGCCTTTCTTCATCCTCATTGTAAATTTTCATTTTTAATTACTTTGCTGTCTATCATAAAGCTTGCCTTGCTTCAACCTGGATGAAGGGCTTCCACGTTTCTAAGGAAAAAATGATAAAGATGGTGCTGGAGAGCTGACCGCAGCAGGTACAGCACTTTACTGCTCTATCCCAGAAACCCAGGGTCAATTCCCCAGCACAACGATATGGCAACTAACATCACACGATAGACGCTTATTCCCCTGGGCTCGACCACCCTCTTTGGCCTCTGTGGGCACCACAGTCATGTGTCTGACGTATATATATGCAGGCAACACTTTGAACATGACATAAATTCAAGCGTTGGCGTGGTGTGCGCACACCTTTAATACTTAGCACTCAAGATGCAGAGGCAGTAGGAGCTCTGTGAGTTTAAGGCCAGCCTGGGCTACATAGGGAGCTCAGGCAAGCTGGGACTGAATGGAGATCCTGTCTCAAAAAGAAGACACACACACAAAAAAAAAAAAAACCCAAACAAAACAAAAAAAACCATACCACCAAAAACCCACATAATCTTTATAAAGAAAAATCACACGAAAACCACTTCATCGTGCACTAAGGAATGAATGCACAGGCATTTGGTCTATCTGTTCTGTGTCTCATCTACACTAAGCATCTTAGAAATACTGCTTCTCGAGAGCCGCCGCCGCCAGCGCCAGGACTGGGCCCTTAGGGAGGAGGAGGCGAGAAGATGGCGGACGACCCCAGTGCTGCCGATAGGAACTTGGAGATCTGGAAGATCAAGAAGCTCATTAAGAGCTTGGAGGTGGCCCGCGGCAATGGCACGAGCATGATATCATTGATCATTCCTCCCAAAGACCAGATTTCACGAGTGGCAAAAATGTTAGCAGATGAATTTGGAACTGCGTCTAACATTTAAGTCACGACTAAACCGCCTTTCAGTCCTGGGAGCCATTACATATGTACAACAGAGACTCAAACTTTATAACAAAGTACCTCCAAATGGTCTGGTTGTTTACTGTGGAACAATTGTAACAGAAGAAGGAAAGGAAAAGAAAGTCAACATTGACTTTGACCTTTCAAACCAATTAATACAAATAATCACTGTATTTGTGTGACAACAAATTTCATACAGAGGCTCTTACAGCACTACTTTCAGATGACAGCAAGTTTGGCTTTATTGTAATAGATGGCAATGGTGCTCTTTTTGGCACACTCCAAGGAAACACCAGAGAAGTCCTGCACAAATTCACTGTGGATCTCCCAAAGAAACATGGCAGAGGAGGTCAATCAGCCTTGCGTTTTGCCCGTTTATGAATGGAAAAAGCGACATAACTATGTTCGAAAAGTAGCAGAGACTGCTGTGCAGCTGTTTATTTCTGGGGACAAAGTGAATGTGGCTGGTCTTGTTTTAGCTGGATCAGCTGATTTTAAAACTGAACTAAGTCAATCTGATATGCTTGATCAGCGGTTGCAATCAAAAGTTTTAAAATTAGTCGATATATCGTACAGTGGTGAAAATGGATTCAACCAAGCTATTGAATTATCTACTGAGGTCCTCTCCAACGTGAAATTCATTCAGGAGAAAAAATTAATAGGGCGATACTTTGATGAAATTAGTCAGGACACAGGCAAATACTGTTTTGGAGTTGAAGACACACTAAAGGCTTTGGAAATGGGAGCTGTAGAGATTCTAATAGTCTATGAAAATCTGGATATAATGAGATATGTTCTTCATTGCCAAGGCACAGAAGAAGAGAAAATTCTCTATTTAACTCCAGAACAAGAGAAGGATAAATCTCACTTCACAGACAAAGAGACTGGACAGGAACATGAACTGATTGAGAGCATGCTCCTCTTGGAATGGTTTGCTAACAACTATAAAAAATTTGGAGCTACACTAGAAATTGTCACAGATAAGTCACAAGAAGGATCCCAATTTGTGAAAGGATTTGGTGGAATTGGAGGTATCTTGCTGTACCGAGTAGATTTCCAGGGAATGGAATACCAAGGAGGGGACGATGAATTTTTTGACCTTGATGACTACTAGGTAGTCGACATGGGTCCAGTAAAACGTGCCTCACCCTCCAGCATCCAACCCAAGGAGCATACCCCTGGTGGAATCCAAACAGATCCCTGCCTTACAATCGGAACATTTCCAGAACTTATTCCATGAGCATTGGATACTGAAAAGAAAAGCAAAACAAAACCAGACCCAACCCCACACTTTGGTTTGTCATGGTGTCAGCGCAGCGGCCTGCAACTAAGTTCCTAAAGGCCACTTTGGACTAATTTAAAAAGAATCCCAGTTTTTACTTTTACTTGATGGTAAAATTGGTTGCTCTTGTATTTTATGAAAAAAAAAGATTTTTTTAACCTTCATACATAGAAGCAAAAATACTTTAACTGCTGTAAACCTTCAAAAGTTAAAAGAAGTGAGGTCATACTGGTTTGTTTCTTATTTTGATTGGAGAATTAAATTGCTGTATTTGCAGTGACCCATTTACACGGCATTCTCGGTTTAGACTGCATAAGAAGAAATCCATGGTGAAATTTTAGACTCATTTTCCTCTTGGTCTCTGTTTAATGTTGGAAGGGTGAGAATCGGAGGCAATTTCAGCTTCACTCCCTCAGACATCAACTTTCCCCATCCCCAGTTTCAGAAGTGCGGGTGGCACTGCAAAGTCAGACTGACTGCGGCAGCCCTGGGGCCAGGGCCTCCTGACTCCCATCCATTTGGAGGCACATTCATGCCCAGCATTTGGGAGCCCTTGGTATCACTAGTGCTGAGGGGGCTCCCTGTAATCTCAGCCTACGGGAAACCAGTTCGGGATGCATATGATGGGGCTTCTGTGCTATAACTGGGATTGGGAGAAATAAAACATGCAATTTAAGTGGAAGCCAAAAATTTAAAGATCATTTTGCTTGGATCTATTTTTGGTAAAGGGAGATGGTGGTTGTGTTTCCTTGTGTTGGATGGCATGAGATTATGTGAATGTTTAGATTTTTTTTTTTTTTAATGAACTGCAAGATTTTTCACAGGAACAACAGATAAGACATGTATGACCGTGCATGTAATTATAAGCCCCTGGTGTGGGGTTGGAGCATCTATTTCAAACATGGGACTTACAAGCACCGCTCAGATGAGAAATTATGGGAGGAGGGTGGGAAGGGCAGGGTGGGAAGGGACAGGACATAGCTTGGCACCATGGACTAAACCATGTTGGATCCAAAAGTTGGCCTAAAATCCTGAAGCTTATGCTTCACAGCTGGGCTGTGAGTTGGACTTTGAACCCAGTTGAAGTGCAAGGTCATAGTGTGCTCAAGGTGGCGACAGTGAACAAAGTGTATAGGATGTGCCCAGTGGTAGCAATGGACAAAGGTATACCAAACAGACTTTGAAGGACCAAAGTCAGTTGGTATCACCCCCACATTGACCAAGGTAGTGGGGTGCATTGGGTTTCAAATTGGGTACTTTTAACACTTTAGTGCCTGACTGCTGTTCTTCACTGACTTGACTCAGTCACTTGTAGCTTTATTGGTCTGAACCAGCTCCTTGTTCCCAGGTTACAGACCTGCCTATCGTTCCAATAATCCTGTTTCACTTGAATGAAGGGAGTATGTCTTAAATGTAAAGTTTCTGGTTCTCACACTGTACTCTGAGGTCCAAATGACTGTCTGTCATGTAACCTGATGTCTCAACCCCCAGTGAGAAGAGTCAATTCTTTGGTGTTCACCAACATGGGAGGCTTCACCAGAACAGGCTTTTGCTTTGGGCTCTGCTGTTTGTTTGCAGAACACCCAAGAGCAAGCAAACATGCTCTCTTCGCAGCAGTACCTTAGGGTTTTGCCATTGTAAATGGGTCTAATGTGATATGATAAGACCAGAGAAATTGGATGTAAATTTACACTTTTGAATATGCTTGTTGTTTCACATGACACATTTAGGGTATGCAGCTCCTTTTGTAGTTTTTATTTTTACTATTTAAGTTTGGAAATGATGCCAAATTTTTGTATTTCTTTAATCAATGTGTTCTCTTTGGTGATATATATTGCATTATATATTGATGTATGTATCAATATATACTGGTATGTATTACACTTACACATACAAACACATAAATAAGAGGGGGTGAAAACCATAGCCTTTGCATTCTCAATAACCTCTGCAGAGAGAGCCTAAGCTGCAAAATCTTGGTGTTGTGATGTACAGAAATGGAGAAGAGTATTAAACCATATTTAAGAATAAAAAAAAAAAGAAATACTGCTTCTCTATTTTTCATATTTAGCTTTTCCCTTAAGTAGATTCTTCTTCCTAACTTATAAATGTTCATGTTTATTTCTTTAAGTACAAAGTCAATCAATACCTTCCTTTAACCCCACTCACTCTCATCTAAGCTATCTATCTGGACACAATAGTTGCTTTCATATGGAGATCTGTGTTTATTATACAGAGATTGATTTCTTTACCTTTGTAGGTATGGGCCCCTTACTCAACCTTTTTAAAATGGGGAATAACTATACTAATAAACCTATCTTGTGGAACTGTTGTGAAAATTAGATAAGAATATATAAAAAAAGTTAGGACAGAGCCTGATCCACAGTAACTAACCAATAAGGTTACTGCTAGTATCTTATATCCATCTATCCAGGCAGCCAGCTACACAAGACTGACATTGTGGAGTCATCCTGAATTCTCTCATCCTTCCATTCCAATCTACCCTAGATTCTGTTGATGTTGACTTCTAGCCTCTCTGTTCTGCTTCCTCCATCAACCTTGTCCTATCACAGCCTCACTAGGATAATTTGAAGCTCTTAAAATGGTTTCTTGCATTTATTCTGATCCTCCCAAACTCTGCATATTATAGTCTAAATAACCTATCCTAACATCATACCTGAGGTAACCATCTGATTTGAAACACTTTCCATTGCTATGATAAAACCCTGAATCTATGGCATAGCCTATGAAACTAAATATTTGGTACCTATCTACCAGTCCGAACTTATCCTACATCTCATGCTCTTTGCCTTCTGCCTTTGACTCTCTCCCATATCTTCAAATGCACCATGCACTCTTGCCTACCAATGGCGCATCCCACTTCCTAGTCCTTCTATAGCATATAACGTGGAATGATATTCCTGTACCTTTTAGCTTAGTTTCCACTACTCTTTTTTTTAAATATTATTTTTATTTTATGTGCATGAGTGTATTGTCTGCATGTATGTAAGTGCACCTGTGTTATATAATGTCCACAGAGATCAGAAAATGCTGTTGGATCCCCTGGAACCGCAGCTACTGTATGGACAGTTGTTATGCTGGGAATCAAATCAGGTTCTTTGCAAGAGCAGCCAGTGCTCTTAACCACTGAGTCATCTCTTGAGCCCCTCCATTATTCTTTTACATATTGAGCTAA
Source organism: Rhizomys pruinosus (assembly GCA_009823505.1). Lineage (NCBI taxonomy): Eukaryota > Metazoa > Chordata > Mammalia > Rodentia > Spalacidae > Rhizomys > Rhizomys pruinosus. The sequence continues at coordinate 1,782,718 of VZQC01009853.1, read as the reverse complement.
TAATAACTTCCTCAGAGAGGTGAAGGCAGGGGAATTAGAAGCTCAAAGTCATCTTAGTTTGAGGCAAGCCTGGGCTAGAGGAGATCCTGTCTCAAAAATAAAAATAATGGAGCTGGGTGAGTTCTGGAGCTTAGATCCCCAGCACCCATGTGAAAAACCAGGCATGGCAGCACACTTGTAACTTCAGCATTAGGAGGTGGAGACAGGAGGACCCCAAGGGCTTGCTAGCCAGCCAGTCTAGTCAAATCAGTGAGCTCCAGTTCAGTGAGAGACCCTGTCTCAAAAAGTAAGAAGCTGGACATGGTGGTACACACCTTTAGTCCCAACACTCAGAAGGCAGAGGCAGGCAGATCTCTGTGAGATGAAGGTCAACCTGATCTACATAGCAAATTCCAAGCCACTTGGGGCTACATATGAAGAGACCCTTTCTCAAACCAAAGCAAACCAAACCAAACCAAAGCAAACCAAACCAAGACACCTGCTGAGGTTGGCTTCTGTCCTCACACACATGTGCAGTACATTTGCATGAAGAGACCACACAAACATAATGAATGAATGAATGGACAGATTTAAAGCAATGTTAAGACAAGAATATCACCAATTCATTATCAACAAGGCTTAATGGTTTGAACAGTAAATCACTTTAAGGAGACACTGGTTGAGCAACTATAGAGGGAAAGAGGATGTGATGGATGTACTTTGTGTTTTTGAAATAGGGCCTTATGTAGGCCAGGCTGCCCTCTAACTTAACTCTCTGTGCAGCTGAGTGACCTAGAACTCCCGATCCTCCTATCTCTACTCTCAAATGCTGGGATACAGGCATGGGCCATCATGCCCAGGTTAGGTGTATTGTTTTGTGTTGGCATTTAAGGAGTGAAGAAACAGAACACTGTATTTCACAGCAAAGGTGAGCTATTTTAAGGTACTGGTTCATGGCCTTTGTTCTGCTCCAGCACATCTTCAATGGCCATTACTACCATTGCTACTATTATTACATGAACCAGTGACTCTGGCTGTGCTACCAACCAAGTGGCTCAATACACCAGAAATTCTCATGCCAGTGGGAAGTTTGAGAGATATAAATTGAAATGGTACCACCTCAAAATATTCTGATATCATTATAATTGCCTACCTATCTCTTCCCAAATATAATTTATGCAAAAAGCTGTTACATGGATTTCATTTATATTTAATGTTAAAAATGCAACCTATGATTAATTTTTTTCCAGTAAAAGTCTTTTTCTGGGGCTGGAGAGATGGCCTAGTGGTTAAGAGCGCTGACTGCTCTTGCAGAGGACCCGGGTTCAATCCCCAGCACCCACATGGTGGCTGAGAACCATCTGAAACTCCAATTCCAGGAGAACTCCAGATCCAGGGGAATTGGACACCCTCTTCTGACCTCCGCGGCATTGCACAACACGGGTGCACAGACCTGCATGCAGACAGTACATTCATACACATAGAGAAAAATAAATAAATAAATAATTTTTTTAAAAAGTATTTTTCTAACTACTAAATTAGCTAAAAACAGAAGAACTGGGTATAAGTAGCAATCTGGAAAGACACTAAAGATCAGTTGATGTGCTTATGTTTATTTGTATTTTTGTTTTCTGAGGCTGGCTTGCACTCCCGATCCTCTTCCCTCCAGCTCCCATGTACCAGGATCCACATATAAATTACTCAATCTGGAGGCCATCCATACCATGAGGATATAAAAATATTTTATTATAAATCTATGGTTTAAAGTATTAATCTCTTTAAAAAAACCTCCACTGAACTTGGAATATATTTGTTAAACAAACCATAAGCAGCCTCCAATATGTTTAATGTCCACATATATTAATTAAAACTACATACTTCATTTGCTTACAAGATAAAAAAAGCACTGAAATCTCTTTTTAAGATTACAATATTGGGGCCGGGTATAGTGGTGCATGCCTTTAATCCCAGCACTCAGGAGGTGGAGGCATTCAGATCTCTGTGAGTTCAAGGCCAGCCTGGTCTACACAGCAAGTTCCAGGACAGCTGGGGCTACAAGGAGACCCTATCTTAATAAAAAGACCCCCCCAAAAAAATCAAATAGGATTTCAATATTGGGGCTAGAGAGATGGCTTAATGGTTAAGAGTGTTGGCTGCTCTTGTGAAAGACACAGGTTCAAATCCCAGCACTCACTTGGTGGCTAGCAACTGTCCCTAACTCCCGTTCAAAGGAATCCAAAGCACTCTCTGGTCTCTATGGGCACTGTATGACACAGGTGCACTAACGTACATGCAGGCATAACTCTTATACACATAAAATAAAAATAAGCTTAAAAAAGGATTTCAATACTGAGGGGCTAGAGAGATGGCTCAGTGGTTATAAGAGCACTGGCTGCTATTCCAGAGGACCAGGGTAGGGTTCCTAGCACCTGCATAGAGTCTAACCACCTGCAACTCCAGTTCCAGGGGATCTGATGCCTTCCACACTTTGTGTACACATGACAAACTTACATACATGCAGGCAAAGCACTCATACAAAAATAAATAAAAAATTTTTTTTTAAGATTTCAATGCTGAAGACCAGCATATCTTCAATTCCAACACTTGGGAGGCAGAAACCAGCAGTGAGTTTGAGGCTAGCCTGGTCTACCTAGTGAGCTCCAGGCTAGTCTGGGCTACCTAGTGAGTTCCAGGCCAGCCAGGGCTATCTAGTGAGACCCTGTCTCAAAAAAAATAAAAATAAAACCATATTTCAATACTGAATTGTCTTAGTAGAAGACGACTGTTAACTGTTTAGGGAACATCAAAGGTGTGGCAAACTGAGTGAGCTGTTCCGCAGCAATACACAACTCATTCTATGAAAACTACCAAAGAGCTACATGTGTACAGATTAACAGAAAGACAGATGAACCAGGAATGGCTGAAAATACACAGAAACAACAATAAAAAAAAAAATCAAATTCTCTCTCTTCCCTCACCATTTTCTAAGATCAGAATCAGGAGTTTCACACACTCTGAAAAAACACACATGCTAGCACTTTTTTTTTTTTTTTCGGTCTTTTTGAGACAGGGTCTCCTTGTAGCCCCAGCTGCCCTGGAACTAACTCTGTAGACCAGGCTGGCCTTGAACTCACAAAGATCCGCCTGACTCTGCCTCCCGAATGCTAGGATTAAAGGCGTGCGCCACCACGCCCGGCTACTTTTTGTGTGTGTGTGTGTGTATGAATGTACTGTCTGCATGTAGGTTTGTGCACCCGTGTCGTGCAATGCCGCGAAGGTCAGAAGATGGTCTCGGATTCCCCTGGAACTGGAGTTCTCCTGGAATTGGAGTTACAGATGGTTCTTAGCCGCCATGCGGGTGGGGGATTGAACCCGGGTCCTCAGCAAGAGCAGTCGGTGCTCTTAACCACTAGGCTATCTCTCCAGCCCCCTATTTTGAGAAATAACACTACTTCCTATACCAGGGCATGGATGGAGAATATGAAAGAATAATTTCTGAAAAAAAGAACATGCACAAGTTATCATATGCGATATTTATTACAGAAATGTTTGTTTAAAACACTTAAATATTCAAAAAAAACCTGAACAATAGCTCAAGTTCATAGATCAATTCCTTTTTTCAAATTGATTTTATAGCTGATAGCAGAAAGTACTACTGGTTAGCTCCTTAGGTCATTTAAAAAATCAAGTTAGAAATTTCTTTATTCTTAGCCACTGAGCCATCTCTCCAGACCTAATTTCTTTATTCTTAAAAAGGCAGTTATCTCTTGTAGATAGGTAAAGATGTACATGGTACGGAATTTCTCATGGGGTAAAAGTTCCTCTTGATCTCTGTTCTCTAAAGCTAAACAGCTAATACTGGTTTTAAAAACCAACAACAAAAAAAATAGGGGCTGGAGAAATGGGTCAGTGGTTAAGAGCACTGACTGTTCTTGCAGAGGACCAGGGTTCGATTCCCAGCACCTACATGGCGGCTAAGAATCGTCTTTAACTCCAGTTCCAGGGGAATCTGATGCCTTCTGCTGACCTCCACGGCATTGCACAACATAGGTCACCAACCTACATGCAGATATTACACTCATACACATAAAAAGTAATAAAAATATTTAGTGTTATCTTTAAAAAAAAACCAACAAATATAATTTCACTAGCTGAAAAATTAGCTGCTTCTTGAAATTTTCAGCAGTCAAAAACAAAGACGAAAGAAAGAAAGAAAGAAAGAAAGAAAGAAAGAAAGAAAGAAAGAAAGAAAGACCAAAAGACACTTTCACTTATCTATAGTAAATGATTACTTCTATAATGGCACTTTCATTCCACTCATTTCAAAAAAAGGAGCCACAAAATCCTGGATATGTAATTTGATCAGTAACATCATGTTTTTGGTGGTTAGCTAATATGAAAGAATGCTGACCACTGAGCAAAACCAGGAAGCACATCTGAAACACACATTAATTTAAATACAATGGACACTTTCAATTATTAAAGCTAATAGTAATGTTGAGTTCTTAGGAAAGCTACCGTACAAAGAATTTGCACATCCCAGAGGATCTCATTCTTACCTACTTTAAAATGAAAGATGATTCTCTATTAAATTGTTTATTTAGAAAGTGCTTTCCAGATAACACTAACATATCAGAATGTATCAACACTACAATAGTGCCTTAATTTAATTTTCTGCACAATATGGTAGGTTCAAAATTCTATTTTGGAATTACCCCTACTCCACTCCCACCCAAAATTAAAAGACCAAAGCAAATGACCGTCCTTTATATTCTCCCCTAATTTCCAAAATTTGGTAAATACAGTAAGTTACAAACATGCAAACCTTAATGTTAGAAGTTACTTGACTGATGACAGGGAGCTCTTAAGATAGATCTGCCTGTAATTTAAGGACCAAGTGTGGACGTAAACCAAGAAAGACAATGATAGTATTGTACATATTCCATTACATTTTCTTAAGAGCTTTGATCAGATTCCCCTAAATAGTTCATGCATGTCTCTGTGTGCAGACATAGACGTTTATCCGGCATAGCTCGGATGAAAATAATTAGAGCTGCATCTGTCTGAAGAATACACTTATCTGGTTTATTACTGTGAAAGCAAATCTGCAAAACTCACTAGTCAAAAGGGGGGTCGAGTCTTGGGCCACAGAGGATCTTAACGTAACACCTCCATGGGAAGCTAGAGTGATCAGCTCGGGTTTCCTCCTCAAGGAGATGTTAGGAGGTGGATGACAGGACGCTGGGAGACTGACACGTAGGTCTCCATCCTTTCTCCCCGACCCTCACCTCATCCTTTCTTCCACACACATACAAACTCACGCTCCCATCACATCGAGGCCTAGGTGCCCCAGTGGGCAGTTTTTCTGGGGTGGTTTTCCTGACGCGTTAAATGGGACCTCACGCCCTCGGGCAGCCTGGGGCTGAATGCCATCGCTGCCAGCCTCACAGCTCACCTCTAGCTTGTGGTTGATCTGGGACACAGTCTGGGCTTTGTGGCAAAGCTGCGCAAAGCAGGAGCTCAGGCTGGTCATCTTCTGACGCCCCTCGTAAGTGATGTCCGCCTGGTCCGGATCGATCTCGCCCAGAAGCAGATCCACATCCACGAAGGCCTTGTCGAACTCTTTCTCCAGCACTTCCAGCCACCGGAACATGGACACCCCACCCGGGGAGACCCCCACAGGGCAGGAGGCACCCCCTGGGCCGCCTCCGGCTGCCGCCGGGCATGGGCCGCCTGCCGACATGGCGCCGTCCAGTGCCTCGCCGACTGCTGCTGGTCTTGGCCGCCGGCCCCGCGCGAGGGGAACTGATGGCACCGCGGCGACCCTCGCGCGCACACTTACGCTCCGACGGTGCCCTCCCGCCCCTCGCGCCGCCAACGCCGGCGGCGCAGCCCCAGAGATGCAGGAAGAGCGCAGCTGAGGCAGTCGGGCACACGGAAGAGCGGCCCGCCTCCCGGCCCGCCCCCGTCGCGCATGCGTAGCGCAGCGCCGAGCCACCGCAGCCCGCAGGGATGAATGTGCCGGGCCGGATGAGACCTTGTCAGCGGCCATGTTAAAGACTGGCAAAAACCGCTGCTTGCCTCCCTGAAAAACCCGGGGCATGGTGTCTGTTAACAAGTTGGAAAAGCCCGAAGGCGGGAAGGGCGTCCACGTTGCAGAGACAAACGGCTTCCTTGTTTGACTTCAGAGTGGGAGGGAGTCGGTCCAAAGTAGTCTGGGAAAGTTGCTGAAGTGGCGTCAAGGGCAGGATGGGCGCGCGGGGAGCACTGTAAGCATGCGCAAAAGCCACGTTTTCCCCTTGGCATTCTACTGTCTGCTTAGGGTGGGGTGGCTGGACACACTGGCTGTTCTAGGTAAACCAGGTGGTGAATTCCAGTCAGAAACTGAAGCTGCCCACGGAAGTGGCTGGTCAGGTTTTGTTGAATCAGTGGCCCTTTCTTGTGTGAGTGACAAGCCTGGGTTCAAGGTCTGCAACCTACCTGGCCCCCCCTCAGAAGTTTTAACTTGGGACCCTAGTTTCCACAACTCACTTAGCAATAAGGTAAAATGCTTTGCATTAATATTTGACACGTGGCATTCATTTTACTGCACCACAGATCACATCTTTATAAAGAAACTTGAAATAGTGTGCTTATTTCAAAAACTAGTAGTGTCCGCATGCCATTTTCATATGTTTGTAAACTCTTCCCGATTGAGGCATTGAGGACATAAAACCTAATAAAACGACCACATGTAAGGCCTATGTTGCCTGCATTGGGTGGGGGGGGAGCATTTAACAAGAGCGCTTTGCCTTCTGCCTGTCACCTCAACTCCATCTCCCCACCCCCACCTCCGCTAGTGCACGAGTAGACGGTCTGGAAAGGAAAGGAGAAACTGGTCTAATTAGAGTAGGCGGGTAGAAATTGTCTCTCCTGCATTGCCTACGGGAGTATTTGGAGACAGAGTCCAGAATTTCCTGTGATCTGTTCTTTGGGACAGACTCTTCTAATTAGTCACCAATCAAAACTTGCATCCTGTGCACCTCATCTACGCAATGCCAGTAAGAAGAAAACCATTGATTTAATTTGGATAAATACATAAAGCCACAACTATTATATCTTTCAATGATTAAGATCACTAAAGTGATTTGTTTTCTTTGATTCTCACAAAATCCTGTGTAGGTATAATCACACTTTTATAGATGGATCCTAGAGAATCTAAATATTTTAGTAAAACTGCACAGGTAAAAGCCTATTGGGACAGGGTTTCAACTTAGTTGTCTTTCTCATCAGCCTTTGGTATTAGTAATAGAATACCTAAAAATAGGGAATCCATTTTAGGTTACTGTGTAATAAATTGGCAGATCCATCTTAAAAACTTTTCAAACAAACTATCCCATATATAAGCCGTATACAAATATACTAACATATAAAAAATTAATCATTTTATGCCGGGCGTGGTGGCCCATGCTTTTAATACAAGCACTCTGGAGGCAGGCGGATCTCTGTGAGTTCAGGGCCAGCCTGGTCTACAGAGCAAGCTCCAGGCCAGCTGGGACTAAAGGGAGACCCCGTCTCAAAAATACAAATACAAATAATAATAATAATAATAATAATAATGGGGCTGGAGAGATGGCTCAATGGTTAAGAGCACCAACTGCTCTTGCAGAGGACCCGGGTTCAATTCCCAGCACCCACATGGCGGCTAAGAACCATCTTTAACTCCAGTTCCAGGGGAATCTGACACCCTCTTCTGACGTCCGCAGCATTGCATGACACGGGTGCACCAACCTACGTGCAGACAGTACACTCATACACATAAAAAATAATAAATAAAATTAAAAAAATAATAAATTTGGTCCTTATTGTATGGGTGACTCTAAACTGCATTTTAGATGTTTATGTGACCAGTGTTCTAGTGACCACTGAATACCCTTATTTTCAGCATTGTAGGACCCAGTTTCCTTTGGTTGCAGCCTTCACAGCCCTTGTGGATCTCAAAATAGTTTCATGTCATAGTGTCTTTTCATTATTATACTACATGGCAGCTGCTACATTCTAAGTGCTGGCCTAGATGCTCTTGGTAGTAAGTGATTACTTTAATGCTCATGAGGTGCTTTTTGCCCACTTTGTTTTGGAGTTTTGCAATTCTGTAAGTCACAGCAGAACATTCAAGAGGAAAAAGAGGCTTGGTGTTCACGTGCTGCCATCTGTTGTCGGTGTGCTCCACCTGCATTTGTTGCCTTGTCTTATTCCTGACTTCAGAATTGTATGCCATTTCAGTACCTGTGAGATATCTTTTCCTGTGGATTAAAAAAAATATTTTGACACTTTTGTTTCCCATTGGTTTGGAAGAAACGTCTAATAACACATAAATCATGCCTGTGTGATTTAAAACAACACAATAATAAAATGAGCCAGATTTTATTATTTATTATTATTATTATTATTATTATTTTTTTTTTGGTCTTTTTGAGACAGGGTCTCCCTTTAATCCCAGATGGCCTGGAGCTCACTCTGTTGACCAGGTTGGCCTTGAATTCACCATGCTGGCCTTGAACTCAGAGATCTGCCTGCCTCTGCCTCCTGAGTGCTGGGATTAAAGGAATGTGCCACCATGCCCAGCAAGCCAGATTTTATTTTATCATTACTATTGTTGCTGTTGTTTTGAGACAAGGTCTCGATATGGATCTCTGGCTAGCCTGGAATTTGTTATATAGACCAGGCTGGCCTAAAACTTCTGGCAATTCTCCTGTTTCTTTCCTCTCAACTGATGGGATTATAGATATAAACAACCATGCTCCATTTGACAGTTTTATTTTAAATATTTTACTTATTTATTTTTTTATGTCTTTAATTTAATTTATTTTGTATGTGTGTGAATGTACTGTCTGCATGTAGGTTTGTGCACCCGTGTCGTACAGTGCCGCAGAGGTCAGAAGGTGTTGGATTCCCCTGGAACTGGAGTTAAAGACGGTTCTCAGGCGCCTTGTGGGTGCTGGGGATCCAACCTGGGTCCTCTGCAAGAGCAGTTGGCGCTCTTAACCGCTAGGCCATCTCTCCAGTCCCCTATTTATTTTTATGTGTATGAGTGTTTTGCCTGCATGTATGTAAGTGCACCTGTGTCACGCACGCAGTGCCCACAGAGGCCAGGAGATGGCATCAGATACCCTGGAACTGGAGTTATAAATGGTTACTAGTCACTATGTAGGTGCTGGGAACCAGACTCAGGTCCTCTGAAGAACAGCCAGTGCTCTTAAATTGTATAGAGGCTTATTTTAGTGTGCAGAGTTTTGCCACTAAAAACAAATATAGTGGGCTGGAGAGATGGCCTAGCGGTTAAGAGCGCCGACCGCTCTTACAGAGGACCCGGGTTCAATCCCCAGCACCCACATGGCGGCCGAGAGCCGTCTGAAACTCCAATTCCAGGAGAACTTCAGCTCCAGGGGGATCCGAGACCCTCTTCGGACCTCCACGGCATTGCACGACACAGGTGCACAAACCCGCATGCAGACAGTACATTGATACACATACAGAAATAAATAAAATTAAAACAAACAAACAAACAAAAACAAATATAGTGATTACTGAAGAAACCAGGGAAAGAGTGAAGATGATAGCCTTTTCTAGTTACGGTGGTTAGCTATGAGGTTAATACACAGTTATAAGTACCATTAACTGCAATGACACTATTAAATCCATGGAAGACTGGCCTTGGACAGGACAAGATTATTGGGTTTTGAACTTTACTGAGTTACATAGTCTACACTAAGCTGACATGTTTCCATTAATTTCCTGTAATCCTACCAGGAAAAGGAAAAGAAATTATGTGTTCTTCATAGTTATACAGTTATATGGTAAGTAAATACATTCAAGGAAAGTCTATTGCCATTTTATTTGAGCAATGTGGGGAAAATCTCAGAATATTGTGCTTATATGTATGATTTATAGTTACTATATTACTCATAATTTCTTTTTTTTCACATAAATTTATTTTTTTTAACAAATCTAGACCCGTGTTCCGCCCATTCCCCCACTCCGCCAGAGCTCATGCATTCTGCCAAACATGCTTTTCATCTCTTTCTCAGTCTTTCTCAATATTCTCCATGAGGAAGTTGACTGTTTTGAGCAGAAGTTCACTGTTTCAGTCAGTTCTTCGATGCAGTCCTTTCTGTTGTTGTTGTTGCTGTTGTTGTTTCCAATATGCATTATGCCCAACTGCTTTGGACAAAAGCTCAGGGGGCCTTACACAAGAAATACTTACAACTAGGTAATTGGCACTAGCATCCACAGATGAGGGATACCATTCGTCGTTTGTTTTTCTGGGACTGTGTTACTTCACTCAGCATGATGTCCTCTAGCTCCAGCCATTTTCCTGCAAAGCTCGTGATGTCGTCTTTCTTTACTGCTGCATAGAACTCTATTGTGTAGATGTACCACATTTTCTCTATCCACTCGTCAGTTGAGGGGCATTACTCATAATTTCTGACAATTTCTTTTTTTTTTTGGCCTTTTCGAAACAGGGTCTACCTGTAGCTCCAGCTGTCCTGGAACTCGCTCTGTAGACCAGGCTGGCCTTGAACTCACAAAGATCTGCCTACCTCTGCCTCCCAAGTGCTAGGATTAAAGGCGTGCACCACCACACCTGGCTAATTTCTGACAATTTCTAATTTTCAGAATATCATGTGAAGTAAGTCCGAGCATTTCTGAGTGATACCTTTAGCTTCATTCTGGTTATTTCTTTGGATATAAATAGGACAACTGCTGTCTTGTTTTTCAAACTTGAGAATTTTAGTGGCTTGATTTAAGATTAGCTTAGCCACTGTCTATTCCAGGAAGCCATCCTTCTTCCTCTTCACATGAAGCTTATCTTTACTCATTCCCATTTAATTTTTTGCAAATATCTACTGTAGTTCTTGCCATATTCATTTAAAGTGTCTTAGACTGTAGGCAGCTTGCTAATCTGTAGCTTGCCTATCTTGCAATCTCAGGACCAGGCTGCAGATAGGACTCTGTGGATAAAGTACTTGCTGTGCAAACTTGCAGGCCTGAATTCAGATCCCAGCACCCACATCAACAGCCAGTCCCTGTGCTAGGAGGCAGAGGAGGAGGATCTGGGTGTTTCTCTGGTCATCCAGTTTCCCAAATCTATGAGATTCAGTGAGAGACCTTGCCTCAACAAGTTGGAGAACAGAGGAGGACAGTGTCAGCTTCTAGCCTCTACACATGCATGTGTGGACCTATGCACCTCCTCTCATACACATACACATACCACACACATATAACACACACACACACACATATACATGAACACACATTTTTTTTAATCTCAAATACTAACACAAGAGCTGGACTATGGGAAAAATTCTACAATAACCTTAATAATTAAGATAGTCCAGTATATACATTGAAAATTCTGGGCTGGAGAAATGGCTCAGCAGTTAACAGCACCGACTGCTCTTGCAGAGGACATGGGTTCAATTCCCAGCACCCACATGGCGGCTAAGAACTGTCTTTAACTCCAGTTCCAGGGGAATCTGACACCCTCTTCTGACCTCTGAGGCATTGCACAACAAGGGTGCACCAACCTACATGCAGACAGTACATTCATACACATAAAAAAAAGAAAGAAAAGTCTATAAAAATAGTCATTTTTCAAAACATACCTTTGATACATACTGCAAGCATACCTAAATCAACTTTTATGTTGTCTCAGAGGTTAGAGATAATATGTAAAATACACACTACTCTTTAAAATTCAAGGAATATTCTCTCCAATCTAAAGAAGAATTATTTTTTTAAAGATTTTTTTAATTTAATTTTATTTATTTCTGTATGTGTATGAATGTACTGTCTGCATGCAAGTCTGTGCACCCGTGTCGTGCAACGCCGCGGAGGTCAGAAGAGGGTCTCGGATTCCCCTGGAACTGGAGTTCTCCTGGAATTGGAGTTTCAGACGGTTCTCGGCCGCCATGTGGGTGCTGGGGATCGAACCCGGGTCCTCTGTAAGAGCGGTCGGTGCTCTTAACCGCTAGGCCATCTCTCCAGCCCCTAAAGAAGAATTATTTAACAATGTTTTGGCTTATCTATTAAGTCCTGTGGCTTCAAGAATTATTTTGCCAATTCCATAATTAAAACTTCCCAGATACTATATTTTGTATGGTGCACTCAGACTTAAAAACAAAGCATGACAAAAACTTTTAAATCCCTGTTACTATATTTGTATTCATTTACACCATTACAGACTAGCCCCAAGTTCACTAACTCTTTCCCACAGCTCTCATTATCTAAGACCACTGTTTATCAACAGTGGTTATCAGAGTTTACTGCTCATCGATTCTTCCTCTTTCATCCACTGTCAAGTTACTGTTTATTTCTCAGATTGTCAGCTTTAACAGATCAAACACAGACTCTCCCTTATTAACCTCTGTCATTTGTTTCTTATAGATTACCTTTATAAGTGTCTCTCACCAACAGGTGTTTTCTAAATACCCTCCAATATTTTCTTTTCTTTGCACCTTGATTAAAATGCTTCAACAGAACTTCTCTGGGACTTGCTTTGTAACCCAGACTGGCCATGAATGCCTTATCTTTCTGCCACAGCCCCTTGAGCACTGGAACTATAAGTGTCTACCACCATGCCCAGCAATCTTCATTTTACAGGAAGGGAGGGGAAAAAAAATCTTGGGTCATATTTTTTCTGATTTAATTTAAATTTATACTTTGTTCAACTCTTTTATATTCTTTGTTCAATGTGCTTCAGAATAAACAGTTTTTGAAAGAATCAGGCACATACTTTTTCACCCTTTAAAATATTTTTATCTGAGAAATCCATGTTTTTCACTTTTGAAAAGCTTTCTGTTCATTGCTAAGCTAGTAAATTTTATAGTCAGATCATGAAGTGATGATACTTCTAGTTGCAGGTTAGGAACAATTTCAATCAATCAGTCAGTGTCTTTTCTGAAATTCAGTTTTCTATGGAAAATAGGAAAGAGGATACTGATTATATTATCTCTAAGTTTTCTTATGTTGCCATCTTCTCATGTTGACATCCTGTGAGAGTAATAAAAACTCATCAACATGTCAAAACACAAAGTTAAATCCTTCTTTTAACACAACAGGAATATTCATTTAAAAGGGATTTCTACATCCTGATATAATTTGCCTTTTGTGGTCATAGCTCCCCAAATATTGCAAACATGACAGGACATGACTTCAGGGTAAGTCAAGAAAACCCAATATCCAGCTTATAAAACTACACATTTGGGGGCTGGAGAGATAGCCTAGTGGTTAAGAGCACTGACCGCTCTTACAGAGGACCCGGGTTTGATCCCCAGCACCCACATGGCAGCCGAGAACCGTCTGAAACTCCAATTCCAGGAGAACTCCAGTTCCAGGGGAATCCAACACCCTCTTCTGACCTCTGCGGCATTGCATGACACGGGTGCACAGACTTGCATGCAGACAGTACATTTATACACATACAGAAATAAAAAAAAAAAACCTACACATTCATGTATCCTGCAGTTTGCAGTTTGTTTTTAAACAATGGCACTATTGACATTTGGAATGAAGAATTCCTTCTTACAGGTAATGTCCTGTCATTGTAGGGTGTTGAGCAAGATCTCTGGCCATTACTCACTAGAGGCCAGGAACACTGTCCCTTCCCCCATGGTTTTGTTGCTGTTGTTGTTTTTTTTGTTTTGGGTTTTTTTGTTTGTTTTGTTTTGTTTTTTTGTCTTTTCAAGACAGGGTCTCCCTGTACCCCAGCTGTCCTGGAACTCACTCTGTATCTGTAGACCAGGCTGGCCTTGAACTTACAGAGATCCGCCTGCCTCTGCCTCCCTAGTGCTAGGATTAAAGGCATGCACCACCATGCCCGGCCCCTTCCCCCATGTTTTTTATGACAATCAGAAATGTTTTCATTTTCTGGGCTTCCCAGGGCTGGAGTCCATAGATGTTGGTCTTGATTGCATCCTAACTCAAATAGGAACTTTCACACAATGTCTGTAGCCTTTGATGTCTTCACATTCCTTGCAGCACCATTCTTGGTTTCCAGATAGAACAATAGTATGTGTACCATATGAGAAGTGATAGTATTTACATCACAGATCCGAAGAGGAACCAGGAAAAGCTGCTAAGGCAGCTCATGCTATTGGTGAGAATGAAAACCGTGCTTATATTAGCGTCATCTGGTCTAGGATTACCAACACAGTGGGCTGCATTGAAGTTCGCTGCTTCCACAGGAGCCACTCCAAGTGCTGGCAGCTTCACTCTGAGGACCTTCACTAATCAGATCCAAGCAGCTTTCCAGGAGCCGTATCTGGTGATGACTGATTCCAGTGCTGACTAGCAACCTTTCCCAAAAGTCTTGTATGTTAACTTTCCTGTTACCTGTCTGTGTACACAGATTCTCCCTTGAATTATGTAGACATCACCATTTCATGCAATAAGTGAGCTCCCCCAGGGGATCAGATAGGGTGGGTGGTGGCCTGGGAAATTCTGAATGTGCATGGCAGCCATGTCCTGTGAGCATCCATGGGAGGTCATGCCTGATCTCTACTTCTACAGATGCTGAAGAGACTGAAAAGGAAGAGCAAGCTGCTGTTGAAAAGGGTGAGACATGGGCTGGAGAGATGGCCTAGTGGTTAAGAGCACTGACTGCTCTTGCAGAAGACCTGGGTTCGATCCCCAGCACCCACATGGCGGCTGAGAACCGTCCGTAATTCCAATTCCAGGAGAACTCCAGTTCCAGGGGAATCCGACGCCCTCTTCTGACCTCTGCGGCATTGCACAACACGGGTGCACAGACCTACATGCAGACAGTACATTCATACACATAAATAAATAAAAAAAAATTTTATAATTAAAAAAAAAGAAAAGGGTGTGACCAAGGAGGAAGTCAGGGAAATGGGTTAAAGCAGCTTCTGAATTCAGTAGTGTTCAGCCTGAGGTGGCAGAGTGGTCTGAAGGTGTGCCCATCTGGCAGCACCCAGACACTCTCTGAGGACTCTGCAGCAACCACTGGTTAGGCTACTGAAAGGGTTCCAACAACTAGTGATTGGTTGTAAGTTATTCTTCAGACACTTAAGCAAAATGAATGGAAGGTCGATGGAAAATAAACAGTTTCTTTAAAAAATGTTTTCAGGAACACCCATCCACTGCTGGTGGGAATGTAAACTCATACAGCCACTATGGAAAGCAGTGTGGAGAACCTTTGGAGGACTTGGAATGAACTTGCCACCTGACCCAGCCATACCTCTCCTGGGCATGTACCCACAAGACTCACCCCACCGCAGAGTTACATGCACAGCCATGTTTATTGCAGCTCTCTTCACAATAGCAAGGAGCTGGAACCAACCCAAGCGCCCCTCAACTGACGAGTGGATAGAGAAAATGTGGTACATCTACACAATGGAGTTCTATGCAGAAGTAAAGAAAGATGACATCATGAACTTTGCAGGTAAATGGCTGGAGCTAGAAGATATCATGCTAAGTGAAGTAACACAGTCCCAGAAAAACAAACAACAAATGGTATATCCCTCACCTGTGGATGCTAGCACTAATTACCTAATTGTATGGCAAACTGAGAAATGTCAATGTGATCTGAAAACAACTGTGCTCTTATATTGTAAATCTCTTAAAAAATAATAAACAAATCAAAAAATGTTTTCAAAGGCCAGGGGGTGGTTGCGCACACCTTTAATCCTAGCACTCGGGAGGCAAAGGCAGGTGGATCTCTGTGAGTTCAAGGGCAGCCTGGTCTACAGAGTGAGTTCCAGGCCAGCTGAGGCTACAGGAAGACCCTGTCTCAAAAAGACCAAAAAAAAAATGTTTTTAGTGGAGTGGGAGAATAAAGACAAAGAGAGAACTCTGGTTTGAGAAGCTGCACCAAGAACCTAACTGGACCCCAAATCAAATTAGAAGAATATTCCTTGAGACTTTGTTGAACAATGAAGCCTCGATTCTGGTCTGCATATTGAACAGAGGAACAGAGGTGTTGGTCAGTCATTGTATTTCCATACTCAAGAAAGACATCATATTCCTGCATTCAGCATCTCCTTGCCCCAGGAAATCAAGTAAAAAGACCTGGTAAGGTGCTGTTGATCCTTTGATATAAAGAACTGCATACCTTACACTTGGTCTTAGAGACACAATCTCAAGAATCAGAAACCTGAACCTTATGCATCTAGCCCTTGACTAATATGTGGAAGCTCCAAACCTCACCAGAAAGAAGCCAAACAGTAAAGCCAGCTCTTGTGCCTATTTCTTTTTTTCTTTTATTTTTTTAAAGTCAAGATCTTCCTTATATAGAACATTCTGGCCTTAAATTCACAATTCTGCCTCAGTCTCCTGAGTGCTGTAATTACAGGCATGCTCCACTATGCCAAGTCTATAGCTATTTTCCTAAATGTCCAAAGGAGTCTTTAACTTCTAGATCAGATACTATAAAACATGAAAGTCTATCAAGTACTTTATTATAAACTCATCTTTGTAGCATACACTTATACACAAAATAATCCATGAGTATTTTTCTTGTCTTTTCAAAGTCTGGGCATAGCAAAAGTACTAGAAATAACAATGTTTAAGTTCTAGATAACATTAAAGGTGTTTTCCCCCATTATTGCTATCTTTCTTCCTTAAAAAATTTGCATTACTTATTATTTATCTAGTGTATGTATGTATGTATGTATGTATGGGGAATAAATACACTGGTTAGAGGACAACTTTTGAGAGCCAGTTCTCTCCTGTGGGTCTCAAGAATCAAATTCAGATCATCAGGGCTGGCAGCCAGTGCCTTTACCCACTGAGCCATCTTGCCTAGCTAGCCTGCTTGCTTGTTTGCATCCTTTCCCTTCCTCCCTCCCTCCCCGCCTCGCTCCCTCCCTCCTTTCCTTCCCTTCTCCCTTTCTTTTCTTCAAAACTTTTTTATTTTATTAGATATTATTTTGAAACTAGAGAATTCTAAAAAACCTAAAATGTAATTCTTAGACAAAAGCAAAAAAAGTATTGGCTCTCTGCCAAACCCTTTTTTATCAATTTGTCTCTAATAAAGGGGGGGGGGACAAGCAAAAAGAAAAAAAAATCAGAAAAGAGGAGTAGAGATTCTTTTGTGGAAAAGCACACAGGTACTCTGGAAATCAAATGAATTGATTATTAGATCAAAGAAACTGGCTTCAAGTGGTGATAGTAGCAAAAGATGGTGAGCCGAAGGGACACTGGAGACACTTCAAGGTTCAAAGGGTTGCTTTGGAGCAATCTGCTGAGGCTCACCAGCATGAGAAAATTTAGCTCCTTCACTTGTGGGGTTCTGTGTGTAATCTTTTGCTTAAAATGTTTTCAAAGGCCTCACTCAGCAGGGATGCCTCGTGCAAGACAAAAGGCCACAGCAGCTGTGCTCTCCACAAGTGGCCTTTTCCTCCACGTTCCTGAGATTCCACAATCAACAAATTCCTCTGAAGAAAATAAAAATGACCTTTGTGTCATTATTACAGGTAGATAAAAATGATAGGCTCATGATGATGTCTTGTTTTTAATGGAGTTAACATTTTTTTGAGTGACAAAGATATTTTCCAAAATACTATATTTGGGTGAATTAAAGAAGCACCTTATGTGTGGCTCTAAATATCTCTCACTGAAGCCCATTCTTCCACCTAGCAATAAAATGTTACCTAAACTGTAACAAGTAGAAAGCCTGCCTATTTTCCCTTAATAGTTAATGTGAGAAGAAAACACCTGCCTGATTAGGCCCTACAAAAATGGTTTTAATATAGGGTCACAGAAAATTCAAAGGTTTTATGGCCCACTATAAAACAGCTCTTTGTCTTTTCCCACTAATTCCTTAGTGTCACATTTAACAAAACAAGGAAACTACAGATAATAGAGGTGTTTGCAGATTAGCTTTGCAAGCCATAAATAACAGAAGGTTTTGCTCACCTACAGATATTAAGGCAGCTTATCAATGTTTAAGCCCTTCCTCTTTGTAATGATTGCTAACATTTTAACCCAGACAAATGGAGAATTTTTTTCTTTTCTGTCCTCTTACATTGACAGAGTACACATTCATAAGATTCTATTATCAGAGTTCATGGTATAAAGATCGAGGCATTACCTCAACAGTTGCCTGCTACCTGCGAGCCTCTGTTTTGGAAGATGCACCTGCTTTATGCTTTCCTTGTGTGGCTCTCTTTTAGCAAAGGCCTCAGTCCTAACTGTCCAGGACGATGCAGCTGTGATTCCACGCAGTCGGTCCAATGCTACAGGCTCATGGAGGTGCCATCAGGCATTCCTTTCACCACCAGGAGGCTCTACATTAGTCACAGCAGAATCCAACACCTTCAGGTAACCATGCCATTCTCCATTTAAGTTGCTACTGTTTTGTTCTTGGAGCAAAGTATGGGATGAGTGTGGGGACTTTTAACTTGGTTTAAATAATCCTAATGAAAAGTTCAAGTTATCCAGACAGGCTGGTTGTCCTACGTGCTTACTGGGTGTTAAGTGCCATAGATAATTCTACTTAAGGAAATAGCCACATGTGCCCTGCCCTGAAAGTCAGAATCTCGATTAACTTTTTTTTTGGGGGGGGGGGGTCTTTTTTGAGACAGGGTCTCTGTGACCCAGCTGGGCCTGGAACTCCCTGTGACAGACCCAGGTGGCCTTTAACTCACAAGATCTGCCTGCCTCTGCTTCATGAGTGCTGGGATTAAAGATGTGTGCAATCATACCTGGCTGTGATTAATATTTTTATACAACAATTTTTATTCGACAATTTTAAAACTATGTTGTTGTGAAACACAAGTAAAGATGGTTCTCTTTAACCAAAAAAAGAGGCACATGTCCAACTAAGAAAAAATCCTTTCAAGGGAAAAGGTTTCATTTCACATCAGGATAAACCAGCAGATCAGAATAATTCATACAAACCCATCTAGTTAGGTGTCAGGTCTTTGTGAAAACCCACTACTAAAAAGATGATATTTGGCCAGGTGTGGTGGTGCGTGCCTTAATCCTGCGAACTGGGAAGCAGAGGCCGGTGGATCTTGTGAGTTCAGCAGCCTGGTCTACATAACAAGTTCCAGGACAGCCGAAGCTTATACGGGAGACCCTTGTCTCGAAAAAGACAAAAAACAAAAAAAAAAAAAAAAAAAAAGAGAGATATATGGCTTTTGCCTTGTCATGTTACTTTCAGTCCTCACAATGTGGTTTGAATCATGACTTTTATTTTCATGCTTACTTTTCTAGAGGACACTGGAAAGACTGCTATAGATTGTCTGACTTTTACAATTTAAAGGAAATTTTATTTTGGATCTTTGGTGCTTTGGAAGACATCAGGTGACCAGGGTTCTTTCTAAGTAAAGACAACCATCTTAGACAAGCTGCTAAAAAATATCTGTGCTTCTTTTCTTACCTTATGAAGTGAGAAGCCTATATTAAATAAGTGGTGTACGCCTCTTCTAGAGAGAAAAGTCTATGGAACTCTGATTTTTCCTTCAATATTTGCTGCTTCTGGCTCAGAGATCCAAACTTCAAGATAAGGAAATAGCTTTCTGAGCGCTCAATACAGAGAGGCTTTATTAGGTAAAGGTATCTAACCTCCAAATAGAGGCACCCACACCCTTTGATTTGGTTAAGAAATTTTCATGTCGGTAACAAAGTTTAACATAAGTGGCATGGCATTCCTATCCAAGCTCAGTAAGCAAAACCCTCTCCATCTGTTTGCATTCACCTATTCTAGCAGTGCCTAATACAAGAGAGCAAGTCTGACCCCACCTGTCGGATCTAAGCATTTAAGCAAAACCCCTGGTTAAAGGGTAAGACACATAAATATTTGTTCAGAGACCTGAGCTGCTGATGGAGTCTGGTAGTGATCCTATTCTGCAACTTTAGTAGGCAATACAATGAAATGACACCTCTCATCAAACTGTTATTGAATGAGTACATTTATCACTGGCTTAGGCTAACTGAGCAATATCTTTGGCTCTTCCCTCATTTTAACCCTGCTGATTATCTCTGGAAAGGACAGTTCACATCAGAAAGATTGATAAAGACAGGTTTGGATTGAAAAAGAAATGAGCTCTGAACAATAATAATTTTTAAATGCTTAGATTTTGTATGACCATATTTCACTTATAATTGGTGATACAATTGTATTCTATTTATTTAGTTTGGACTTAACAGAAGTGGGTGCCTATATTTAAAGAAAAAATATCTTAAAGTAGAGATCCTCAGATTAATAGTAAAGAAAATTACATATGATCTAGTTGTTAATATATTCTAAGTATCAATTTAAAATGTCTTACTACTTGTTTATGGAAATTCAACTGTGTTTGAGATAATGAATGTCATAGTTGAAGTTCAGGATAAGGGAGTAAAATTTCTACTTCTGCCCATAACAGGGATTTTTATCAGCTTTGTCTGTGAAGATTCCTACTCCCTTGAACTTCATGTTATTAACCTGTAACAGTCTTCCTTTTCCTTTTGCCTACTTTATCCTATGCATCTTCTTTCTTCTCTACTAGCTCATAGTCTTCTGTCTATCCTAAATCCTGCATCTTCTTGGGTATCTTTAGTGTGTATGTGGGTGGCTACTCTAATACACTTCCTTGACTCAAACTGTATCTGTTTTCATTTCTTCAGCCCTTTTGGTTTTATCCCCTGGTTACACAAAAATCATATACTATACCTTCCATTATTACCTTGAACTTTTCCACTCAGAAAAATCTTGAATTCCGCTTATTTCAGGTGCCACTCTGAGTTTACCCTCATGGAGACTTGTCCTAAATTTACCCATGTTCTCCGAGACATCAGTTTATTTCTCAGCTCCCTTTTCTCCCTACTGCCTCCTTCTCTGCATCCCAGACTTAATTATCCATCCAGCAAGGCCTCAGTCTTAAACGAGGGTTCTCCTTTTCTTTTGTTTCTCCTATACCTACACATATGGGTGCTGCTGGAGAAGATCATGCAGCCAGATGGTGTGGAGCCACCACATATGTGAGGTTTCCATCTTCATCTGTATTTCTCTATCCCTGTTTATTTTCCTGATCAGGCTCTGCCTATACTCCCTCATCATCTTGTACAACTTCAGTGTTGGGTTTGCCTAGTCAGTGCTGCTGCCTCATTCCCAACAGATGATTGTGTTGACAAATCATAGTGAAACTAGATCTTTCGCTATTCCTGCTTTCTGTGTGCTGGCACCACATCCTTCCCACCTCTGCCAGACCTTGCTCTATCATTCTCCACGGCCATATCTTCAGTTCTTTCCCCTTAGTTCTAACCTATACACACGCTCCTCTCATTATAATAAAGTCCTCTTAATTCTGTGCTTGTTCTCCCTACTACCTTCTATTTTAAGACTGTGCATGTCTGTACTTCTTCACCTCTTTATTCTTTAATTTACCGCTGCGTTGCTTTTACTTATTCTGTATAGTTAAATTCTCTCTAAAATCTGACTGCTCACTTCTATTTTTCAGAAATTGTTATTTTCTTGCACTTTTTTAATACTATGCATACCCACCTCTCCATTTTATCCTTTTTGTTCAATTTTTTCCCTCCACTGTCTCCTCACCTCCTTCCTTTTTGGAGTTTCTCAACAAATCCTAAACCTAAGCCATTCCTTTTCTCCTTATGTGACCTAAGTGCATGTAAGGATGATGGCTCCTCTAACAGAATCTCTAATACAGACCTTTGCCCCATGTTTCAGATTTTTTTCAGCTGTCCATTGGGCTTTTTCACTTAAGTAGCTAAGAAGGATCTCAACTACAGTGTGCCTCAAACTGTACTCACTCTTTCCCCTATACTCACAGTTTTCTGTGACTGGCTTCTTTCATTTAACATAATGTCTTCAAGGTTCATCCATGTTGTAGCTTGTGCATGAATTTCCTTCTTTTTAAAGGTTAACTGGATTTTGCCGGGCGTGGTGGCGCACGCCTTTAATCCTAGCATTTGGGAGGCAGAGGCAGGAGGATCTTTGTGAGTTCAAGGCCAGCCTGGTCTACAGAGAGAGTTCCAGGACAGCTGTGGCTACAGGGAGACCCTGCCTCAAAAAGACCCAAAAAAAAAGGTTAACTGGATTTCATGGCATGTATATACCATAGGTTGTTTATCTATGGTCATTGGACAGTGAATTGTATCCTCTTTTTGTTTATTGTGAGTGATGCTGCTATGAATATTTGCATTTTGATATATAAGTTTTCTGTGGACCAAACCTGTCAATTCTTTCGGTTATCTATGTAGGAGTAGATTTCTACACAATATGGAAACTCAACTACCGTTTTGAGGAACTGTCAGATTATCTTCCAGAGAACCTGCATGCCTGCCTTACTTTATTAGTATTTGACAGTTACAGCTTCTCCACATCCTCACCAACATTTATTATCTTTTTTGTTTGTTTTGATCACAGCTATCTCAATGGATTTCAGATGGTAGGTCATTGGAGTTTTGATTTCTACTTCCTTTCCCCAGTGGCTAATGACATTGAAAATCTTTTCATTTGCTTATTGATCATTTGTTTATTGATTTTGGAGAAGTACACATGAAAATCCTTCACACATTTTTAAATTGGGTCACTTGACTTTTAATTATTGAGTTAGAAACATTCTTCTGATATTGTTTCTTCTTAGAGATATTACTTACAATTTTTTCTCCCATTCTGTGGGCTGTGTTTTCATTTCCTCTCAATACACAGAGGTTTTTAGCTTTCGATGAATCCAATTTACCCATGATCTGCTAGGTCCATGATCCACTTTAGGTTAATATTAATGTATGATATAAGACAGGAGTCATCCTCATTATTCCTCCTCCTCCTCCTCCTCCTCCTCCTCCTCCTCCTTCTTCTTCTTCTTCTTCTTCTTCTTCTTCTTCTTTTTGGTCTTTTAAAGACAGGGTCTCCCAGTATCACCAGCTGGCCTGGAACTCACTACATAGACCAGGCTGGATTTGAACTCACAGAGATCCACCTGCTTCTGCTTCCTTAGTACTGGTGCTGGGATGAAAGACATGCACCACCATGCCCAGCTTTCTTTTGCGGTCTTGATCTTCTAATATTATTCACTGACTCAAATTTATTCTCAGGGCATGATGAAGTACTCAACTGTATTGAATGAAAGGCATGAGAAGCCTGTGATGCCAAAATACCAAGTGCATGCTATGTTAGGTGACCAAATTCACTCCTAGTTTGAGGGGTACAGGTTCAGTTAGTTCACTTTCATATGTCCACATATGAAAAACGTAACTAAATTCACAACTCTACTGTCACTCAAACTTCTACAAGTCCAGGTGATACATTTTCTTCTAGGGTCAAACATGAATGTAATTATGGCAGTCAGTTAAAATCATTCTACTTTATATCCTTTTTTTTGAGATAGAAGAGAAGTTGTATCCAACTTTAAGTGGGTAAGTGAACACTGGGGTTACAGGTTATTTTTATTCTCTTTCCATATTTCCCTAGAGTTTTAAGGTAGTTTATAGAGAACAAATGTTGCTTTCATAATCAGAAAAAAGTCTTAGATTATTTTAGAAACTACTTTCTGTTTGGTTCACATGGGTCAGAGGCCATCTCTTTGTGAAGTTGGCAGTTTTGTGATATATTCAAACTTTAAAGAGCCCAAGAAGGTGTGTGTGGCCCGCTAGCTTTAGGAACAGAGCCTGCTCTAGACTGAGCCGGAAGTGAAGCCTTTCATAGGAGAGCTAGCAGGAGTGACCCTGTGTTGAAATCTATGTCACTTGCCTGATTTTATTAAGAAACACTGAAGAAGCTGCCAGCTGCTCCAAAGTTAGTTCTGGGCCAAAAAGCATCTCTTTCCACATTTTGTGAGCGCGTCGTTGGTGAGGCTATGAAATTGGAAAATCCGGTCTGGCAAATTTGTTTTCCCATTGTCAGCGCAATGAACCCATCCAAAAAGTTGAAATTTAGTACATGTCCTCTTCACTGTTTCCATCACCAGAACTCTATATCCCCAGCTGATTGCATGCGATATCAAGGTTAATAAAAATGTACATTGGAATAAGAGAAGCCTGTGCTGGCATCCCAATTTTTTCCAGTTACTGGGAGCATGTACTTTGGTGTGTACTTCAATTTCTTAAGCCTTGGTTTTCCTCTCCAAAGAGGCAATAAATTTTACCTGTGCATAAGGCTTTGTAAAGATTAAACTGTAAATTCTTAGAAAATCGTGATCATTTTAATAGTCAAAACTCAGATCTTTACTTTAAAAAATTCATTGGTAATTTCATACATGTGTGAATACATTCATATCATAATCACCCCCCCCAACTCTGCCCATTCAATGCTTCCCAGGCCCTCCTTCACACCTCCCTCCCAAATTAGGTCTTGAATTTTTTTTGGGGGGGGTCTTTTTGAGACAGGGTCTCCCTGTAGTCCCAGCTGTCCTGGAATTCACTCTGTAGACCTGGCTGGCCTTGAACTCACAAAGATCCGCCTGCCTCTGCCTCCCAAGTGCTAGGATTAAAAGGCATGCGCCACCACGCCCGGCTTAGGTCTTGAATTTTTATTATGATTGCTGTTTATTGGTGTAAGACATTAAAAATATTCTAAGCACTTTCACACAATATTTAATATTGGATCACTCATCACATATTTTCTGACCCAGGAAATGATTTTCTAGGCAAAAGTTCTTAAAAATTATACAATGATTCATGCACTAGAATGTTATTTTGTTGCACTACGGTAGACAGAAACTGAACAATTTATAAATCTTTCACCAAACTATGAAGAGTTACTAATTCTAGAAAATTAGCTTACATGACAAAAACACATTAAAAGTAAAAATTTTGAATGTCATAGATTCTATCACTTGGATATACTTACTTGAGAAACATTTTAGTTATGTCACAATTTGGAAAATAAGCCTACCTGATTCCTATCCCCAGTTTATACTTCACCAATGAAAAGATTGCTCAAGAAAGAGATGTGTATGTGTACACCCGTAGTAAATATTGGCAGCTGCCAATGTCTGTGAAAGTGCTTAGAATGTTTGTAATATCCTACACTGATAATAGCAATCATAATAATAATAAAAGAGCTAATTTTTCAAGGAGAAATGGAGGGGGGCCTGCAGAGTTGGAAGGGGTGGAATGGAGGTGGTATATATACATTATATACATGTATGAAATTACCAAAGAGTGAAAAAAAATTCAAGACTCCAGTTTCAACTATTTTTCCCAAAGATAATTTTTTCCTTCCAATTTGTTTTACATATATATTTTTTGTACAAGAATAATTTTTTTATGTGTATGAGTGTATTGCCTGAATGTAAGAGCACCCATCTTGCAATGCCCATGGAAGCCAAAAGAGGGCACTGGATTACCCTAGAATGGGAGTAAGGATAGTTGTTAGCTGCTATGTGGGTGCTGGGAATTGAACCCAGGTCCTCTTTAAGGAGCAGCCAGTGCTCTTAACCACTAAGCCATCCTTCTAGCCCCTCTCCCAAAGATAATTTTTAAAAAAAACCCAAGGGGAAGTCTGAAATATCATTAGTATTATAATATTTTTTTTCACAAAATCTTAATTCATTCCTATTCCCTTGCCTACCCCACCCCCCTGTTGTTATTTTGTAGCTCTCTAACTTCACCAGAATGCTGGCTCTGGAAGATTTTATTCTGCTGGCCAGTGGAACAGAGTCTGTAGAAAATTACACCTTCAAAACTCTGAGTACCTTAAAGACCTTAGAACTTTGGAAAAATAAGTTAAGACAAGTACCCAGTGGTCTCCCAGCCAGTCTTGAAGTGTTAAAATTGAACGATAATTCAATATGTGCTCTACATGGATCAGATTTTGAAGGACTGAAGAGATTAAAAGTCCTTGAACTTAAAAACAACTTGATATCGTCACTGTCTCCCAGCATGCTCTCCCCCCTAGTCAGTTTGCAAAATTTGATGCTGGATGGTAACAATATAGAGTCTATAGGTGGACCCCTGGCCCTTCCCCTTCTGAAGCACATGAGCATGGAGAACAACAAACTGTATCTTATTCCAGGGAGCTTCTTTACTTTTCTACAGTCTTTGCAGTTTCTCAGTTTCAGTGGTAACTTTCTGACTAAGATTCCTACGAATCTACCCAAGTCTTTGCTATCCCTAAAGATGGAGAGAAACCAGCTCAAAATGGTTAGGTTTCGAGATATGAAACACTTGGAGAATCTTTCCCATCTTTACCTGTCAGAGAACTTCCTGACCTCCATGGAAGGAGCACAGCTGCTCGCCAATTTAACCACTCTTGAAGTGTCCCAAAACCAGCTTCAAATGTTGCCTCTCAGACTGCCTGCAAGGCTGCAAAAACTTGACTGTAGCAGTAACTTGATTCGGAAAGTTACAGCTCAAGACTTCCAGGACCTCGGAGACCTGAAACACCTGTTTCTGGACAATAACTTCGTCAGCCTGTTTGAAGCCGGAGCCCTTCAGTGGTGTTCTCAGCTGTCCAACCTGGCCTTGGAGCAGAATCTGCTGCTGTCTATACCTCTGAGGTGAGTACTGTCATTTGTCATTTATGGTAGCTCCCTGAAGTCTTCTCCGAAGACTGGAACGCATCAGGGATGCTGCTCAAGCAGAATCAATCAGAAAATGAGGCAGGTGTTTTTGTTTACTTTTTTGACTTTTTTGAGCAGGGTCTCCCAGAAGCCCCAGGTGTCCTGGAACTCACTCTGTAGACCAGGCTAGCCTTGAACTCACAAGAGATCTGCCTACCTCTGCCTCCCAAGTGCTGGGATTAAAGGTATGTGCCGCCACCACCACCACGCCTGGCAGGATAGAAGTTTTAAACTGGTTTAGAATCTTCAGCCTGCCAACTGAATCCTGAATGCATTTATCTTGCCTATGGAACAAGATGCCAACATGTGTCTGTCTCCACTGACAAACAACACAAAGATGTTGGTTTCTAAGTAGGCAGTGTGTATGACTGGCTGGCTGGGTGAGAGCAACAGCTAGCCAGGACATCAGGAATAACTGAGGGGGGAAGTTTGCTAAGATTATTTTCAAAAGCATTGAATTAGTACTTATGGGAAAAATTTAAAATCTCTATCTATAATGGAATCATTTATTTTGAATTACTTATGGGGGCTCATTCTTCTTGGTGCTGTGAGCTTTAAAGGGGTTAGGCAGACCCTCCTTATCTCTGTAGGAGTGGATGCGTCCACCCAAGTCTGTCTGATCTTCTGCTCCCCCTTTTCTCCTCTCCTTCTGTTTCTCCCTTTCACGTTCTCTTCCCCTACTCATTTTCCTTTCTAACCCTTTCTTCCCCTCTCTTTCCCTCCCTTGCCCCCCTCCCACTCACATTATAATTTCCTTTTGCAAATATCCTTCCCTCCAAGCACAAACTCACTCCAGCTGTTCCCCCTCATTAGATTCAGAATCTATAAAATTCCGATAGTTGATCCTATTTATTCAAACGTAGTACATGTGTTACGTTTTAGAGTAGGCGAAGGTTAAGCAGAAGAATGAAGCATTACTGTTCTGGTTTTGTTTTCTGGTCTTTTGACACAAGGTCTCATTATGTAGCAGCGATTTGACTCCAAATTACAGTACTTCTTCCAGACTCTACCCCGAGTGCTAGGGTTACAGGCATTATCCACCATGCCTGGTGGATTAGTCACTTTTCTGTTGCTGAGATAGAGCCACCACGACCAAGGGAATTTATAAAAGAGTTTGAGTTTAGGGTGCCAAGGGAATTAGAGTCCATCATGGCGGGAGACATGGTGGCAGGAGGTGCAGGAGCAGGAGCAGAGGTCCACATCTTCAAGCAGGCACAGGAAGCAGAACAGGACTGGAAATTGGCAAGGCTTTAAGAACTCGCTAAGCCAGCCCCCAGTCATGTGCTTCCTCCAGCATGGCCACAGCTCCCAAACCAGCGCCACCAACTGGAGACAAAATGTCCGAATTCTTGGATCCTATGGGGGACATTCTCATTCTATTTAAACAACTTTTATTACATTTATTATTTTACATTTGCCCAGTCGTGTTGTGTCGAAAAAAAAAAAAAAAGAAAAAAGAAAGGACAAAGACACACACTATATAAATCTCTCATCATAATTTTTTTTTATAATGAAAGCAACAGCGACTAACAGAATAGTATATATAGCATACCACTTTGGGGGCTGGAAAGATGGCCTCAGTGTTTAGACAGCACTGGCTTGTCTTACAGAAGACCCAAGTTCAAATCCCAGCATCCACGTGGTGGCTAACAACCATCTGTAATTCCAGTTCCAGGGGATCTGACACCCTTTTCTGTCCTCTGTGGGCACTGCATGGCACGGGTGCACTAACAAACATGCAGGCAATATACTTACGCACATTTTAAAAATTGCTAGTTTGTATAAGAAAAAGAATAACATGTACATTTATTTATACATTTAATTATTGGGGAATAAGATATTGTAAAAAAATAAATAAAAATAGTTTCTAAGGGTGAATGGCTGGGTTTCATATGGCTTACCTTTGGAATCATAAAATCAATGATTTTATTATATTCGCAGAAAGAAACCAAAATCAAGCCTTAAATTGAACAGAAAACTAAAATAAAGATGGGGGTGGAGGATAGCCTAGCGGTTAAGGCACCGACTGCTCTTGCAGAGGACCCGGGTTTGATCCCCAGCACACCATCGACTAGGGGGTGAGAACGGTCTGTTAACAATCCGTCCCAGGGGAATCCGATACACCTCCTTCTGAACTCGCGGCATCGCAGACAACAGGTGCACAAACTTACATGCAGAACAGTACATCATACACATAAAATTTATAAATAAAATTACAAAATATTAAAATAATAAATAAATAATAGATTGCAATAAATTTAATTCAAATTTTTCGTCATTAGCATAGCCATATAGAAAAAAATTCTGTTGTGCAATACCTGTAGTATATAGTTAAGTCTTAGACTCTAAAGACAAAAGGATCTCCACTTTTTAAAGATTTTTATTTATTCTTGTATGTGTATGAATGTTACCGTCTGCATGTAGGTTTGTGCACCGTGTTTGTGCAATGCACGAGGTCAGAAGAGGTGTCAGATTTCCTGGAACTGGAGTCAAAGACGACTCTCACTGCCATTGTGGATGCTGGGATCGATAACCCGGGTCCTCTGCAAGAGCGGGTCGGATGATCTTAACCACTAGGCCATCTCTCCAGCCCAATCTCCACTTGTTTTTTCCTCAGAATGTATATTATTAACATGAATGTTGTGGTATTCATATATTAGATATTACTATATTAAGCATTTTTAGTACATTAGACAAAATGCTAACTGGCTGAATTATGTTGTAGAGAGCTATTCTAGATTTGAATTACACAGACAATAAAGAAGAGCTAATATGATTCATATTTGTTCACTAAATGGCAGAATAGTAAAACACGAAGCAGCAAAGAATAAGGCCTAGTTATAGCGGACAGTCTAGGAAATGAGAGGCAGGATCATGCAGTGGCTGGCTACTCTGTCTGAAGCCACAAGCCACCATTTACTAAGGATGTAAGTTTGACTTGTAAGCCTTAGTGTTCTAGTCTGTGCAAAGTAACAGCTAAAACAACGTACCTGCCTCTCACAACCATAGGATTGTCATGCAGAACAAGCCAAGTATACGAATTGCTCAGGGGGCTTGTAGGAGATTGCCTAGTCGGTTTTAAGAAAGACGCCCGACTACTCTTGCAGAGGGACCTGGGTTGCGCTCCCCAGCCACCCACATGGTGGCTGAACGATAACCGTCTTTAACTCCAGTTTCCAGGGGAATCTGGACACCCACTTTGTGACCTCCCGGCATTGTATGACATGGGTGCCCCAAACCTATCAGCGACAGTACATTTATACACATAAACAAATTAATAAATAAATAATAAATAAAATTAAAAAAAAAGAAAACTCTGCAATCAAAAGTTCAGGCCGGTTGGTTTTCACATTTCACAGCACTTAAATAAATAAAGGCGGAGCTGGAGAAATGGCCTAGCAGTTCTTAGAGCACTACTGCTCGTACAGAGGACATGGTTCTGGGTTCCAATCCCTAGCACCCCCACATGGGGGCTGAGAACCATCCGTAACTCTAATTCCTGGAGAAATCCAGTTCCAAGGGAATCCCAGG
>VZQC01009853.1:1738779-1749145 GCA_009823505.1 Rhizomys pruinosus | reverse complement strand
TTTTTTTTTTGGTCTTTTGGAGACAGGGTCTCCCTGTAGCTCTGGCTGTCCTGAAACTCACTCGGTAGACCAGGCTGGCCTTGAACTCACAGAGATCCTCCTGCCTCTGCCTCCCAAGTGCTAGGATTAAAGGCATGTGCCACCACACCCAGTGTTGTGTGTGTCTTTGTGAGGTTACGTGCACATGAGTGCTGGTGACTCCGGATCTCTTGGAGCTGAAGTTACAGGCAATTGTAAGCTTCCCAACATGTATGCTGGGAACTGATCTCAGGTTCTCTGGAAGAACCGCGAATGCTCATAACTGCTGAGCCATCTCTCCAAACTTGCTATTTTCTCTTTAGTGATACTTTGTAAAAATGATTAATGGTAATTCAGAGATCAGCCTTTTGCTTTTTTAATGCTACCATGGTAGTTCTTTACTGATAGACTGGGTCATACCCAAAAATTTTGGGGGCTATAAATCACATCATAATAAATGCCATATATACTCATATTTGTAAGGTTGTATCTTCAGGATCTACATCTGTGGAATTACTGGTTAAAGAATAAGTGTACATGTTATTTCACAGTTTTATTTTTCCAAGCACTATGGTTTGAACCCCAGGCCTTGCATTCTAGGCAAGGGCTGTACTACAGAGATGTACCAGGTACTGTATTAATCTTGGCTAAATTCTTCTCTCCAGAGCCTGTGTTATTTTAAACTTACCAGAAAGTGTGAAATGCCTTTTTCTCACAGCTGTGTGCCCAGAATGCATTGCAAGGTTTATGAATTCAAATTCTACCAGTCTGCTGACTGAGAAATGGCATTGCTATATGGTTTTGATTCTTGTGTGTGTGTGTGGAAGAGTTTATTTCGATCTCAGAGTCCATAATGATAAGGGAGGCATGGAACAGGCAGCCAGAGCAGAGAGCTCAGAAAGCACCTCTTCAACCATAAACATGAAGCAAAGAGCATGGTTTTGATTCTTACTTCTCTGTTTTGAGTAAGGTTAAAGATTTAAGAGGCCCTTTGATATTTTTTATGTGAACTTCCACTTATGTTTCTCCCTATTTTCTGTTTTATTTTATACTGAGGTATTTTTTTAATTTTATTTATTTTTGTATGTGTATGAATGTACTGTCTGCATGTAGGTTTGTGCACCCGTGTTGTGCAATGCCTCAGAGGTCAGAAGAGGATCTCGGATTCCCCCGGAACTGGAGTTCTCCTGAAATTGGAGTTACAGACGGTTCTTAGTTGCCATGTGGGTGCTGGGGATCGAACCCGGGTCCTCTGCAAGAGCAGTCGGTGCTCTTAACCACTAGGCTATCTCTCCAGCCCCGTATTTTCTGTTTTATTTTAAGACAACTTATTCTCAGTTTTAAGAGTTCCTTCTTTAAGGAACTTGGCTGTTTAAGATGAGCTGTTTGTGACATAGTGTGCAGACATTTTCCTCTTCTATCATTTGTCTGTTGACTCTGTACATGTCTTTTGCCATACGCAGTTACTTTTTAAGATCATTGATTTAGGGGCTGGAGAGATGGCTCAGTGGTTAAGAGCACCGACTGCTCTTGCAGAGGACGGGGTTCAATTCCCAGCACCTACATGGCAGCTAAGAACCATCTTTAAGCCGGGATGGTAGCACACACCTTTTTTTTTTTATTATTATTTATTTTTGTATGTGTATGAATGTTGTCTGCATGCAGGTCTGTGCACCCGTGTCGTGCAATGCCGCGGAGGTCAGAAGAGGGTCTCGGATTCCCCTGGAACTGGAGTTAAAGACGGTTCTCAGCCGCCATGTGGGTGCTGGGGATCGAACCCGGGTCCTCTGCAAGAGCAGTCGGTGCTCTTAACCACTAGGCCATCTCTCCAGCCCCTCTCTTTTCTTTTTTTAAGAGAGTTTCATGCCAGATGTGGTAGCACACACCTTTTTTTTTTTATTATTATTTATTTTTGTATGTGTATGAATGTTGTCTGCATGCAGGTCTGTGCACCCGTGTCGTGCAATGCCGCGGAGGTCAGAAGAGGGTCTCGGATTCCCCTGGAACTGGAGTTCTCCTGGAATTGGAGTTACAGACGGTTCTTAGCCGCCATGTGGGTGCTGGGGATCGAACCCGGGTCCTCTGCAAGAGAGTCGGTGCTCTTAACCGCTAGGTTATCTCTCCAGCCCCGCACACACCTTTAATCCCAGCACTTGGGAGGTACAGGCAGGCGGATCTCTGTGAGTTCAAGGCCAGCCTGGTGTACAGAGTGAGTTCCAGGCCAGCTGGGGCTATAGGAAGACCCTGTCTCAAAAAGACAAAAAAAAAAATTTTTTTTAAAGATCATTGATTTATCAATCTTCAATGGCCTCTAGATTTTCAAGCCATAAAGAAATATTCTAGAGAATTAATATTTTTAGTATTTGATGATATATTTATAATCACATAATAGCTCATTATCTCCTAAGTTCTAAAATATTGAATTATTTTATTATCTTTTGCTATTATAATCAAATATGTGACAAACATTTATAAATAAATCTTTGTTTACTTTTCATATTATTTCCTAGGTCAAGAGATGTGGGATATAAATTTGCTATGCATCATTATATTGTTTCTATTTCCTAGGTCAAGAGATGTGGGATATAAATTTGTTATACATCATTATATTGTTTCTCAAATGAGATCAATTAGTGGTCCCCCCACTTCTCCACTGGTTCTTAGTATATGCTAGGGAGTAGTAAATCTTTTTTTTTTTTTTTTTGAGACAGGGTCTCTCTGTAGCCCCAGCTGCCCTGGAACTCACTATGTAGACCAAGCTGGCCTTGAACTCACAGAGATCTGCCTCCCTCTTCCTCCCCAGTGCTGGGATTAAAGGTGTGTGCCACCAAGCCCAGCACAAGAGCAGTAAATCTTTAAAGTTTAAAACCAAATCATTTTTGATACATTAAACAGTAAACTACTTTCCATTTCTCCTCTATTTTTGTTTATGAAGAACCCCTTTCTCATGTTTTGACATTTTTTTACTCCTATTGTAAATTACTGACTTACCAACTTAAAATTGGGAACTTGATGTTTTTACTATCAGGTTTTTTTGTTGTTTTTGTTTTGTGTGATCTTTTTTTTTCTTTGTTTATTTTTTTAAGGGTTTCTACAATATAAGAGCACAGTCGTTTTCAGTGATCTTATTTGATGCACACTCAAAAGAATTGTATGTAAAGAAGCCAGGTGTGGGGGCTGGAGAGATAGCCTAGCAGTTAAGAGCACCGACTGCTCTTGCAGATGACCAGGGTTTGATCCCCAGCACCCACATGGTGGCTAAGAACCATCTGTAACTCCAATTCCAGGAGAACTCCAGTTCCAGGAGAATCCAAGACCCTCTTCTGACCTCCGCGGCATTGAATGACACGGGTGCACAAACCTACAAGCAGACAGTATATTCATACACATACAAAAATAAAAATTAAATTATACAAAATTAAAACAAAAAAGAAGCCAGGTGTGGTGGCACTTAAGAGACAGAGGCAGGTAGATCTCTGTGAGTTCCAGGCCAGCCTGGTCTACATAGCTGGTTCCAGGCTGGCCAGAGCTACATATTGAGACTCTGTCTCAAAACACAAAAAAGTCAGGTGGAGAGATGATTCAGCAGTTAAAAGCACTGGCTAATCTTCCAGAACACTTGGGTTCAGTTCCCAGAGCCCACATGGTGACCAACACCTATCCTAAGCACCAGATGCATACTTACATACATGCAGGCGAAACACTCATTTACTTAAAATAATTTAATAAAAAATGAGGCTAGGACAGAATTAACAATCTATAAGATTATCGTAAGATTTTTGCTTATAATAAGTTTTCAAACTTATAGCTTGTTTTCCCAGCTTGAAGAAGGACAGAACTGTACAGAGAAGGTGGGTCTGCTGCCTTTTATCTTGGAGGTTGTGGAATGATGGTCGCAGCTCTCTGTCTCATGCTGTTCTCAACTTTACAGGCTCCCTAAGACTCTGGCCAGGCTGGACCTAAAGGGCAATGCCATCCAGGACATTGCCGAGAGGGAGCTCAGGGACCTCAAGCAGCTTCAGGTCCTAAACCTGAGGAACAACAAGATCTCTGCCCTAGACCTCAAGGTGTTGGAGGGTCTGCCTCGCCTCAGGCACCTGTACCTGGATGGGAATCCCTGGAACTGCACCTGCAGTCTGCTAAGAGCCAGGGAGATCCTGAAGGCCAAGGGCACAGACGTGAAAGGAGGACAGTGTGCAGCTCCAGCCGAACGACAAGGGGAAAGCTGGATGTCTTCCAAGAAGATCATGAGACAATGTGAGCCTCACTTACAGCAGACTGAGAAAGGCAAAGAGACCAAAAAGAAGTCAAAACCAGAAGACTCCTCCAGCATCAGACTCAGTGTGGATGACGATGATTATGATTATGAGATAGACTAGGGATGAGCCTTCCTTACACTTTAGAAAGTGACTTTTAATGTTCAATCTCTTAAGTAGAAGTACGCTATACTTTAGCTATGTAGGAGTCCTCTGTAAGTGGTTTTGGGTTTAAAAAATTTTTAAGGATGAAATGAGGTTAAGTTGTAGTGGGGGAGAAAAGTAGAAAGAAACAGTAGGAAGAAGATGTAAGGTATTAGACATTTTAAAACAATTTGTGTTGTAATATGAAACCTAGGCAAATAATATCAAATAAAATTATCACATAGTCAACATCCTACAGAGCATTTCTTTTTTTATTATTTCTTTTTCTTTTTTTTTTTTTTTAGAGCATTTCATTTTACCAACTAAGTGTTCCCTTTTTTGTTTATATGAATCTGGTGCTAATGGCCTACACTCTACACTTTTCACTATAAGCAGTTAAAACAGACTGACTGACTGAAGCATGAAAGAACTTACTAGAACAATTTTCAGTAACTCAGGGAATCAAAGGAGGAGCTGAAGAGTCTTGCAAGGACAGTGTGTTAGCTTCCTCTTACTAATGACAAAGTACCTGGGAGATAAACAGCCAATGAAGAGAAAAGATTTATTTCGGCTCATGGTTTCTGAGGCTTTAGTTCATACCTGCTTAGTCCTGTTCCTTGGTGTAGCAGAGCAGGCCTCATTCATCTCACAGCTGTCAGGAAGCAAAGAGCCAACAATCCTAATATGTCTTTCAAGAGCATACCCCCAGTAACCTTTCTCCAACTAGGAGATGCCTGAAGGCATCATCATTTCAACAGTGCCACTGAGAGGGAACCATGCCTTTAACATACGGGCCTTTGGGAGCCATGTCGCATTCAAATGTGGGAGCTATGGATCAGAACCACACTACAGCCTCATGCAGTATGCGCTGCAGAAATCCTTAGCCTTTTCAGAGTTCTGCTCTCTACAGAATAGGATACCTCTCACTATTTTGAGAGTTTGGGTCTCTCCTATCAAGATTTCTATCTTTGGGGTGGGACTGGAGTAGGTAGTTGGGGAGGGCCAGTTGGCCTAGCTTGACTCATATGTTTGCCTTTTGACTAGGGCACAGAAGGTCTTGTTTTACAGTTTTACCCAAACTGAAAGAAAACCAGAAAGGGAAGTAAAAGCTGGTACTCTTATCACAGATGCTCCTACAACATGCTCTGAGGTATAGTCTTTGGTTTCCCTGAGTTAACCACACTCTCAAAGAGCCTTCCTTTTGATCAACTGGAGTTGCTTGTCTATATACAGGAGCATGAAAGATGGCAGACTATAAATATTTCTATTAATCTGTTTCTGGGTAAAAATCTATTAGTAAATAAATTTGAAGCCCTATTCAAAGTTAGTTTTTCTTTTTGTTAGTAACATTTATCCATGCAACATTTAAGAAAGTATTTCCTGGGGCTGGAGAGATGGCTCAGCAGTCAAGAGCACTGGTTGCTCTTGCAGAGGACCCAGGTTTGGTTCCCAGCACCTACATAGTGGCTAAAAACCATCCATAACTGTACTTTTTGGAGATCCAATGCCCTTTTCTGACCTCCTTGGGCATTGTAAAACATGGGTGCACTTACATGCATGCTGACAATACATTGATATACATAAAATAAAAAAAATAAATAAAATATTTTTGTGAGACAAGGTCTCCCTGTAAAAAAAAAATTTCCCCTGTAGCCCCAGCTGTCCTGGAATTCACTCTGTAGACCAGGCTGGCCTTGAACTCACAAAGATCCGCCTAGCTCTGCCTCTCAAGTGCTAGGATTAAAGGCGTGTGCCACCATGCCGGCAAAAATATTTTTTTTAAAGAAAGTTTTTCCATCAAAATACTTCTCATGGCAGAGAAAATAAACAGTAGAGATTGTGTAGATGAGCAAAGAAGCTACAAGTTTCTCTGGTTTCATATTTTAAATTAAAACTTCATATAAATTTTGCATTAAATAATAAATCCTTCAAAATATTTCTGAAAATTGACATTCTTTGAGCCCTATTTACATTCTAGTTTCTGAGACTCCCTAGGATACCAACTCTTTGCTCCCCAACACACAAATACATACATAAGAGAATCTGTGCATGATTTTCTTTGCTATTGCATTAGTTAGATCTATACTTCTTCCTAAAATGATAAATTATATGCAGTGTGATTTAGTCCCTCTAACATGTCCTGGCTATTTATATTATACTTAGGTTTCTCAAACTGCTGGAGAAAGAATCTCATTTTATCTTTTGCACATGAGGTAGTTCACCCAGAGGGGTTCATGCAGACAGAAAAAGGCAGACCTAGAATTTGAATACACATGGATTACTTGTTTTTACTGCTGGGGGGTGGAACCCAGAGCTTAAATGCTTGTTAAATCAGTGCTTTGCTGTGAGCTACACCCTGCCTCCTGCATCTGCTTTTTAGTGCAGTCTTATGTTGGAGTATTCACAGTTATCTAAGATATACTTAGTACAAGCCAGGAATGGTGTTACATGTCTGTAATCTACACTTGGGAGGCAGAGGAAGGAGAATCAGGAGTTCAAGGCCAGCCTGAACTACATGAGAAACTGAACAAACCAATTAACTGACCAAGCAACCAACCAAGCAACCAACCAACCCAACCAACCAAGCAACCAACCAAGCAACCAACCAAGCAACCAACCCAACCAACCAAGCAACCAACCAAGCAACCAACCCAACCAACCAACCAACCAAACCAACCAAGCAACCAACCAACCAACCAACCAAACCAACCAACCAACCAAACAAACCAACCAACCAACCAACCAACACAAAGATATACTTAATACACTCTACTGACAATTTCCATAATAGTAATATGTTCAACAAAACATTTCTGTTCATTGGCTTGGAAAATCATGAGGAAATAAATACAGACTTGGTGGTTCAAAAAACAGAAATTTAGCAAGGCGTGGTGGTGCATGCCTTTAATACTAGCACTTGGGTGGCAGAGGCAGGCGGATCTTTTTGAGTTCAAGGCCAGCCTGGTCTACAGAGTGAGTTCCAGGACACCTGGGGCTACAGGGAGACCCTGTCGTGAAAAGACAAAAACAAAAAAACAAAACAGAAATTTATTTCCTACAGGTCTGGGGGTTGGAAGTCCAAAAACATCGTGGTGTCAGTGTTTTCTCCTGAAGGTCCTCCAGCCGCCTTCTTGCTGTGTCCACAAATGGCCTCCTTTTTTTGCGCATGCAGATTTCTGGTATCGTCTCTTTATTTGTTTGTTTGTTTGTTTGTTTGTTTGTTTTTGTGGGTTTTTTTTGTTTGTCTGTCTTTTCAAGATCGTCTCTTTATTTGTAAGGTCACAGTCCTATCAGGTTAGGGTCCTATTCTATTCTGACTTTGTTTCTCTCTCTCTCTCTCTCTCTCTCTCTCTCTCTCTCTCTCTCTCTCTCTTTTGGTCTTTTTGAGACAGGGTCTCCCGAGTGCTAGTATTAAAGGCATGCACCACCGGGGCTGGAGAGATGGCCTAGCAGTTAAGAGCGCCATCTACTCTTGCAGAGGACCCGGGTTTGATCCCCAGCACCCACATGGTGGCTAAGAACCATCTTTGATTCCAGTTTCAGGGGAATCTGAGACCCTCTTCTGACCTCTGTGGCATTGCACGACACGGGTGCACAGACCTGCATGCAGACAGGACATTCATACACATAAGAAAAGTAAAAAAAAAAAAAAGCATGCACCACCACACCCGGCTTAAAGACCGTTCTTAGCTGCCATGTGGGTGAGAGTGACAGATCCTCTAGATCTGGACTTACAGATGGTTTTTAGCCATCATGTAGGTGGTGGGAATCAAATCTGGGTCCTCTGAAAGAGCAGCCAGTACTCTTACCTGTTGAGCTATCTCTTCAGCCCTTTATTTATTTATTTATTTTGTTTGTTTGTTTGTTTTGGTCTTTTCGAGACAGGGTCTCCCTGTAGTCCCAGCTGTCCTGGAACTCGCTCTGTAGACCAGGCTGGCCTTGAACTCACAAAGATCCGCCTGCCTCTGCCTCCCAAGTGCTAGGATTAAAGGCATGCGCCACCACGCCCAGCTCAGCCCTTTATTTTAATAAGACTGTGAAGTACTCAGCCCTAAAAGAGACATTTATAACACATCACCTCCCCAAGGTTCAGGGATCATCACAGAGGAGGGCTTGGAAAGACGTTAAGAGTCAGTATTTGCTGGACATGACAGCGAAGTTGCACACATGATCTCACAGCATTTGGGACTGCATGGACAAGACTTGCACAAGATCAA
Organism: Rhizomys pruinosus; assembly: GCA_009823505.1. Taxonomy (NCBI): domain Eukaryota; kingdom Metazoa; phylum Chordata; class Mammalia; order Rodentia; family Spalacidae; genus Rhizomys; species Rhizomys pruinosus. The sequence continues at coordinate 1,740,510 of VZQC01009853.1, read as the reverse complement.
GCCAATCAAAGGCCCAGCATGGATGAAGGACAGATGCACAAAACATGACTTCCAGGGGAGGGAGGGTCCATTTTCTTCATGAATGCAGGCCCTGAGAGGCTGCAATGCTCCAACAGATGGCCCTATATCCATGTGCATATAGGTAGCGCTAAATGGATACCATAGGCATTAAAGAGAAGCAGAGAGAGGCAGACTGGAAGTGGGCAAGCTACATAATTTCTTTTTTGGTCTTTTTGACACAGGATCTCCCTGTAGCCCCAGCTGTCCTGGAACTCGCTCTGTAGACCAGGCCGGCCTTGAACTCACAAAGATCCGCCTGCCTCTGCCTCCCAAGTGCTAGGATTAAAGGCGTGTGCCACCACGCTACATACTTTCAAAGCCAGCCTTCAATGTCATGCTTCTTTCAGCATGGCCATACCTCCTTAAAGTTCCATGACCCTCTGCAAACAGTGCCACCAACTGACCCAGTGTTCAAATACTTGGATCCTATGGGGGACATTCTCGTTGAAATCACCACAGTGGTATATGTGAGTATGCATAGGCCAGGGCACATGTGTGGCGGTGAAGAGACAACTCAGGTGTTAGCTCTCTCTTTCTACTGTGGAAATTGAACTCAGGTAGTCAGGTCTGCTTGGGAAGAGCACTTATCTGTTGATTCACCTTGCTATGCCTCATTTGTTTTCTAATGACAAGGTCTCACATAACCCAGGGTAGCCACAAACTCCCTAGTAACTGAGGATGAACGTGAATGGTCCTGCCTCCACCTCCCCGGTGCTGGGACTGTAACTGTGCATCGCCACACTCAGCTAAATAATCTTCACTTAATTTTTTTTTTTACTAACTCAATTTTTCTTAGAATATGGCCTAATGGAAACCCAAGTGTGATATGTGAGTCAATATTTCTCCTCAGTTTTATCATTCTTGATGTTTCAAAATGACATAGACCATGCTTCTTTACTTTTTTCTTTTTTTTTTTTTTTCTTTTTTCTTTTTGAAGGAGGGCTTCCCTTTAGTCCCAGCTGGCCTAGAGTTCACTTTGTAGACCAGGCTGGCCTTGAACTCACAGAGATCAACCTGCCTCTGTCTCCTGAGTGCTTGGATTAAAGGCATGCACCATCACCCCTGCCACTTCTTTACTTTTATTGAGAGTATTTTACCATTTAGTGAGAACAAATACATCTTAAAAGCAATTTATATAAGCCGGGCGTGGTGGCGCACGCCTTTAATCCTAGCACTTGGGAGGCAGAGGCAGGCGGATCTTTGTGAGTTCAAGGCCAGCCTGGTCTACAATGTGAGTTCCAGGACAGCCAGGACTACAGGGAGACCCTGTCTCGAAAAGACCAAAAAAAAAAAAAGCAATTTATAGTATTTAGTATTTCAACCATAAGGTTACTTTACAATAAGTACTATATTACTGAAAATTTGATTTATTTTTTTCTTCAGTAGATTAAATTTCTGAACACACACTACAGATCAGACAGTACATGAAGTACTCTAAGCTCATCACTGCTTTAGTTCTTATGACAATCAGATAAAGCCAGGAACACCATAACCCTTGAACCATGAATATTATTAAGCAAGAACGTCCATAGAGCCAACTCCTCTTTGAGGATGTTATAGGGAATGGAGTAAGAGGTCAAGCAGGCTGCATCAGGGTCTGCTGAATCAGAACCCGACATCTCATCCATTATCCTTAATTGCCTGTAAATTGTTCATTTCTTTTTTTTTTTT